>JAJKLA010000031.1:0-414418 GCA_022432515.1 Hypoxylon sp. NC0597
AACATTTTAAAGGCAAAGTTTACATCTAACCTATCTTATATTATCATTTCTCAAATATCTAACTTAGGTAATTTATTATTTAATATACCCTTTAATTATCACCTAAATTTATTAAAAGGTTTCTTTATAATTTATACATATAAAGATAATAAATTAAAAAAGTTATAAACTTTAAGCCTTATATAAACCATTATATAAATTATTAAATTTAAATTACTTAAAAAATAATATAAATATATATATAAATAATTAATTATAAATTTGAAAATTAATATTAAATAATTATATAATAATATTTAATATTTATTTAATTAACCCTATATTTAAATTATTATATATTTTAAATAAAATTTTATATTCTTTTAATAAATAAATATAATATTAATCATAATATTTATCATATATTTCAAATTTACTTTCTTTTTAATTAAAGATATTTTAACCTTTTTAATATTATATAAATATATAATTTAAAAGCCATTTTTAATAATTATATAACTTTTTATACCTTATCACTTAGATATAAAGCCACTATATAAATATATATCTTTTATTAAAATCTTCCATCTTTATTATCCTTATAAATATAAACTATTAATAAAGTTTATTACATTAAATAATGATAATATATATTATAATTTAGCTTATTATATTTATTATATATTAATTAATAATGCTTAAATTAAGGAAGAATTAACTAAACCTTATTTCTTATTAATTTTTATCCTTAACATTATTAATTATTACGTTTATTAATTAATTAATAATATTTTATCTATAAATAATTATTACTTTTATAATCTTATATATAATTTAAATAATAAATACTTTATAATTATCTTTTTTATATTATTATTTTAATTATATTTTATAAAATTATATCTTATTACTTTAAACTTTATTTATTAACAATTCTTATATAATAATTTATTAAAGCTATAATATATTATTAATATTATTAAAATACTTTAATTAAAAGCTTAAAAGCTTATATATCTTAAATTAACTTATATAATATTATAAGATAAATATTATCATTTAATAAAGGTTATAACTAACATAAAAAGAGCTTATATTATTCCTTTAGTTAAAAAATCTTAATTTATTATGAATAATATAAATTAATATATTTAAATATAAAATAATTCTTATAAAATATACAATTTCAATAATACCTTCCTTTTTTACGTTAACATATATAAGATATTTAATAATAAGATAATTATTATTTTTCTTAAGTTATATAAAGATTAACATATATTAGCCATATATATATTATATTAAACTCTTATAACACTTTATAAACTTAAGGATATATTTTAAAATCGTTTATTACTTCAGCTATATAATATATTTCTTAAATATTTTTTTACCCATTTTACTTAAAATATTTTAAATAATATAATAATATAGCTTTTTTATATTATAAAGTCATATAATATTACCATATACATTTATAAAAACGCGTTAAATAAATAATTTATAAACTCTTATATAATAATTATATCTACGTTAAATAATATATCTTTTATTAAGTTTATTATTTATTTATTTTTACCTTTTAATAAATATTCTTAATTTAATTATAAAAAGGCTATTATTAATTCATATAATTTTAATAAGATAAATATATGAGATTTCTTAATTAATAAAAAGGCTATTAATTATAATAATAATGATATTAATATTAATTTAAAGTTTAAAAACTTTAGCTATCCATTTAAAAAAAATAAAGATAATTATGACAATAATAATAATATTAATATTAATTTTAAATTCAAAGATTTTAACCATTTATACTATAAAATTTAAAAAGGTTATTCTTTAACCAAACTTAAATCGCCCTTTATAACTAACTCATTTAAACTAAACTTAATAACCAACTTTATAATTACTTTTTCAAGCCAAAATAATATAAATCTAATAATATTAAAGATTAACACACTTATTAATTTAAAAGGGTTAAAGTTTAACCTTAATTTTATTAAAATTATCCCTTTAAAGTTAATAAATTAAGATATAATTAATATTTTACGTAATTAAGTTAACTTTAATAACTTAAATATTTTAAATAAAATAATTTTAAATATTATTATTTAATATATTATTTAAGTTTAAGTTAATTTAACTTTAATATTTTAATTTAAACAATATTAAATATCACTTTTTTATTAATATTAATTAATATTAATTAATCTTATATATAACTTAACCTTAATAATAAATATATATATATTTTAATCTTTAATTTAATATATAATCTTAATATAATTAATTATTTGTTTATATATCCTTTATTTAATTTAATCTTAATAAATTTTCTTTTTAAGTTAATAATAATTAATCTTTTATCTTTTTTTTTAAATAATAAAATAAGTTATAAATAATATTATAAATTTTATTAAGGTATTATCGCTATTAAAGTCTTTTTATAATTGATCATATGATAAGGTGGTTGGCTAAAGCGTTTAAGGTGGGACCATTAGAAAGTTGATATTATCCCCTTGCATAAGGCAGATACTAAATCTACCCAAGGCAATTTCCTCCGTCTAGTGTAGATTAGAGGTGTTGTCGGGGCACAATATGATATATCATCTTCCTGTATCTCGGGAAGTTGATACAGCGGAGCTCGCCAATAAGCCTCAACCAACAATACTCTTCTGCATTTATATTCATGCAGGATTCTCGGAGCTAGCCATTCGAGAGTCACTGTTCAATATGTCACAGGTCGCCTGGCATTCTAGGTTCGCTATAAGCGGTCAGCTTCCAATCTCTCAGAGTACAATGATAGAAGAGGAGCTCACTTTTCCAACGGCCTGTTGAGCATTTGGCGGCAGTTCTAAGCCGGGCAGGTTTAGCGGTGGTGGCGTTACACTTTGAATTCCGCATGTTATTTCAATACTCCTCAGCAATCCGCCAACGGCCTTCTGCTCCGGAGTGAATACTGCTAGATTGGCAAAAGTCAGGCAGTTCGGCTCGTTGAATAAGCGCGCTTGACACCCGTCATCCATATTCGCGATAAAGGTTGCGCATTGTGCTACGCCGGGTACGTTGTAGCATTTCGGCGTCGAGTGTTGCGATCCGGGCTTTGGTAACCGGACATTCATCATCAGCGTGCCGCGGCAATCTTTGGGTCCCGGTGGCCCTGAGAATAGCAGTGCAGATATTGCAACTACAGGCTCGGTTGGCTGGGTTTGGCCACCGGTCGTGGTATTGTTCGGCGATGGGATGCCCGTCGGTATTGTGGTCCCGTTCGGTGGATTCACATCGACTTGTGGGATGCCCGATATTTGCGGCACTTCCGAGACTCGCGGAGCATCTGATGCTGCCAGGTTTTCTACTATCGCCTCCTCAGCTAGGTAGTCCCCCTCGTTCGTCGTTGTTCCGTCTATTATAACAGGACGTATGACATCCTCTTGAACCCGTATCCTTTGCCCCAATGCACCAGTCTTTACCCATACCACTCCGATACTAAGAAAGATTACTGTTGATCGCCACCAAAACTTCATCGTGATGATGTCTGATCATGAGGGTATATATTTTAGAGGAAGATTAGAATCTCCATGATCTATTCATTGTTGCGACAAGCATTTGGCTTGAGACGTTGCCAAGAACGCTATGCAAGTGAATGTGGGCGTGCATCCTCTTGGCGTTTCACGGCCGATCGATCCAATCCCTCAGAGGACAAGGGGGAGCCTCGATACATCGCGACATGAGGAAACCAAGGTCGAATATCTATTCACATATTTGAATAACTATCCCAAAAGCAAATTTAGTGAAAGTGCCTATCTAGCCGGCCTATCAGCGAATTAGGTATCCAGATATATTTTGTAGGACCTCCTTTGTTTCAGCCCTCGCCCAGCAATTCGATACACGATGACATCCTATTAGCTTCGCAGTTCGACAACAACGAGCAACTATGTTATTTGGGGATCAATACGAATAGCTCGTATGTATCACCAGGCTGGATTCTGGTGAAGCGTGCATCCGGAAGGACCTTGCCTTCATGTTTCACTACTACCTCCTTCACGTCTGTCGAACGACGAATATCTAGTACGAATGTAGCACCCCGGAAAAGACGTGTGACCTTGATGGCATCCCAGAAGGATGGTAGCTGCGGCTGGATGCGGAGACCCCGCGCGTCACCACGCAGACCACATAGGCCCTCAATAAAGCATCGATATGCCCATGATACCGTCCCAGTGTTGAACAGCTGGCTAGATCGTCCCGCCGTCCGTGGATATTTCTGCCATGCACCACGGTAATAATTAGGTATATACACAGGCAGCTGGCCACGTTGTACGTAGTCCTCCTCCGAGGGCCCCGGAATCATTCTACGTAGTACGTCGTACGCCCGATCGCTCTCGCCAATCGAGTACAGGCTGTGGACGTAAAAGACGGCCGCGTGATTGTACACTGATCCATTTTCAGCCGAACCAGGATATTTCTGTGTCACGCGGCCGACGTCCTCGCGCATTCCACTATAAGGAGGAGCGAACATGACGATGCCATACGGTGTGCTTAGCTGCGAGTCGATTTGTAGCAGCATCTGCGAGATCTGTTCGGTGCTAGCCGCTCCGCTCAGAATCGACCATGTTTGAGGATTCAGCCAGATACGGCCTTCAGGATCTTTCTTAATCCCGAAGATCACATTGTCGTCTGTGATGCCACGTGCGAACCAGTCTCCGTCCCAGAGGTGCGCGTTCGCCGCGTCGTTGACTTCTTTGGCGCCAGCGCGGTAATGTGCTGCTAAGTCAGCTTCACCTTCTTGTTCACAGATATCAGCCCATATCCTTAACGCGAATGCCGTCGCTACCGTCTGCCACCCGGATACACCTCTGCCCTTATAGCCCACCATGTTCAGTGGGTCGCACCAGTCTCCCTGTGCAATATAACTCAAACCGCGCGAGTCCCGAGCTGAGAGCAGCCAGTCCATCGCCCGGCTGAAACGCTCGAATACGGTATACGTGTCCCCGTGCGTCCCCTTTACCGGCACCTTCAAAAGGTCGTAATCGCCCGTCTCAGAGAGATACGCCTCAAGTGTGACCGGCAGCCAAATGCAATGATCAGTGTGTGGGATCTGGTTGATATACTTGAGCTCAGCGCCCTCTGCTAACAAAATACCGTCAGGCATGGCGCCGTTCTTTTCCTGCTGCGATACGGCAATCAGAAAAGCCTTGCGCGCCACCTCGGGCTTGATGTAAGACATGCCCATGTTGTCTTGAAGGTAATTGCGCGTTTGCGGATCTGTAGTCAGCCGGTTGACGTCGCCGTGATAATAACACTGGCGTGGCAGCCAGTTATTAACGAAATTATCGACGTGTTTATCCGGCGTCTCGATCTGCAAGCACCCCTTTCCTTTATTAATGTACTCGGCATACTCGCGAGCCGTCTGCGCGAATCCCTCCCTACTCAAATACTTGTTCCGAATTGTTCGAATCTCAGCGTCGTCATAAGCGGGACCGAAGAGGAAGCGGTACTCCTGCTGCTCATTCGGCTTCAGCTCCGCACGGTATTGTACTACGGCCACAGGCGTCTCATAACGGGCATCTCCGCGCTTGAGTTCCGGCTGTAGCAATGACGAAGGTGCGTGGAGGCCCCCTTCGCCCTCGAAAGCCTGTTGCATGGCCTCCCACGAGACGGGCGTAACTTCGGTCAAGAAATATGACTTGTCCTTTAGGTATTTGTTCTTGAAGTAGTCCGCCGCCTTCTGGTACGGCGTGACGCTACTGCTCACCACGCCACCAAGGTCCGGCCGCCATTCCGCCTCCTGGTTCATCCATGACATATAGCCAAATGGGAAGTACGGGTATATACTAACTCTGCGCAACCTGCCGCCCAAGTTGGTCACTTTCACAGACCAGAGTTCAACAACATCATGCGTGGGAATAACCAGAGTCATCTCGACACGGATACCGAGATGCTCGACAGTCCATGAAATGTCGCTCTTGCCGACGGAAAACACGAATCGCTCGAGTGGAGCACGCACCGGCTCGTAAGGTGCCGAGAACAGCTGGCCGGTCTCCTCGTCTTTGATGTAGACGAAGCGGCCCGGATGGTGAGCATAATAATTCTGCTCGGGCTGCATAAAAGTCTTTGCCTCAAGATTCGGAGCGTGCGCGTACTTGGATGGCTCCGGCTGCATGAACTGCGCTGTCGCATACCCGCGGCAGGTAATCTGGATCATCATCTTCTGGTTCCATAGAAAGCCACCCGCCTTCGGGAGGGCAGTCGGGCTAGCCAGCTCATAACGATCGCCGTCTTCTGAAGAGCGCAATATCGTTTGTGCCATCTTCCAGGGTTTTCGTATCTCTCAGCCGCAACTAGCGTTGCTGCTCCGTGTCTTCAATTAAGGTCTCTCCCGCCCACTCCAGCTGAACGAGAATTCGGGGCCGTGACTTATAAAAGGGACATCGTAGACCATTGACACCGCTGCGCCGGTACACGGGCCTTGGCGGATGACCCTCATGCATGGAGCTTCGCTCGGGAGAATATACGGGTAAAATAAATACGCCCGCTACGACATGGTTGAGCGAACCAATACCTTGCTCGGTATAGCAATCAAGCGATCCACAAGAACCCCCCCAACTCCTTCGCGGATATATGACAGAGATTTTCGAGAATATCGTTCGATGTGCCGCAGACCCATTTTCTTGGTTTCGCTTCAAAGTTTTCAATTTCTCACGAGGTAATGCCGCCGGTATATTTCCTTTGAATGCAGCGTTGGGTTGTATAATACATGCGAGCTCCAACGACCCATTATACCACGGTCGTAACGAGTAATATCGTGATGACCCCTTTCGCCCGCTTCTACTTACTAAGAGCGGAGCTGACACCAGACTTATGCGAGCAATGGGCTCGTGGCTTTTGTGGGGAAAACTTCCCCATCAGGGGGAAACTGAACCCGAATTGCCTACGGCTTAGCCAAAAAGAGGTTGGTGACTGCATGGCATAAGAGTTTAGCTTCGTGACAATAGTCCTGAGGATGACATACGAGTAGGTACTTTCATAAAGGTACCTACCCAAAATATGGTGTTGGACCTACATGTAACCAATTGAGGAGCTCCGCATACCAGCCAGTGGGTAAAACCTACACCAACTTACCAATGCCTCAACTTTCACTGCCGACATTTATAGGTAAAATTATTCTAATCGTTACCGACATCTAGCTATTACTAGCCATGCCATAGTCATAGACGATAATCTTGTTCGCGAAAGAGCAGAACATGTACGCGAAGTCCTCAAAACCATTTATATTGAAATTGAGTCGATGCTGAAAATTCGGGTTGTATGCGCTACCTTCCTCGGAAGATAAATATAAGACATTTTCCGTTTATCAACTTGAAAGTACTGCTCTGTCGCGTAAAGGTACCTACCTAGGTAGGTACCTGCATATCTCGACTAGGACGGTGAGCATGTCATCATAAATGTAACAAGGGCAGATGGAAATAGGTAGTAATGCTGTCCTGTCGAGATGATAGGTTTCATATTATTTTTATCAAGCGTCTTGTTGTCGGCTATAATACTGTATGACAGTCTGTGGTACACAGATGAATATTGCCACGTCTCAATCTGCGGGACTCCCATTCACACACCGAAGTTCCACAGCCTAATCCAAAGTCGTACATGTGAAGGCCCGTTGGGTTTGGGGGGTAGTCTCTTCGATCATGAACGTCTGTTCGTGCTCGAAAATGGACGCCGCATATACAAGACATTTTACCAGTTGCGTACCTGAGTTGGCGTTATATGAGGTGATACGAGAGCTGCTAGCCAGACAGGTAAGTAGGTACCTATATCGATATCTCTGCATTTTAATAACGATTGGATTGTTGACTTTGGGACTGATGAGATGGCGAAAGAGGAGGAGCTGGGATTGAGAGAAATTTAGAATCTCGTGGCATTATAAGTAAAAACATACAATCAAAAAATAAGATTTTATTAACCAATTTACCAAAACCCTGGTACTAGCAAAGTTCCCTCGGGAGCAAATCTCTAACCGTATAAACGCCCGCCCATGATGAAGATTCCTTTGCCCCTTTTGTGATTAAACCCAGTATCAAATGAATTGTGAATCGCGTCAACCTCGACTCTGCGATCGCTTTGTAGTCTGACATGTTGCCCGATGAGAATGAATGATTGTGTCTATCGGGTCCGTGGCGTGTAGGAAGTACTTTTGAATGAGCTCCGATTGTCTGACCAGTGGTCATAGGTCTGGCTCCCTGTACTCCCTGTACCCCTTTTCCATCGCGGGCTGGAATTGAGCATATTAGCTAACATTCTCCCCCTGATCAAAAAAGTTGACAACACAAACCTGAATTGAAACCACATTAGTGCTGGTGAGTACCCTTGGGTCTTTCGCGAATGTTTTCTTGTTTTCCACTATTGATGAATTGGGTAAATCGCATGGCAAAACTGGGCATGTAATGTCTGACGCAGCGCTTGGAGACGATATACTCTTCTTGCATGGTAGCGATGGGAAGTGAGTGAATGCCTCTTGGTTATTATAGTCTGGGGCAATCTAAGCCTTACACTAATATGCAACAGCGGGAATTCCCATCCCACCTTTATACATCTCACGTTACAGGCCTTATTTCCATCTTTAGAATGTTATGAGATGTACGGATATGACTAGAACCACGGGCGAACCAGCCCTACGGGCAATGAGATCTGTCGCTTACAGGCGTTTAGTAGGGACGGGCCAATAGGAAAATTGATGATGCCTAAGAATAGGTGTCGTCATTATTGTTCACTGACTTGTTCTGGAAAGCTGAACCGGTTGTGATACATATATGCACGTTGCTTATCTCACTCCCAAGAGTCGGTGAGAGCTACGTGCAACTGCGCGATAGGCAACAGAGGCTCAGCCTCCATTCACTGGCTCGAAAATATACCGCCTGTTTGTCCTGTTTCTTGCGACTGCGAGGCTTTATAATTGCGGTCTGCTTAATATCCGGCGAAGACGGCTGAGTCCCGGTACCACATTTCGCAACCGGACGGCAACGGCTTAGCCTGATACACTTTGAAACACCCGCATCTTCGGCTTGTTTTTCAAGGACATGTAATATGTTGTGTCATGCGCCAATCGCGCAATTAGCGACATGTACGTACCTACTTTCAAGATAGGGGTTTAACGTTAGTTGTCTGCGTCACATTGGGTGCGTACCTGTTTTATAGCAGCCATGGGTAAGCGACAATAGGGGTGTTCCTTAAGCTTCCAGTGGGATAAAAAAACACCTGGTCGATTGTTACAAGATAGGTGGATAATAACGGTGATAATTGAGCGAAAATAATTTGAATAGAGGGCCATTCAAGCTCTATCTTCTGAAGACTGCATCATTTCAAATCAGGCAAGCAAAGATTATAAAGTCTATTCAAAGAATATATCACATCTAAATAGTCTTTTTATACGTTTACCGTCGCCGCGGGGTACGTTGACCCAATCTCTCCCCACTTCAAGTTGCTGAATGTGACTTCGGGATGTGGCTCGATCTTCCGAATGTTCGTCGGATTTCCTTCAGTGGCGTTACACGGACCAGCACCGTCTTTTGCGCCGTCGAGCCACGACATGTATCCTCCTTCGTCCCACCAGATACTGAAAGCTAACACCATGCCTCGAGTCAACGCGTCACCCATAGCCTCGTGGGCGCCTAGTCTCTCGAATGCAGTCGCACCAGTCGCAGTACAGTATTCGTCGTTTGTGAAGGAGACTTCCGGCACGCCTTCCTTCTTTACGACTTCGGCCTTGATCACCTTGTCGCCTTGTACGTAGAGGCGGTGAATTTCCGTCAGCTTGCCGCTTTCATCGGCAGGGAATTGGGTCACGACTGTGAATGGTTTGGTCGTGTCCACTGTGTAGTTTGCTCCCCTTCCGTAGTAGTTCGGCTGGTTGAGGCGGTAGGGGTTCCATCCGCAGCCGTTCTTGTCACAGACACCATCCGCCGCGCACTCATCTCCGGTGCAAAGGTAAGGGCCTGTCTGGTTGCATGGATGCGGTGCGATCTGGTTCGCGCGCGAGTTGGCTTCCCAAATATCCATCTCATTACAGCAAGCGCCTTTAGCATCGACGTTGCCCTGAAATAACGGTTAGTTGAATGTCCAACGCACGTCAAAAAGGAGGAAAATCTATAAGGGGGTTTGATATCGCAAACACTTACTTCACCGTTAATGAAAGGAGTCACATAACACTGCGCGTCACAGTATCCCGTTCCCCAGGCAGCTCCGCCGGGGTTTAGTTCACTCTTACCTCCGTCCGCCAACATCTCAGAGAGGTAAAGGGCGCTATTCATGCCGCAGGGAAGATGGCTAGCCTCGACATCGAAAGCAATCTCGTTGCCGGTGAGCTTCAACATCTCGTACTTTTCTTGTGTCTGGTCCAGAAGATAGATACGGGGAGAAACGACGTTGTCGCCGACGATTAACTGCATATTCAACGAGGATCCGTTCGTTTTGACACCGATGCTGCTGTAGTCAGGTTGTCCCTCCACTATAATAGCATGCGTTAATCATTACTCATCCAGGGAATTTTGCATAAAGCAAAACAAAACAATCTGACATCACGTACTCACGCAGTTTTGGGCGCATGCTTCCTTGGTCGGACAAGCAGTAGGGTCCGGTCCATGTCCCCAGTCACCACAACCAGCATTGCCATCGACTTGGTGAACCCAGTGAGCAGACGAATCGAGGACCAGGTAGTTAGTCGACTCCTCGCAACCGTCGGCCACCGTACATCTGTACGTTGTTATCTCTGGGTGGACGTCGGGGGTACTGCCTGGCTTCTGCGCAGTGGCGAGGCCTAGGACTGCGAGACCGACAGCGAGCTTGGTAGAGGCCATGGTTTTTCGACAATATCTAAATCCTGGTCGCCGCGGGTGTGAAAAGCACGCAACACTCTTCCGGGAGCATCTCATCCTCGTGATATATATATACCTCCCAACTCTCTTAGACTCGCCACGATGGGGCCGATAGAAGAAATTCCTGTTCCCCAAGTTCCCCAAATCAAGTCTCCTCCGCACGCCAAGTGATCTGATGCCTATTCTGACGGGTGGAACATATAGTACCGGCTTAGATCTGGGGATCTGCGGGAAATGGGCCGGGATCCCGGCGGAACTGTTCATTGCCGGATTGGCTTTGAGGCTAGTCACCTGCGGAGAAAAGCCTGAATCGATGCGCATTATACCGCTAATACAACCCTACCTATTTAGAAATGACGCTGTCGTGGCTGAATCACGGGTCTTGCCGAGTTCCATATTGATTGTTAGGTAATTAAGTTAGTTTCCTGCGTTCCTGCATTGAGAGGAGCCTCTAATAGATTACACGCTCACTGAACGGTGGGATGAATGCCAGATAACGGTAGCTCGGTTATTATGCCGGCATCATGAAGTCGTATATCTCTCACAATGCGGTCTTGGATTATAAATAGAAATGATGAGGTGGTGGATCTCTCAAGACAGACCTAAAAGCTTGACTTAGTCTTGATCCTAACTTAACATCAAACGACCTTCTAGGTATGTGTCGTAAGAGGGTTGCCCAGATATTTCAAGGGCGATCTCGAATATATAGGTACAAAGGGAAGATTCCGACCCCAGCATTCGAAAGACTCCTAGGTTCAGCTTTTTTGTGGCAAGTCGCCTCGACTTATGTCTTTTAAGATCGGCGTGAAACGTTGCTTGGCAGCTATCCTAAGGCAGACTTGATGATCTACGCGGTGTGCTCCGCGACGGCCTAAACTCACTCGAGGATTTGAATGAGCGGCAATGGGAATAATGTTTCCATCGAACATTCGGAGACCAGTACAACCGTAGACTTTAAGTTCTAAGTCAACAACGCCCCCATGTTCCCGTGGTGACGTAGCACAAGATCTCACCGTACATCCGATAGTGGGCACCTTTTGCTCTTTTACGCATGTATCCATTGAGTTTCTGACTTAGGTATTTGCGAAGTAACCGGTTGCTGGCATGTCCGGACTACATTCACCCCCGGCTTCAGGCGCTAACCGGTCAGAGAGAAGTCCTATCATTGCACCCTTTCAGTGAGTTGGACGTGCCTAGCTAGAATTCCCATATCTAATGGATGGAAGAAATACTTGCCTAGATGGAGATAAATTCCTGAGGATATCGCGGCCCGTATCGATGAAGTAATATGCACAGATCGAAGCGATAGGTGGTGGGCGGGGCGTACAGCGGTGGTAAAGTATTTCTCGGCTCCCGGCGGCGGAGGGCTAGGTGATCCATGGGTAGCTACAATAAGAGAAGAACCCGGGGGCGGTTGTGTAACAACCCGACGCCTCTGTCGCTGAAGTCAGATTGGCCGAACGACTCATGTGCCTTGGCAGAGTCTGTGGTTGAGGTATCATGTTGAGATATCAAGTCCTCCAGTACCTTTCTAAGTTACTCATTCTTCTCTAGAGGCAGGCAGCTGCGCTAGCGTGTTGATATTACTTCTCGATGTTGGGCCGATACCTTCTGCGGAAGCCTTCTGCGCGGCGATAATGGCATCTGGGCCCTTGCGTAAAAGCTGGGCCATCGCATCAAATCCTTCTTCGAGAGTTTCGAAGCTAAGAGAACTCATAGCATAGTCCTGCGGGTTCTCCTCCACGTCGAGATTATTAACAACGACATCTATCCCGAGCGCGTTCAAGGGTTCTGGGTTGCGAACGCCGGATAGCCCAGTACCTGTCTGGGAGAGTTGATTGCCCCAGCACTGATAATAATCTCTTTCTGAGCACGAACACTCTTCGTTTCTGCTTATCAAGATTATGGTACTGAAGAGCTACTGCAAGAACGTTCTCAGATTTGTTAAAAATTATCTTTTTCAACAATGCCCGGCCCAGATCATCAGATCCATTGGATCGTACAGCATCGTTGAGATATGCATTAGCGGACAAGTCCCTTCTCTCGCTGGGATCCATAGTCCCAGGGCCTGTCAGACTACCTAGAAGTTTGAACGAAAAGACGTCTGAATAAACCGGGAAGCCAAGCGTAGAAAAGGGTTTCCTTCTAAACCTGGGGCCGCTCGCTATTCTCGTCTAGAACGGTGCGCTGGAGCCGACTACTATCTTCAGTTTCGAAAGACGTAGCGATAGGTGTTACGAGCTCCCTACTACTAGAGAGTGCCAGGGGTCGGTTTAGTATATCTAAGGAGAATTCAAAACGATCAGCATAGGAGCTTGATAAAGCGAGTTTATGAAATTTACCATCTTGGTTAGATTCTTTTTGTTTATGTGGTTCGATTGGTATTTTCCAATCTGTGTGAAGACTGAGTTTTCATGCTTTACTCTTATGCTAGAAACTGTAGGAATAGGATGATGACACTCACCCTCTGGTCAGCATTTACGCTGACCTCTTAGCATATCAATGGATAATAGCGCTATTACTTTTGGTATGGTGAGAAGTTAGAAGCTGGTATGCCGAGACATAATTGCCCGTCCTCTGATAACTCGTAAAATTATATCGGCTAGCATTACCTTGGTAGGAAACATGTATTTTAAATGAAACTAAATTTTATAATTTTTGAAAGATTACTCTTTAGGTAGATACCTACTTATATTAAAAGGGAACACTATGAATGCCAAGAGCTAACTTTATCTCAGTACTCTTCAAGGGTATAATGTGGGCTTCGTATCGACAATTCCATGCCCTAAATCATTTGAAAGATGCGGTTTGGACTGAGGGAATAGGTGTTCCTCCGGGGGCAAGGCATGCGGCAGTTCCCATTAATGATTAGTCAATAAAAAAGAAAGAGGTCGCTTTCTATAAACGGAAGGTTATCCATCAATAATGGCGGATCTTCCTTACTCATACTCTCCTTCCGACTCCTACACGCTTATATATCATATCGAGCAGGGTTTTAGTTTATAGGTAGGTACCTAATTAGAAGTATTCGCTCCTAACAAGGGCAACTTAAAGAGCCTATCGAGCCAGTCGAACTACACAAAACCAAAGGGGTATTCTTCATGGATATCTCTTTATTCTTGATGGTTACCCATGTCCGCCGCTCTTTGTGAGACTACGAGAGTGAGTAGGTCTCAATCAAGCTGTCTTAGCATGTTTAACCAACAATAAAATTGTTCATACGTCTTTACACTTTACATTAGGTACCTAGTCTAGGGTTTGCACTTAGAACACAACAAGGCTCAATAACTCTTATTGCTTCTTCTAAACATGCGTCGTGACTTTATCCCCTTAGTAGCCGCGGCTACCCTAGTCTTGATTTCAAGGGCTCACGTCATCCTAGAGCACCCCAAGCCCTTTCGCTTCGTAAGCTATGGACCTTCCAACCCACTTGAACCATCGGGTTTAGACTTCCCTTGCAAGATGCCACCCGGTGCTAAGTTGCAACCTGACGGTGTCCCAACAGTGATGACCATCGGAGAGGAACAAACGGCCTCGTTCTTAGGACAAGCAGTTCATGGAGGCGGTTCATGTCAATTTACCTTATCCGGCCCAATAAGTAATGGCTCATGGTCCGACTCACTCTCGAAGAATCTAGAATGGAAAGTTATTCATTCGATTGAAGGTGGGTGCCCGGCGCGCGGTCAAAAAGGAAATCTCGATGGCCCAAATCAAGACAAGTACTCTTTCAAAATACCGGAAGGAATTGAACCTGGTGATTACATCTTCTCATGGACCGTAAGTGAACCTTTCTTTCTATTTGTATTGTCACTTTTAGGAGCCTTTCACGACCTCCTTCGGTATGACTAACCCCTGGTCAAGCCCCTGGCCCCATCCCCCTTTTAAGAGGGCTCAGGTTGCTGAACAACACCCTCGACTCCGAGTTCCTTAAACTTATGAATGATATACTGTTTCTTAACATTTTCCTAACTAAAATGCAACAGTGGTTTCCTCGCATTGGTGGACAACCGGAAATCTATCAAAACTGTGCCCCAATAACCGTCACTCCCGCCAAGGCTAAGCGTATGACCAACACAGATAGCCGGGCATTGCTTACCAAGAGGACGGAGTTCCCCGAGCTCTTTATGGCCAATATGGGAGAAATCTCAGGTGGGTGTACTACGGGGGAGGCCCTGGAGAAACAACTCGCAATTGCTTTTCCGAACCCTGGCGCTTCAGTTGACCACCCAGAAGGATCCGTAAATTTGTTTAAGCAACCGTGCGATGGCAACCCCAGAGCGAAAAAGGTCCAGGGCTATAATTATATTAGTACTCCCAATTTAAGCATATCCGCTCAATCTAGCTCGATCTCTACAATGGAGTCCAACCCATCAAACACACTGCTTTTGTCTACGACTTCAACCATTTCAACTCCCTCAGCTCCATACTCGTCCTCAACTGGAATGGTGTCAACCCGCACGTCTGACGCTTCGACTGCCACTCCCTCAAGTCCTGAAACCTGTATTGAGGGCCATTTTACATGCCTTGGAGATGGTACTCACTTTGCTACCTGTACCGGCGGACAATTGACACCTCCTCAACTTATCGCGCCTGGGTTCAAGTGCAAGGTTGGCTCTGGTGTTGGACTTGATATTTCTCCACATGAGATTATTTCTCGTTTGAGCGGTTTAGATATTTATTCACCCTATAGACTTTGAGACCAGGCGTCATATGAGTAAGTCAGATAGGAGCCTTGTCATTGGGTGCTATAGCGCCTATCTGATGCCCGCGACGAGACGTTTCTTCAAGAGCGCCCCTCCCCTTTGTGACGCTTATATTTCCTAATAATGAAGTTCTTATATGTTGAAAACCAGTTTCCAAACCCTTATATGGTTATGCCAAGGGTCTTGAAGCCCTCCCCCGTACCTAATATCACACGTTTGCATGATGCAATACTACATACTTGCGTTTTATACTTGAGCTGTATCGTACGTTTTCGTTAAGTGAAATGAGGGATTGTGTATCATACCATTCTGATTGAGACAACCCTAGCTCTTCGTAATAACCTGCAATGGGGCCTGTCGATCTGGGGAACTCGCAATCTGGGAACCTGAGAGCTCGCAAAATATAGGGCAGAAGTCAGGCGGGGGCTAAACACGGGAGCTAGCAAGCATCAAAGTGCTTACGTATCTTAGCATTAGTGTCGATCACCAACATGAGGTCAAATATAACTACCGTGAATAAGCACTAACATTGCATGGAGGCTGAAGGATATTATGAGCCTCGGATATCATTCGGCAATACTTGCAAGCTACCTAACATTCTGTAACTCATATCATGATGTACTATGTGTGTGCGTTAGTCTCGGATTTGCTTAAAAGGGAAATAGGTGAAGCCGGGATGAACGGGGAGAGAGCGCTCGGACTCCCGTCGGCCACCCGGAATCATGATTGATCAGTGCCCTTTGAAACTTTTTTTTTCTTGACCCAAAGTCCCCGCTCATAGTGCTGCCGATGATCCTGTACATAGTAACTGTCTCCCGGATTCTGAAGCTAAGCCCAATTCCTTACCCACGGGCCGATGGCCTAGAACTTTATAGACCTAGTCATTGGCCCACAATGGACTGAAGAGAGACAGGGTTATGAAGTACGATCACTTCATTGGTGGGTAATACCGAACGCAAATCAATTAGTGGGCGGTTTACTAGTACTCTACTGACGCCGATCGTTATGATGAGAGGGTTTTGATTAACGAGTAGGTTCACATTTCATCTACACTATCTACTATATACAGTAGATAACCACATGCACGGCAACACGCAATTGATGATAACACGAGACGACGCGTTTCATCTCATTATCTACACGTACTACTTGCAGTTAGGAGCCAGTAACGATACCACCGGCTTGGTGCCGGGAGCTATCCGAAACTCGCTTAGATCACACTTTGCCCGCTCTACGTTACCGGATTAGTCCAAAAAGCGATTGATCACAATCCTACAACCGTATTTTAGACGACATAGCCAAGACTTAAGAATGGGGTAGTGACTGATTTGAAATGCGCGAAAAAGTGATAAAGATTTGGACAGAGGTATTCACTAGTAGACAAAATTTGCCAAACTATTGCGACAAATTTACGAGCAGAATGGAAGCTATTCCAGCCAATCAAAAAGAGCACCTAAAAGCAACAGTATAGCCATTGGTAATGTGAACAATCATGCCAAGCGACTCTTATAGAGCATTAGAGCTATCACATACATAAGCGCCGCATTCTAATTTCCACTAAGAAGCAATTCTATAAAATTCTCACTACCAACGCGGAGATAGCTGAGCTAACAAACCGGGTTAGTGTGGAATTATTTACGAAGTTATCTTTATTTAATACATGATATCTCCTAACGACTAGGGCTGTACAAGGATTCAATCGTCAATTACGTAACTTATTGACGATCCAGTACGAAGACTACGTCTTAGCCATGACTTGAATAGGTACATATAGGATATTGAACATCGTATAAAAAGATTTAACAGGAAGCCCAAAGATTGTCAAAGTACACGTGCAAATCGTTCGTCGTGGCGATGAAGGGGTACAAATCCCGGGATAGCATTAGATCCCTGGTCTAAGTGTTCCCGGTACCGTGATTATACATCAATGGTTCATGGGGGAGTTGCCGAATAAGACCCTTCGGTATAATTCAGGGGGAAAGCGATCCGACCCACGTGATATTTGTACGAGGTGCCGTGGGCAGCATTGGGGGTCGACCGGGTTCCTATTTCATATTTCACATTGGTCAGGTCGCAATGTCGTCTGAGCCAACCATATCAGCTTCACCATCTTTGTTACACGCGCATTTTCCCTTTCTATAGCTCGTACCTCTCTCTCAATAGTCATCTTTTAATTGTACATACCTCTATACATATAATACTTTCGCCATGCTCGAGGACGGATCCGTGCAGGACGTGGTACTGGTGACACAGTTACCATCAGACTCCTGGTTTGAGGGTTTCGCTTTGCGCCCCAATGGCAAAATCCTTACTTCCCGATTAGACGAGCCCGAACTGTATACATTCAATGCCGAGGACCCAGAAGCGACGCCGCAACTGTTACACAGTTTCGAAGAACACGCCAATGGACTTATCAATCTATGCCCATTACCGGGCACGCACGACGAATACCTCGTCTTATCAGCTGTTGTCGACTTAGTTAATATTACGTTCGAGGATTTCATAGTATGGCGGGTGTCGCTTAGTCCAGATGACAGCAGTCCACCCAAAGTGGTCAAAGTAACCGACGTAAAAGACACGGGGTTTTGCATCGGCATAGTCGCAATTTCAGATCGAGTGTTTCTACTCCCGGATTCATTTAAAAATTGCATCTGGCGTCTGGATATACAGACCGGCCAAATTTCATTACTTGTTGCCGACGATACTATGAAGGCGCCGCCCGGCGAGGGCAACTGGTTCGGCCTCAACCGGGTGCGCATAACGGACGGGTTTTTATGGTTCACGAATACGAGCGCCGGCATGTTATGCCGCATCCCAATTGAACGACTTCAGGATGATCCCTCGGTGGCAATTCAAACTACGGGACCCGTGGAGATAGTAACGGACGACATTCCTCATTGCGACGGCTTGGCTTTATCGCGGGATCAAACTTCTGTTTATACATGTAGTTATATGGACGGTCACATCTGGAAGGTCAGCATAGACCCTTCAACGGGAAAGGGTACGACGAGTGTTGTCATGCGAAATTTGGCATCTCCAACAGCAGTCGAGTTAGACTACGTCAACGACAAGCCGAAATTATTCATTGTGTGCTGCGGGGAGATCGAAATGGGTTGGTTCGTGCAGGATGACCAAAACCCCTGGAGCGAGGTTGCGAATATCAATTCGGCAGTAACGGTAACGGTGGTCACGGTGGAGGAAACGGTTGAGGATGCTTGAGACGGTCGCATTTGGGAACTGGTGTTCAATTTGGTTTTGCATGCTGGCGCATATAATGACTAACCCCTATATATATACCCCCTTATTGCATGTAGCATCAACGAAATAATCGCATACTGCACCACAGCATAAAGCGAAGAGCGAAGTTCTTCGTCTTCGACCATCCTACATCTCCTATCGCGGCGGATGACGTGGCTGGCTGCTGAGAGTGGGCAGCAGGGGGGCAATGAATCGTCTGCGACTTTTTCTCGCTGGAATCTGCGGCATCGGGAGTGAAGCCGAAACCCCTAGTCTACTTGTGTAGAGTAGAAGCTGTCTGCGTTTCGGAAATCGGAGTACAACCTGGTGCTGAATATACCTAGTTGATCCTTTGCGCCCTGTGCGGGCACGGTGCTCCATGACATCCCATGTATGTGTATGAAGATCGTTGATTTTTTGGTTAGTGAGGCCTCGCAAATTTTCGACCCCTTGCCCGGAATTGCTTCCCCGCCATGCACGCCTCGCCTGTGCTGCCGCTTGCAACGTTCCCTGGTAGTTTTTAATTTAAAAAAAAAAAATCAAGAATCTGTTCGGTGCTTTTTTATTGTGTTGGTTATGTAGAGAATCAAAGCATGGTACTTTAGGTATAATCAATTTGGTGATTATATAATACGGCAATAACTATTCAGGTATTTAGTACTATGCTAGGCTTTAAGAAGTCCAACTGTCCGATTTCGTCGTATTGCGAATCGGATAGTACCCGCCAGGGCCGTGACCGGGATTCAAGCCCAGGACCAAGGTCGTTTTCACGGCAATCCATGTGGTGCCGAACCATCGGTAACAACACTTACATTTGTTAGTTCCACTAGACGAAAAGGCCACATTCCTCGGCTTAGGATCTACCCAATTTAACCAAACATGGACTATGTAATAAGTTCGTTCCTGATGTACAGATATGCAGCACAGAAGAATCTAGAAGCTTATACTGCTAATAGTATGGTAGGGTACCTATTATGTGCCCAACCGATGACAAGAGAGTGGATAGCGATGCTGGGAGGTTAGTTAGCTCTACCACTTCTCTCATACTATATAGTACTCCGTATCAATGCAAGGGAGCTCGCATACCACGTCCCGGCCCTATTTCTTCATTGAGTTACAAACGGGCAATAAACTATCATACACGGGGTACAGCCTCTTGTACACCTCCCGAGAACCGGGAACGACATTATCTGGGTTCCACGACATATGCATGAATGCGCCATGGTGCTTGGCGCAGCCCTTTAATGAGGCAGAATAGCAAGACACCACACTATTTTTACCTATTAGAGGAACATGGCCGAGGCATCACGGTAATTGACTTGGTATCTCCAAAATTCGCCAGTACTATACGGATCATGCGCGCTGCCAGATCAGATACAACCTAACCGGAGAGCATCACGTCTCTCCCTGGGGTCCAAGCTTAGACTAAACGCTTCCAACACGCTCAGTACCTTACATTCTCGGACCCATATTCTTGCGTAACCGTTTGTTATATCCGTCGAGATTTCCAGCGCCTTCTCTAGACCGTGTGAACTCCCTTGCATCTTTCCATGAACTTGGGCCAGCAAGCGGTCAAAGTGCTTAAAAGTCTTCCAGCTACCTTAGGTACCTCCTAGGTAGATGTCACACTAACTCTGGAGGGAAAACTATGGCTCCAATCTGCCAACGAATTAAGCAAGAATGAGATTCTTTATATTGCAAACGTTAGTATATCAGACAGTCCATTCGCTCATTACACGGCGTCGCGTAATCGTAGCCGAGGCAAGGCGGGAAATGCTATATCGTTGGACTGCATGGTAACTGAAGTTAGAGCACTGTACTACTGGTTTCGGATACCCAGATTAATATTGGCAACTTTTAAAATGAAGAGGCTTCTGCCGCCGTAGCTAAACACCATATAAAATTTTATCGGCAGGCTACTGTTATAACTTAATACTTTGGGTAGGTACCTAGTTAGGAACGTCCGAGACACCATTCGCCCATATTTCTGCTGTGTTATGGTGAGGGTGGTATAACAATGCTCATTACGAGGATTTCGATTGAAAATTCATTAATACGGCTAACTCGAACTCGAGTTTTGGTGCGTTGGTTTCTAATAGAGAATCTTTAGTGCTGTTATACTAAAGCGGTCCGTATTCAATATTTTATAACCAGTGGAGCGTAACTTTTGTGCTGATTGATTCTAATGTTTGGTATAAAAAAGACTGGACGATAGTAGTAATTATTTGACAATCGATCATACTGCACAATGTGTCATGAGGCGAAAGCTATTAACAAAAACAATGTGCTAGAAAAGAGAACCCGTGGCAAACAGCCTAGAGGTTTATATACAGGCTAGGGCTTACGAAAAGGTTATAACTGGAATTGGTACTGACCACGTATATGTAATAGATTGCCTAAACATAACGAAAATTAATCTACTACGTGTTTAATTCTTTCCCATATAACACTATGGAATTAAGCATAGGAAATAGAGTATTTGGATTAAGCAGTATAATTAGTACTTGATAATTTCAAACACATTACTCCTTACAATATACTTTGAATGATTAGCTATTTCATATTAAATTTCGTTTGACCATCAAGCGTCTACCTACACTTGGAGTGAACGAAATTAAAATATAGCCCTATGTACGGTGGGCCATTATCCTAATGAATCTCCGAAGAACGATCTGCCTCATACCTTCTCGTTATTGTATTCATTATTCTAGGCTTCTCAACGTCTCCTTTACTTTCTCTCCTGCCTTATCAGACCCTTTTTGCCGGGATCCTTTTGTTCGCCTTGCGCTTTCATGTCTTCGTATACTCTATGGACAAGCTTGCTAGCCTCCTTGTTTAGAACTTTTTCGCGAGTGCTCTTTGGCTGCCTTCGAAGTGTATACCTGGTAGTTCACTCGTATGCAATCTATATTATTGAACAGCAGCATGTCCGAGCTTGGCGGATAGGTTCGGAGGAATTGTCGCCATATCAACTTACTCGGGTTGCTGAAAGTAGCTTGTAGCCTCAGTAGATATTCTCCAGGTCTAGCTCGATGCCCATGTTTTCGGAAATTTCCTGTTGGGTGTTGTTGTAGTTGTCTTGGTGCGCTACTGTGGACGGTTTTCGTGAAGATGATATGAATAGTAACGTGAATAAGGGCTAATATTCAAGATTTTGTAAATGACGTTATAGAGATAGAGAATTTCATTGTCTGGATATGTGATTCCTTATTGATTGTAAACAGGTAACTGTCTTGTCAATAATTCCTCATATTGTTACCATCAAGTGACATTATGGCGCATGGGGATGTTGTGCAAACGACCAGCGACGGATCATGACCTCATTGTGAAAGTGACACTCAGGTCAATTGATAGCATTGCTTATATAGGTTATGTACAAGTTCCGTAAACCAGTCTTACTTTATTCAGAATTCTAAATGTCGTGGGATGACTGGCGGCCACTCTCCCAATACCAGTGGACATCTACATCATTTCAAAGCATGATCTAGGAGCTGAAAAGGTAATGTAAACTTAAGGTTAACGATCGGCGTCTGGCAACTATACGATATCCTACAAGCTGGAATTATGAGGCAATATACTATTCATATCGTCTTGCCGTCTTCCTAGGAATGAAATGAAGAAATTGGCCGTAGGCAAGCATGGTTGGGGTATCTGCTAGCAGTGGAGTTATGCGGATTGATGACGGGTGGCTGTTAGATGCGATTTCCTATTATATCATATTAATGGGACTAGATCTTGCTGTATAAGGTACCTAGGTAGCGATTCCTGAACGCATAGGCCTGACCGCTCGAATCTGATCAAGGAGTTATTCGTGGCTTACAACGCCTACCTTGCCTTCACCCCTATTTCTGGCTAGAATACACATCATGATACGCGGCTGATGTGTAACGACGCCCTGCCACTTATTTCAAGAGCTGCTACTAATACAGATCTTCCGAAGTGCTCGCACCAAAGAGCCCCTTGACAGTCGTATGGTCGTGCGTCCATTATCATATGTCAATTGAGAGTACGCCAGCGACATTCAATACCTCATCGGAACCACCAGTTCACTGAGGCATTTAGTTCTCCCTCTTTGCCATCGCTAGCGACGCTATGCCACCAAGCTTTGGGGATGAACAAGGCATCCCCCGGGCCCAATGATACTTCGTTGACAGACCCATTGTCCCAAACTGCATGGTGAAGCAATTCGCGCTCGCGGCCTCCCATCATCTCTGCACCTCTAAATCGTGAGTTGCCGTGGGAACCAAGCTCTCTGCGGACGCGAGCGTATATCTCGCCACCTTGATCCGGCGTCATTAAACGGACCTTTTTGGAACTGACTAGTTGGCAGAATAAATTGGGATTCGGATCACGGTGTAACGGCGTGTATGTGGGCTGCAGACCGAGCCAGATGCTTGAACTATATATGTCTCCCTTTCCGGCGTGTTTGACGATGTCGGGGACAGGTAAGTCTTGAGTAAGAGGTTCGGGTAAGAGACTTAGGTCAGATTGAGCAACGTAGAGGTTCCTGATACGTTGAGCGGGGTCTTTTCTTGTCTTATTGAATTGACATGCGCTCATGATCAGGCTCAAAGGCGCATCAAATTGTTGAAATGTCAATGGATTGCCGTCTGGCTGTGGCTTACTGCTCAGTGATTGTATTATGGCTTCAATAATTACCGAGAGGGAGGAGTCCTTATACTCTTGTGACTCACGAAGCCATCTGAAAAATTCTACTAAGCCTTCCTGTTCCGGGTCCAAACTGTTCGGTCGAGGACCATGGGTGACTGTTAACTCATATGGTAGGACAATATCCTCAAATGTTTTCATATGGTGAGAGAAGCTGGTATGGGAACTGTCGTTACCATACTGGAACCATTTTTGAATAGCCGGGAAATTCTGTGAAGCTCGAAGTAACAATGGAGTTTCAGGAACCCAAGAGGACTTGCGGAAAGAATCTAGGCTGATATCGCCTACTACTGTTTCCACGTGGTTGGATTTGGCCTTATCTAAGTGTTGACAATGATTTGGGGCTATGGAAGATGTCGATTGGTACCGAGACCGAACCCCTGAGAAGCATCGAGATATGCGGATGATTGAGGCCAGGCTTGACCTAAGTTGGGGTTTGAGGGGCATTTGCAAATTGTAATTACGTGGAGCAAGAGCAAGAAGAAATAATTAATACTATAAAATCTATTTATCAAGCATTTTGCAAATTTGAACTGATTAAATAGAGAAGCGTGGATGGTATGGTTCATAAAAATGTTCAGCTTGAAGCTTCAGGATTGAATTGGTTCATGCTCGCTGCTAAGCCCGAGAGGCGCAAACTGTGGCTGGGCTTGTATTATGTAATCCATGCTAATACTACCCTGAAGATACCTAGGTACGTACTGAGAGAAGAAAAAAAAAAGTTGGACGGTTTAGGCGTAGCCACAACGACGCACGGGCCACAAATCTGTACTGGACACACAAAATCTCCCAGCGACGGAATTCACCTGGCTGGGCTAGACTGGGCTGAATCCTAATTTTGGTAGCCTCTCCTCTCCAATCCCCGCCAAAA
Organism: Hypoxylon sp. NC0597; assembly: GCA_022432515.1. Taxonomy (NCBI): domain Eukaryota; kingdom Fungi; phylum Ascomycota; class Sordariomycetes; order Xylariales; family Hypoxylaceae; genus Hypoxylon; species Hypoxylon sp. NC0597. The sequence continues at coordinate 24,330 of JAJKLA010000031.1, forward strand.
CTTATCAACACATCCTGCATCACCAATATACCACAATATTGATTCACCATTGTATGACGGTATTTATCTGCCGAGACGCTTCCCAGGAATAGGCAGTCCCCATAGTCCTCCTCCGAATCTTCCCTTTCCTTGTTATCTACCCGCGTCATGCAGCTACCGTAGCTCGCCTACCTCCCAACTACGAGCAGCAGACGGTCTGGCGGGGTTCTTCAACGTAGCATCTCGCGATCCTTGACTATCGTCATTCCTAGGTAATTGCCATTACTTTGAGGCAAGAGGCCTGCTCGCGCGCGCACATAATTCTAGCATCATGTCCTCTTCATCTGGTACCCCGGAGTCATGGATCTCCTCGTTCTGTTCTCTTTTGGGCCATGAGTATTTCGCCGAAGTGTCTGAGGAGTTCATCGAGGACGACTTCAACTTGACTGGCTTGCAAACTCAGGTCGCAATGTACAAGGAAGCTTTGGAGGTAGGGCGGTTATTCTTTCTAATAAGGTCTCTCAGCTCCGCTAACATCTCATTAGATGATATTAGACGTTGAACCCGAAGACGATGATGAGGAGGACGAGGACGAGGAGGATGAAGAAGATGAGTCTATTGAGGGGGCCGACCACGCGCGACGCGGCGAGCGACGTAATCATAGCCGAATAGCTAGTGACTTATCTGTCATCGAATCATCAGCGGAGATGCTCTATGGTCTTATTCACCAGCGCTTTATCTGCTCGCGAGCAGGCATCCAACAAATGTCGGAGAAGTACGAGTTGGGTCACTTCGGCGTCTGTCCCCGCAGCCATTGCGAACAATCTCGAACTCTGCCGGTTGGACTCTCTGATATACCAGGCGAAGAAACGGTCAAGCTCTTCTGCCCTTCCTGTCTCGATGTTTATGTTCCCCCAAACAGCCGATTCCAGACTGTGGATGGTGCTTTCTTTGGTCGCACGTTTGGCGCCCTCTTCCTTCTTACCTTCCCCGAATACGATCTCACGAAACGAGGTGCCGACGTACTTGCAAATGCGCGTGTGAGCGACGACGACAAGGAGATGCTTAATGGCATGTACACGTGTAACATTGCACCCGGTTTAGGCAAGAATAAGATCTACGAGCCTCGCATCTACGGCTTCCGTGTCTCAGAGTTGGCACGATCAGGTCCACGGATGCAGTGGTTACGAGACAAGCCGGACGACATCACGGAGCTGGACGAAGCCCGTCTTTATGCGGAGAATAACCCAGACAGCGAAGACGACGACGAGAGCATGAATCTTAATGGGCGGCCCGTGCGAAGACTACGGCCACGGAGACGGCACGGCCAAGGAGGGAGCCCTATGGCGGTAGAGACAAATGGTGCGGAGTCAGAACTCTAGGAGAAGGACGTATCCCCCACCAATGACCAGAGCAATGGGGGTGGGGGTGTCCCCATTTACACTTCAGAAGGCTCTGCGTCTCTCGCAGAATAGATTCCGAACTAATCACGGTTTTACCGATCTTTACACCGAGCCTTGAGAGCTGTGATTGCAATTTCTGTACTCATTAGGGGACTCCTCCATGTCTGAAGAGAAGGGGAATTAGACGGCTTAGAATAATAAGTTCGCGATACCAAACAGGAAAAGGAATGAATGAAAGGAAATGAATGACCCCTATACTCTTCTTCTACCTTGCATGGCCGGCGTTGGTTGATGCTTCGTCCCAAGCGGAATTTTTTTTTCTTCCTTTGTAGCCTGGTTAGCATCAGGAGGGAAAAGAGGATAACAATACCGGACGAATGCATACGAGAGGTGGCTTCTTGTGATATGATGTAACTCGATTCGTTCGTCTTCTAGTTTTTTACCTGCCATTCAATTGGAGTCAAGGACTCTTATAGATCGTTCTCAACTCACGTAATAAATCGCCTTTTCTTAATAATTGCTACTGGATATGGGGGTTTGTTGGGTCGTAGTAGTGCTATGTATCCGCAACTCTGATTTAGACTGATTCCAAATACTCCAGATCTTGAGAGCGACGTACGTATACCCTCCAGTCATATAGTTCCTTGTACATGTAAAGCATCATATTGTCTTACGAGATGATCATGCAGCGTATGTATGACTATTAGATAGACGGGGCTGCTCATTCGTTCATTTGGGAGCTTACATACCTTACTTTCCTCCTATAACCCGGATTTACTGTGCAGATCTGAAGACCAATCTTATCACGACAAGGATGTTACGGAGATTAGGGTGATAGGTGTACTAACTCCATGGTTCTCGCCGGCGTGAGTCAGAGATTAGATAATATAATTGCACCGACTGCAAAATGACATGTGTCACCTCTAAAGAAGAAAGGCTTGGCATTTCTTAGTCCGTTATGTAGAAAGCGATGCAGTCCAGATGTCTCTACCTCTCTACACGTGTACCTGTGTATAGAATATGCTACGGAAAGGGAGTGATCCCGAACTCTCAGCACTGTTCTCCACAGCCGGTATCTCCATTCCGGTCCCATTAGTGCGGGTCTACGTACGAGGTACACTAGTGTACTATGTACATACCCTCTCTGCCTCTTCTAGGTTGGATCACGTGAATGATGCTCATACTGATTCGCAATGACAGGCCAATGACACGAAGCTAACGACATGGGTCTTCCGTTCCACAACTTCAATATAAGTGAAAGAGGCTCTCAAATTGCATATTCGGTTTTACGGGGTCTTTCATTGCGAAATAGTTATCGAGGTTGCAACGCTGCGTTGTCATATTATTGTTTCGCACTTTGTTTGCTCGTCACCCCCAGCACGCACACAAGGCAGCATTGTATTTTTGAAGCGGTCTGCTGCCTTACGGTAGTTAGACGGGGGCGACTCTATTTGTTTTCGTACGACCTGTATAAGCACTCTCTCTGGATCGACCAGCCGGCATCGAGTTACACGGCATATGTAGATTTATTACATTGAGGAGGGGTGCATGCCTTGGGATCGTCCATGTGATTTTGGGGCTCAGCAAAGTTCTTGGTTTTGTTCTACAAATCTGTAAAACTATCCAATCACCGAGTTGCCGGGCGTAGAGCCCGCTTGACTTTGCAGGCTGGCAGCATACTGAAGGTTTAACTATAGGGAATTGGATCTGAGATGAAGGAAGATGTTATGCTTCATACATTTAATATTGGAACATGCATAGAGATGTCATATATAATTGGTGTACCAAAGATACGGCGACTTGAGAGAATCTTCTACAGTTGGTATGTAGTTCTACGCATAACACGAGTTTATCAACGTCAGAGACTGATAGCTGGCTGGCTACATACATAATCCCCAATGCATATAGGCGTTACTGCTGAAACCACGAATATGCAGTGTCAAATATATTTTCGGATGGCTATAAGCGGAGCCAATGCAACGGTCCCACTATATCAGATAATGATGCCAGCTTATATCTCTCCGCGGGGGGTATGGATTTGTGATCCGCAACGTTCTAACACTCCGACCCCGAGATGAGGTGATTAAGAGCGAATGACAGATCCAATGGATAAGTAGATACTCTCTAAAAGTAGGTAGCATATTACCCAATTGTGAAACATCGTCTAATCAGGGAAGACTCTGACAGGATAAAGCTTACTAGGTAGTTGTATAGGCCTGAGAAGATCCAACCCGCTAATCCGGCATTGGGACGGCAGTAGTATGCATAGTACGCACGTTATGCATCCATTGTCAGATATTATAACCTGCGGTGACGCTTAGTGGGTTCTTTCATTTGTCATATCTGTCAGGCCGAATGAGACGAAATGATGGGAGGTTTGAGAGGTATGGATGAGACCCACGGGACCACAGATTTCTGTGCGTGTTACTCCTTGGCAAAGGAATGCCTGCTCAAACACCCGCTTTCTACGCCCGCTTTCCACTGGCCTTTCTGCTTCCCACGAGGCTTTGAAGATGCACAAGTCGGGGTGCGGATACGAGAGGTGCGGACAAGCGAATAGGAGAATCCCCGGGTTAACTACGTAATCCAGACACAAACCCGCCCGTGCTCCAACCCGTCACGTCTCGTATGTGCCATATGTACGGTAGATCCAAGACTATTCTACGGACTACTGCATGAATTCTCAGCGTCACTTGTTACATAGGTTTCGTGGCCCTTGCATTGGAGAAGCATATGATCTATAGAAACTCGAAGGAATATTATCTTTTATTCTTATTTAGGTAGTTGCCGGTATGTGATTGTTAGATTGTTAGCTTGCATGTATTTCGACATTGTTTGAAGTTCTGATAGAACATCCTTGTTCTAGATACCATTACAACGTTGTACCGTATGTAAGAACTATCTACGTACATATACTAATAACAAATAAACCCGGCATCATGGACCGGTCTAGCTTGAAAAACCCCGGGTTTAAACTGCGCCGAACAGTGGGAACTGTGTAGTTTAGGTACTTACCCACGCACCCACCAATGTACTTATGCATCTAACCGTATATAGCGGGGCTTGGAATCGGCCAATGCTACGGTAATGCAAAATGTACCTTGTTAGTCTCTACTCCTTCTCCACTACAAGATATCAATTAGATGGGATGGAATTTTCTATGGAGGCTATTTCGTTGTTGATTGCTTGGATTGATTGATAATCCTGCCCAATTGCCAAGAACCAAAAAGTTTGGCTCAGGGTCTGAACGAGGACCGCCGTTGCGCACTTCCTATTAGGGCATCCATAACCTCGTTTTCTTATACACACCCTTCACCGTCCATTCTCTGAGTTTGACTGACCGTCTTTTTTTTTTTTTTTTTCCTATTCTGCACTTCCGCCGTTACTGGGAAGCCTTAATAAATTCAGCATATTCTGATCAATTATCGGTTTGCTGTTTCTTCCCTGTGTGGCCGGGAGTTTCGTTACTCAGGTTGTATCGGCTCATCTGAACGGTACTTGGCCAGCCTCTGGGTTATTATTCGTCCTATACCTCCGAATTTTCACAACAAAAACTAGTCCGATTTATTAGTTCTCGACAAATTACAGGCTTCATAAGGATCTGTGTATAACAAAGACGATTCAAGGCCAACTTGGTAGCCGAGCGCAACCTGTTGTGCCGGCGCCATGTCAGAAAAAGACTTAGAGAAACAGCTCACAGCAGCTGAGGACTCGTCGCAGCAGCGCGAGCATGAGTCTACGCCCTCATCAAAGAGCACGCACACCCCGTCTACAAATTCAACCGCCGGGGGAGATCTAGAGGAACAGCGCGAAACCGCGAGACAGAATAACCCTAATGGCTTCTCGCGCGTCAACACGGGCGTTTCCGTCGAGCAGGCTGAGGCGGATTTCGCTGAGCTTCAAAGGGAGTTATCTGGACTATCTAGAGCAAGTCGTACCCGAAGCCGAAGGGAATCCGATGTTGAGAAGGGTGTCCACGGAAGCATTGAGTCACCCGAATCTGAAGACTCAATCGAAATTTTCGATCTAGAGACGACTTTGCGTGGTGGCCTAGATGCAGAGAGAGAGGCCGGTATCAAGCCCAAGCATATCGGCGTCTACTGGGATGGATTAACGGTCAAAGGTATGGGAGGCACGACTAACTTCGTGAAGACATTCCCCGATGCCTTCAAGGACTTTGTCGATTACTGGACTCCGTTGATGAATCTGCTCGGCAAGGGCCGCAAAGGAACCGAAGTCACGATTCTGGACAATTTCAAGGGTGTCGTCAATCCTGGTGAAATGGTTCTTGTTCTTGGAAAGCCGGGATCTGGTTGCACAACATTTCTAAAGTCAATTGCAAACCAACGGTGGGGATACACAAGTGTTACCGGCGAAGTCCTATACGGACCTTTTACAGCGAAGGAATTCAAGCAGTACCGCGGCGAGGCTGTCTATAACCAAGAGGACGATGTCCACCATGCTACTCTCACTGTTGAACAGACTCTTCGATTTGCACTGGACACCAAGGTATCAAATAAATTACCTGCGGGAACAACTAAGAGCAAGTTCAAGGAGGACGTTATCACGATGTTGCTTAAGATGTTTAACATCGAACACACAAGGAAGACCGTGGTTGGTGATGCGCTAGTCCGTGGTGTCTCGGGTGGCGAGAGGAAGCGTGTCTCTATTGCCGAGATGATGATCACGAATGCCTGTGTTCTTTCATGGGACAACAGCACCAGAGGTCTCGACGCTAGTACGGCTCTCGACTTTGTCAAGTCACTTCGAATCCAAACCAACCTCTACAAGACGTCTACTTTCGTGTCGCTATATCAGGCATCTGAAAATATCTACAAGCAGTTCGACAAGGTTTTGGTCATTGATGCTGGTAAACAGGTATATTTCGGGCCAGTAACTGAGGCGAGAGCTTACTTCGAGGGTCTGGGGTTCCTCCCACGTCCACGACAGACGACCCCTGACTATGTTACTGGTTGTACCGATGAATTCGAGCGCGAGTACTCGGAGGGCTACTCACCAAAAAATGCTCCCCATAGCCCCGAGACGTTAGCTGAGGCATTCGAGAAGTCCCGGTTCGCCCAGCAATTGAACACTGAGATGGCAGAATATAAGGCTAAACTTGAGCATGAGCAAGAGATCGCCCGCCACAATGACTTCCGTGCAGCTGTCCGTGAGAGCAAGCGAGGCGGTGCTAAACATTCCGTCTACAGTGTCGGGTTCCACCTTCAAATCTGGGCTCTGATGAAACGTCAATTTGCCCTTAAGCTCCAGGATAAACTCAGTCTTTCTCTGTCGTGGATTCGGACCATTGTCATCGCAATCGTGCTCGGTACTCTGTATCTAAACCTGCAACAAACCTCTGCCAGCGCATTCAGCAAGGGTGGTCTTCTGTTCATCTCTCTCCTGTTCAACGCTTTCGAGGCTTTCTCCGAATTGGGATCAACAATGACAGGCCGGCCGATCGTGAACAAGCATAAGGCATACACTTTCCATCGACCGTCAGCATTATGGATAGCCCAAATTTTTGTCGACACAGCGTTCTCGGCAGTTCGAATTCTGGTGTTCTCAATCATCGTTTACTTCATGACTAACCTCACCAGAACCGCTGGGGCGTTCTTCACGTTTTACTTACTAATCATTGTCGGGAATATCGCGATGACGCTCTACTTCCGTATCATTGGTTGCGTGAGCCCAGATTTCGACTATGCCATCAAGTTCGCCGTCGTCACTGTTACCTTATTTATCCTAACCTCTGGTTATCTCATTCAATATCAGTCTCAACAGGTGTGGCTGCGATGGATCTTTTGGATCAATGCTTTGGGTCTTGCCTTTGCTAGTATGATGGCGAACGAGTTTGGCAAAAACGAGTTAACGTGTTCGAATGAGTCACTTATCCCCTCTGGTCCTTCATACGGTGATATCAACCACCAAGTCTGCACTTTAGCTGGCTCCACCCCTGGAACTGTCACCGTAAGCGGTGCTGCTTATATCACGCAAGGATTTTCCTACGCTCCTCAGGACTTATGGAGAAATTTCGGGATCATCGTGGCCATCATTGTGTTCTTCCTCATCATGAACGTAGTATTGGGAGAATTCGTGAAATATGGCATGGGCGGTAATCAGGCGAAAGTCTTTGCGAAGCCCAATGCTGAACGAAGAGCATTGAACGAAGCTCTCGCCAACAAACGGTTGCAACGCCAAAAGTCAAGACAGGAGGAACCAGAAACCGCTCTAAAAATCGAGTCCAAGAGCATTCTAACGTGGGAGGATCTCAATTACGACGTGCCGGTCCCAGGTGGCACTCGCCGTCTACTCAATAGTGTATACGGTTACTGCAAGCCTGGTGAACTCACTGCTCTCATGGGCGCATCCGGAGCTGGAAAGACGACCTTGCTAGATGTTCTGGCTTCGAGAAAGAACATTGGCGTCATCACAGGTGATATTTTGGTTGATGGTATTAAGCCCGGCAAGGAGTTTCAGAGATCGACCTCGTATGCAGAACAACTCGACATGCACGACCCAACACAGACTGTTCGTGAGGCCCTGCGATTCTCGGCCGATCTACGACAACCTTTCGAGACACCCCGCGAAGAGAAATATGCCTATGTCGAGGAGATCATTGCTCTTCTAGAAATGGAATACATGGCAGACTGTATAATTGGCACTCCCGAGGCGGGCCTCACTGTCGAACAGCGCAAACGTGTGACGATCGGTGTCGAACTAGCTGCTAAGCCACAACTCTTACTCTTCTTGGATGAGCCGACCTCGGGTCTTGATAGCCAGAGCGCTTTTAACATTGTTCGATTCTTAAAGAAGCTCGCTGCTGCTGGGCAGGCCATTCTTTGCACAATCCACCAACCGAACGCCGCTCTGTTTGAAAACTTCGATCGACTACTCCTATTACAAAGAGGAGGTCGCTGCGTGTATTTCGGTGACATCGGTAAGGACGCACATGTTCTTCGAGATTACCTCGCACGACATGGCGCGGTCGCAGGCCCCTCTGACAATATTGCTGAGTTCATGCTTGAGGCGATTGGTGCCGGAAGTACCCCTCGTGTCGGGAACCGAGACTGGGCAGATATCTGGAGCGACAGCCCGGAACTTGCTAACGTCAAGGATACGATCTCCCAGTTCAAGGAGTCCCGCAAGGAAGCTGCTGCCCAAGTTGATCTCTCGCTGCAACGCGAGTACGCCTCACCTCTCTTGCATCAATTAAAGGTTGTCATGAGTCGCACCAATCTCTCATTCTGGCGATCACCCAACTATCTCTTCACCCGTGTTTTCAACCATGTTGTCATTGCCCTCCTGACCGGTCTGACGTATCTACAACTTGATGATTCACGGGCTTCATTGCAGTACAAGGTCTTCGTCATGTTTCAGATTACTGTGTTGCCTGCGTTGCTTATGCCGCAAGTTGAGCTTATGTACGTCATCAAGCGAGGTATCTTCTTCCGCGAACAGTTGAGCAAGATGTACAGCACATTCACCTTCACCTTGGCTATGGTCGTTGCCGAATTGCCCTACTCAATTCTATGTTCTGTGGTTTTCTTCCTGCCCCTCTACTACATCCCAGGCTTCCAGTATGAGTCCTCGCGTGCCGGCTATCAATATTTTATGGTATTGATCACGGAACTTTTTGCCGTCACGCTAGGTCAATGTCTTGCCTCCATCTCACCCTCCGCTTTCGTCGCCAGCCAATTCGATCCGTTCATCGTCATTACTTTCGCCCTATTCTGTGGTGTCACGATCCCTGCTCCCCAGATGCCTGGTTTCTGGCGGGCATGGCTATATCAGTTAGATCCGTTCACGCGCCTCATTGGCGGTACGGTTACTACCGCTCTGGACGATCTCCAGGTACACTGTCAGCCCTGGGAGCTAAACACTTTTACTGCTCCCGAAGGTCAAACTTGTGGGGAGTACATGGCTTCCTTCCTGGAGAGGGGCGCCGGTTATATCGTGGATAACTCAACTAGTGTATGCCAGTACTGTGCGTACAAAGTGGGTAACCAGTTCTACGAACCCCTGGGATTCAGCTTCGATAATCGGTGGAGAGACCTTGGGATCTTCTTGGCCTTTGTTGGCAGCAATTTGATCATATTGTTCTTCGCGGTAAGTTTCATCAATATGCCCCTGATCCCCTTGTACATCTTTTGGACAAGCGCTAATATCCGCACAGAGCCGGTTCTTGAATTTCAACCGACGTTGATGCACGACAAAGGGGAGCATGACATTACGATTTTTTAACGTGCATTGTATAATTCGGTTTTTTTTTTTTAAGATGAGACAGGCTTGGGAAGATTACCACCCAGCTCAACCAAAAAGCATTTGAGCATTGATCGCGATCGCGCATCCCGGGATAGACATAGAGGAGTTGTACTCCGAGCATAGGGCAAGCTGCCCAACGCACTTACACTAGGTACCTATAGGTATATTAATAATACATAAACATTTTAGACACTTACGTGACCGCCCGCCATTTACGTTTATATATTTTATAACAATAGTACTTCACTAGATACCTAATGTTTCTATCAACCGACATGGAACGTTATATCCATTCAGGTACTCATATCATCGCATGTAGTGTCGCCATGACCCCTTACCTCGCAACTTCGTCGACTTGCCCGTTGAAGTCGAGTCTAGGTCATTCCCGGCCGATAGGTCATTAAGACTGAAAATTTTAACTTCTAAAGCTTAGTTGGTCATGGATCCACGTTCTTAATGATGCTACCATCTCCAGTGCCGCCCTTTGAGGAGCTTTCGTTCAAGGATGTAAGGGAGATTCAAGCATAATCATCGCCATCTTTAATACCTTCCTTCTATGACTAGATCAATTATCGATTGCCTTGGACTTGTTTGCTTCTTTGCAAGGAATATAACCCTGGACTACTACATCTTCAAGGTTCAATGTTGTAAGGTTAGCCTTTCTGTTAGAACTTCCAAGCATATTAAATTATCGGGTATTCTTAAATTCTATAATATTTAACAATCGATATGTTTCTTAAGAAACGGGGCTTTGCACGTAGACGATCTGGGTTGGTCAAGCGTTTAATTTGGACCGTTTAATTTACGTTTATTCGAACGATGATGTCGATATCGATACCGATTCAATCAAAAAAAAAGTAGTTTCTCAAGTACATATGTACTCACTCACTTCACCAACGCAAATGTAGCACACTGCCATATTACAGCCAAGCGAACGTTGGTTGTTATTACCTAGTATCACCTAGACAGCCATGGCAAGTGACGCAGAGCCCGGAATGGAGTACGCGACGTGTAAGGCCAACGATGGCTGCACCCTCGCCTTCCAGACTTCGCTCCCGGTCGGAGCCGGAGCTACCCTGGATGCTCGCTATGCGACCTGCATCCTCCTGCTCCACGGCTTCAGCGGCTCGAGCGCCTACTTCACGCGCAATTTCGCCGCGCTGAGCGAGGACCACTGGGTCGTCGCCCCGGACATGCGGGGCCACGGCAACTCCGGGCGCACGCGCGGCGGCTACCACGTCGCGCGCCTGGCCATGGACCTGCGCGGGCTCATCGCGTTCCTCAGGAAAGCGTACCTCAACGGCGAGCAGGCGATACAGTTCGTGGCCGTGGGGTGCTCCATCGGCGCCGCGGTGCTGTGGACGTACGTGGAGCTGTTCGGGTGCTCCTCCTCCTCCGACTTCCGGGGCTTCGTGTTCGTGGACCAGGCGCCGCTGCAGGACCGGTCGCCGTTCGGCGACTGGGACGCGTCGCGCGCGCACCTGGCGTGCTACGACGAGGCGACCATGCAGGCCGCGCAGCGCGCCTGGATCTACAACTCGGCCGGCACGCACGGCGACCTCGTGCAGTCCTGCCTGGGGTACCGGTACGCGCCGGAGCCCGAGACGGACGACATCTCGGACGAGCGGTGGCGCCGCGACGAGGAGTTCTTCACGCGCATCAGCGCGCTGTGCGACCAGGCGTGGCTGGCCAAGCTGCTGGCCGACCACACGCGGTACGACCACCGCGAGGCCATCGAGGACATCAGCGTGCCGACGCTGGTCATGGCCGGCCGGAGGACCGGGTGCTTCCCGCTCGAGGGCATGAAGGAGACGGTGCGGCGCGTCGAGACGAGTAGGCCGGGGCTGGCGAGGATGTCGGTTTTTGATTCCGGGCATTGGTTGTTCTACGAGGAGCCCGAGAGGTTTAATAGGGAGGTCATTGAGTTTGTGGATAGCTGCACGACGTAATGCTATGGAGTTGTTAAAATTGCCTCGGTACCTAATCCATCGGACCGTGTGATGAGATGGAATACGTGATTATCGTGGATATCCTGGGCGATGGCTCGAGTTCGTAAGTTGATGTTCCTTTCTTCCGAATATGCTCTTCAAGCAACCCGGACCAAGAGGAGACGATATCTGAGATGGAGGAAGATTTTGACACTACAGCGAAGTAGTATTGCGTCCCCAAACAACATAACCAAGGGGCAGCGAAATTGGCGAGAGGCTTTTGAAGGTAGGTAACTTTAGCAGATTCGAAAGCGACTACAACTCGCACAACGCCAGATAGGCGGGTGCCAAGTCGAGACGTGAGATCGCGGAAGAAGTCTGTTACCGTGCAGGGTCCGTTGGCTGTTGTTAGCAGGAGCCCCATGGTTGCGAATAGGGGCGATTTGGTATTTTCAACTCAAGCATGGCTCAACTCAGACGAATAGCTTGCCTTTCGCCCGGTCATCCTTTCAGTCCGGGGATTGAGCTAAACGATAGTATACGTTTTTGTTTCACTACACCCGTCAAACCAGTCCTTCAGCTTCCGGCGTTCTTCTTGATCCTGAATCCTTGTGCCTGGGGGTAGAACGAGCCCAATGCGTATATACAGCTCCTCCTTCGGCCTTGAGCGATCACCCTCCAAGATTATGCAGATAGGCGTAGGGAAGTCACAAGTGTCGGCTACCCGCAATATGTATACAGTCGTCACTCCGTCTTCTGATTCCGGGAACGGGTCGCGGTCTACACTGATTTCGACGTCAACTGCTAAATCTGGATGCTCAATACGATAAAATGGAGAAGAACCCTGGAAGAATTTGCGGAGGCTGCAGGTAACAGAATGGCCACGTAGAACCAATCTTCCTGCCATTGCCTTCCCAAATGGGTTATCGTTATGGTACTTGCATTTCGCCTCTAAGATTTCAATATTTGACTTGGTCGGTGAGGCCCAGCTATAGTCTACAGGGCCAGGAACGGAGGCCCACGACCAAGTAGGAGCAATGTAGCGTTCAGACTGCTGTCGCTGGTTTCCTGTTCTGCGTTTAGATACCCACAAAAGATCTAAACCGAGTGACGCCGACCAAAGACCAGCAAGGTAAGTCTGACTTTTGCGGATAGCTCGCGTTTGTTCTGCGATCGCCCCGATGGCTAGAAGTCGGTCCGTTTGGTCAGTCAACTGCAGCTCTGAATAGAACTGTACCAGTCTCCTCCAGGTCTTCTCAACTTCGGTCCTCAGAACATCATCATTTTTGTGTGTCCTTGTAATAAGACGCATCGGGCGCTTTATTTGTTCGAGTCTGCTTTGTAACGCGGGGGTGCCATTCACGACACTATTGAGGTGCTGGATCTTCAAGCTAGTCGGGTTATAAGGCCCGTGACCGTGGAAACCACACTCGCAGGCGGTCGTGGAGTAGCATTCCCATATCAATTCGTCCTTCGTAAAATACAAGATACGGGACGAGACTATCCGTTCTTGAAACGTCCAAGCCCGTTTGAATAGGGGCTCAGACCGGTGGTAGAGGAACAGGTTCGTAATATCAGAAAAAGACTGTTGAGCATATAATTCGAATCTTTCGTTGCCGTGGCAGATTGTCCCTAGCTGTAGTTGCCTCCCAGGATCCAAACTAGAGAACAGCCCTTTTGAACTATCCTCGGCATGAGACGCGCCCAGCGTTAGAAAGGCATTCTGATAGACATGAAACATCAGAGGTGCTTCTCTCAACCAGTCCCCCCAGTCTTCTGGCTCTTGTTGGATGATACATATTGAGTCAATCCAGAGGTAGTCTATACCTAGCCGCCGCGTAAATATGACTGATTCCTGGAAGCTCTTTGGAAGCGAACTCCAAGGGATGTTTCTTTTCTGATCAAGTATATTCGCTCTCGTAGTAATACACTCAGGCAGCCTTTTACCCCAGCAGTGACTCAGAGCCACATAACGACCACCAGGGGGTACTTCGAAATTGTCAATCAGCTTCAGGTCATCATTCCCCCCAGCGATAGATATTAGTCTTGTTGGCAGGAAGGGGACGCCATGTATTCTACAACGTCGATGGTATTGATAACAGATAGATAACTGACGCCGTGCCCATTCGTACGCAGTATCCGATGCGGTGTTTCCGGATACTAGAGAGCCCCTAGGTATCCCTGATAGGTTTCTCCCCTTAGGGTCTAGAGTGAAAATATTCCACTCGACGTCGTCTTCTTCAAACAAAGAATCCTCCAGACGTACACACGGCTTATCCTGATTAATCCACAGGGATACGGTCCATCGGTTCATATCCAGGTTATGTTGTCGGCGTATTAGCAGATCGACAATCTTGCAACAAACGCACTCAAGCTTTTCCGAACGTCGAAAAACAAGCCGCTGCCCATCTTGCGGGATCGAAACTCTCAAGAGCTCCTCAGGGTTGCCATTCCAGGTACACTGCGGGCAGGCCTCCCGGCGGCTCCAAAGCAGGGCGAGGTTCCTTAACCTGTTCCAATGTCTTGGTAGCACAATCAGATCTTCAGAATCCTTAGGCTTGCTAGGCATTTGAGATAAATAATCTAGTAACCCGCCGATTCGATATGCCATAATTCTCTCCCGCCATATCCCTCATTCCAACCAGAATTTGATGCATACTTCAGCTGCTTCAGCTGCTGCTGTCTTTACAAGGAATTCGGAATAATATTAGTCCGCCACATGCCACCCTTGGAACCGAGATTCCTACCCTAGAGGTACCTAGTAGGTACAATGTTACGTTCGCATTGGATATTGTTATTTCTTCCTCAATTCGGAGACTTCAAGGAGTAGATATAGAATTAGTTGATACCATACAATCTATATGAAACTAGGGTTGTGGTCCCTTTTAGACTCATTTAGATTTCTTTTCCAGGTTCTCTCTAACCCTCTCAGCCACTGAGCTGTTTATCCTCCCACGATCTTGTGTACCCTTCCTTTTCTGACAACATCTCGGTACAGCCAATATCTTCTTGCCCGTATAATCAGATGGATCTACTGCAAATGATAGATATTTAATCCCAACAATGATGAGGCTGTAGAAGGAAATGTGCCTCCCTAGGTTGTGACCTGCAGATAACTACAGCCCTGGAGGAAGCCAATTGTGTATTGTGTACGCCACGCCACGTGGAGAGGGTGCAAATGGTGGCCTATCAAATCGCCGCGCAACTTTATCGAAACTCCGTTCTAGGAAAGAACTCATGTTCAAATTCAAATATAATTATTCAGGTAGGCTTGATATAAATGCCCTTCGCTACTTTACTATACTCAAATGACCCAAAAGATTCCTTTTGCTTTTTAAACCGCTTGACAAATTAGTGAGTATTCGTCGACTAAACCGTGTGGCGTCGCCGGGGCTCCGAAATATGTTACTCGGACCATGTCTTTAAACAATCTCTTCTTTAATAGGATCTAGATAGTATCGTCTGCCCTGAGAACTTCAGAGACTCAAGGAATTCGACTGCCATGCGGCCAAGTACCTCGGTACTACACCACTCCCAGCAGGGTTGCACAACAGCAGGCACGTCGATCGCGAAACCCCTAGTGGTGTGTGAGCAATTTGAGCACAGGGCAGATAATAAGAAATAAACGAGTCGGCCGCTCTCTTATATGACCTCTGTGTCATAATTACTCGTAGAAAAGCACTCCTTTCGAATTTCCCCGTAATGTCGAGGCTAAATACGTTCAGCAGCTGTAAGTCCGGTCTCTACTCTCAAATACTGCACTTCTTTCTCACTGTAGACAGCAGTGGTATTCGAAACGACTGCGTATTTCCTCGAAATCTTTTTACCGAGTCCTTCCTCAGGGCCATCTAAAAAGACACGTTAGCAGCAATGTTCGGGAGAAGAGTTGCGAGGCCAACCTACACTTCAGAACGGTAGCGAACTCCACCAAAACCGGTACCCAGGTGGCAACAGCGAGGACCTGGCCGAATGTCCAGTCCGAATTCTGGTTATCCTTCCCCGCGGCATCGTTGACGAGGTCCCGGTAATAGGTGAAAAGCCCCAGCATTGACCACATGAGTAGACAACATGCGGTCGCATTTAAGAATTGAATATAAGGCTTCGCTCTTCGCCAGAAAGCCTTCAGCTTCATCCATCTCTTCGTATCGCCGGTCTTGCCTCTACAGGCCCTATAGACAACGTAGGAAATCGCATTAAGAATCAATAGGATCTGGCCCAGGCGAAGAGTTGGAGTGAGGCCGTGTGCAAACAACGCGGTAGGGCTGCAGAATGACAGCCAGACTTCCTCGATTAAGTCCCTCAATTGATACACCTTAACTCTCGTAAAGAAGCAATCAAATAGGACCTCGTTGGCAATACCGAGAAGTAGAATAAGCGTCCACAGAACAATCCGGAGCCAATGCCGCCGAACATCACGTGCCACTAACTGGAGTAGCAAGAGAAGCAGTGATGAGAATGTGGACATGTAGATAGAGCCGATGGATGCGTAAATCATCCTGTAGCACCGGGTATAAGCATCCTCTTCTTTCAAATTCGGATGAACAATTTCGAGTATGGATGCGTAGGTATCTTAGGAGTAAAGACTCCTGTTGACAAGAGCTGGGAGGAGGGGGAAGAAACCCCCAAGACATGCTGGAAGGGGCGAAACATGAACCTAGATGCGACTCACCAATGGCCATTAGAGGCGTCAGACTCCTGAAAGAAGGCTTGGGCTAACCGAAAGCAAGCCGCAGCAAGCATTGAGGCAGCAAAAACTAGCGTAGCGTCCAGGAACGTGCTGACGGATTCTTCAAACCCACTTAGGAGCCAGGCCTTCTTCGAACTCGCCGGGTATTGTTGTCCGAATATGCCCGAGTTCGATATCGCAAGCGCGCACCCGTAGGTCGTAGCCAGTGCGGACGCTATGTAGTACGTGATCAGCATCTGCCAGGAACGTCAATTAGTCGCATTCACGTAGGCAAGATATTAGCCCTAGGGACTGGTATGTTATTCTCACTCCCCGGCCCGAAACGTCTGGGTCGCCGGTCCAATCGAGGCTTTTGCAGACGTCGGCAGCACAGCTTTCAAGAGGAAAGTCGCTAAGTTTCTCGAGAAGTGATCCGGGGTACGGCATCCTAGTAGCCTCATCCATGTCCTTTATGATGTAGTCATTGTACCAGTGCAACAGGGTGTAGTAATCTGGCTGCGTTATATTAGACGGTAAGATGGCCCTGAGGTACGCCAGGACGTAGTCTGCCGTAATGAAATTCTGCTGCTCTTGGAAGAAGCCCATATTTGCGGCTTTCCACGCACCAGCCGCCCCGCATAGAACCTCATCGTTGGGATTGAAGTTCAGGGCCACGAAAGCTGGAGGTTGCCAATCTGTACTCCACGTCACTCGCGACACATTGAAGGACATCCTCAAGTAGTTCGAGGCTATCCACTAGTCTGTAGATCACCCCGGCGTCCTGATCTAGGTCGTTAGTGGAAACTTAACGATCTGTTTTGTTCCGAAGGAGTCGGCAATCGAATTTGGATAGAGGGTCCCAGATTCTCTCAGACCACATGGCGGTGATGCGGTTTTATTTCGCAAGATGGAGACCTTTTAGAAAATCCTAGCAGCGACGATCACTTCTGTAGAAGCAATGTCAGAGCTTATTGCCAATGAAACCAATATGCCATGCTGACTTGCGTTGGGACGCCACTTGATTCGCGGGGCCTGAAAGCTGATCTTTATGGCCATTGCAACGAGCATATGCTACCTAAGAATAGGGGCCAATGGAGCAGTCTGATTTCCTGGGTCCGCTCGCTTCATTCCACCTCAATAGGAAAAAAGGTCAATTTAGAGATGAAGCTCGATATCGCTCTAGTTTTTATTAGAATTTGAAGAGACGTCTTGCACTCGACTACATCGCTTAACACACCTCTTATCACCTTCAAGTTTTCGTTTCGCCCATGTCCGGAGACGACCCTGAGAGCAATATTCCGTGTCAAAAATCGGCAACCCTCTCGCGCCAGAGGCCGAGATATTGGAAACATCCATGATAGAATGAACTAGTGGATAGAGACACATTAAATGGAACCAGCAGTAGGCTTGATTGAAATATAACGACGATTAATGATGAAAAGTTCGCGTTCCCTCGTGCCCCGCGACATTAGAGCGTCCTGTTAAACGCCGCGATTAATGAATTGCAGTGGCCATACGCTGAAAACAACCTCGCTTGCCCTACAAATCCGCTTTAGATACAGCAGAAGCCGCATCACCAAGTTTACCTCGAGAGAAATAATGCTCAGCTTTAGAGACTTCAATTGTAGGTACATATCTTCGATAGTCCCAATGTGAGGGCCATATGGACGCGTTGTAGCGACCTGAGAGTGAGCATTGATGAAGGACAGACAAAACAATCTTGGCACGCACGGTCCACAGAAGAAGTGAGCCTCGCCTATAATAATACTCTTTTTATACCGATATTTTCCTCGCAATTATATGATTCTATTGACATAATCTCTGAAGCCAGGCCAGGGCCAGGTCAACATATCGTATATCCGACGCTTGCAACAGTCATTATGCAGGGCTCGGCAGAGAATTCATTTCTTAACCATCTAGAATCTATCTAAATCGAGGGGGAACCTCTCGCCCATCCAGATAGCCCTCTGTGAATGATTCCGGCGATCGACATCGGCTTCCGAAATACCCTCTCCCTCCTCAACCGTGTTGGGGTGAATTAATACCGAAAGTGGGCCGCGGTAGATAGCGAGCCAGGCGATAAAAGCGCCAAACTGGGCCGGAGTGAAGAGATTGACCTCAAACATTGGTACAGGGTGCGGCCCAACCGGCCGATCCCAAAAACGGTATATTCTTAACTCGGGAACTGGGCGATAATGAAAGATATCAGATTAGTGGGCTTTCCAGAAGTAGTAAAGCGGCGGCCGGCATACACTCTCGTCTAATGCGTTCCCACAACTCCTTGGCATACCGGGTCTGGTTTTCATTGTTCGGGAGATAGTATATATGCACATCGCTGCAGCAGAGTATCTACCGTCAGCCTGTGGACATTTCAGACTTCTCACAAGGAACTCACAAGCCACCGCGGCGACCTCTATCCAGTGGATCGGGGAACTCGAGGTAAGCCTTGCTAAGAGTCTCCTTTACGGGATTCTTGAAGCTCTTCCCGTCTTCGTTCTTCTCTTCCGGAAGCGGCGGGGCATTCTCGTAGCCCTCTAGCGGCGAAGGGTAAGTATACTTCCCCGACGAATAGGCCATCGTGAAATCAGCTTGGTATTTTATGTGTATCGTGGTAATTGAGTTTAAAGACCGAAATGTGTCTCGTTAATGGAATAGTCTTGTTGGTGCGAACTTAGCTGTTGTCGTTCCCGTTTTGCAACTCTAAATGATTATGAATATAGTTATAAATCTTATAAATCTATATGGCGCCATTAAAATGACGTGCTCTCCCCCGCCCGCCGGCATCTTTATGCTGCTATTGGGAGGTCCGGTCGGGTACCTAATGGACGGATTCCGATAGTTCCGTGTCTTCCCCACTTGGTGCATGTATCTCCAAAACTTGCAGCCGATCCGAGCCGGCCATCTACCGTTCCTATGGAAGGGAAGAGTCATCAGTTTTGTGAGAAGGACTCCGCGCCGTCCTCAGGTCGAGGATCGGACGATTAAATCAACCCGGAGAGGGGAAGAGATGATGGATACTAAGCTACGACGAGCGTCTCGATTACCGAAAGGTAACCACAACCCCTAGACGAGACGAATATTCAATTTCAAGCCTTCCGGGAGGATATTAGAAGAAAACTTTCCGTTTCGACCATTCGTCGAACGTTTTTAGTAATTGTCAGAATTTAACCAGAGGGGTGTAAGGGCCACGGCACGAAGATATCGTACCCAAGCACCCAAGCCTTTCAGCAGTGAGAGCAGACGCCAGGACGTCCAAGTAAGATTAATTAATATGCTGTGTAACCATACCTAAAATAGATACAGTTACTAATAGACATTCCTTTGTGTTGTTCATTCGTCCGTGACGACCTGCCTCACAGGCTCCCACTATACCGGAAGCACTGGATTCAGTAAAGATGTGCGGTTTGTATCATACCAAACGGTATTATATCTTCCAGCAGAGCTCGCACAAGAAGGCGCTTCGTAGGTAGCTACAAGGAATCCTCTGAAAGGCTGAAGACAGTGGGTATGTCCGTTTCCTTCTCCTTTCCTCTGAAGAATGAATGACCCAAGTTCAACAACGTCATTAATGTTGGTGATGTAATGGACAAACTAGGTTCCGATGGACATGGCGGTCGACTTGACCTCTAGTTGCGAGCTGAATTAAATAATATAAGATAGTAAGAATGCATACCGAAATCTTCTTATCCACAGCAGAACTAACTCCGACGCGAAGTGAAAAAGTGCGCCCCTACTGACAACAATACTCGGGGCCTTTAATTTTTTCGTTACGATAAACCAAGTCTTGAAGAAATCACCTCTCCCGAGTCTGTTAAATTAGGGGTTTCTTCTGCTTTCCGTACGTTTCAGTGGAGGCCAGATCGGGCAAATGAATCATGAGGCATTCGAAGCTCGGATGAAGAGCCGCTTCCGTTCGCAAAAATCGGGCCACTTCGAGCAACTTGTCACGTGGCGCACCAAGAGTAACGGGAAAGAACATGTTGTTCCGCGAGGAACTGGGAACTATCTGGCTAAGCTTGAGGTATACATACATGATGGTTCTTTGTCTATCAGGTGAAACATCTGACACAACTTCTACCTACCTTGCCAATGCACTCGTGCCTGCCGGGAGAGAGAAGTTGCATCTAGAAGTTCTTATAAGCCATTTATTTCTGGGGCCTTATGAACCGCTAACCGGTTAGCGAGCTAGTTTCAGAGGTACACAATCATGTTCTCGTTGCTGGAGCCTGAGACTCCGAAGTTATTGGTCGAGGAAACCAGGGATATACTCACCGGTTACGACGAAATCGTCCCAGACCCCCTTGGCTCCTCTCCACTACCTGAATGCTGTTTCGATGAGAGCGGTACGGTGGACTACTAATGTGACCAGCTGTTTGGCACGACCAAATCCTGGTTTCGAAGCGAACGCAAACTACATTACCAAGGGAGTAAGACTTGCCGGGAATCCCTTCGTTTTTTTTTTCTAACTGCTAATGTCCCATCCAGGTTACTGTTCGATATGCCCACTTTCCCTTTACGTGTAGCTCTCAATATTCCCATAACCTGCGTAATATTCGGCTACAGCGCTACGGTCATTCTTCTCATTCGGCCACGGACAGAGCATCGCAAGCATCCCGAGCAATAAGGAGATAGAAAACAAAATACTAAATGAAAATGACAGCATATGGGTCGAAGGCGGGCGTGGCGCTAGATAATGTTCTTTGCCGCCAAGGTGCTCTGGGCTTTTGATGTGGAAATGCTTCCCAACTGGATTTAGATTATAAAGGGACTTGATTATACGCTAGGTGGGAGAGGTCAAGGCCTGGAGTGCAGGTCTATCGGAACGCTCTCGAAAAGGATAGAATGAATTCAAGATGAATAGTTTACGCCGTCTTTATATACAAATAATAGTAATGTGTACATGTATTTATGAATTGTAACTTTCATTTTTTAAGTTTAATTTTAGCTATCAATTTAAGGGAAAATTTACACCGTTTATCTATTTTTAATATGCATCTCCCAAGCAATCGTGAACAACGGGAAAGTCTTTCCTAGGTAGCGCCTGAGTCAAGTGGAAAGAGATGGCATGGAGGACTAGGAGTCGGCGAGGGAAATATACAGGTGGCGCACCAAGTAATTTCATCACCTGAGCAGCGAGAAAGCCACTATAACTGGGTACTAGCTGTATTGACACCCTACCTAGGTAAACACTAAATAAGTGAAAGTGCCCCCTGAGGTTCCCATGTCCCCCTGACCCCCTGGGGCAAATTGTCGTGAAGTAGATCGGGACAAACAATATAGATTATGGAAGAGGAAGTCTGTCAACTCAGAAGCCTATCTGTTCAGATTCGTGAGCGCATGATTCGCGTCAAATTATATGATGCCTGTAGGCGTTGACTCAACATTTGTGCTACTTTAATATGAATCAAGGATGGGGGACCATGATTCCTGCTAGTATCGGTCGAGTTTCTTCTACAACGATTGGAATGACTGTCAACAAAAGTCATCGCTTATTGAACATAACCTTCTATCGTATTCCATATTCCCGGCAGGGAGAAAACACTCCGTCTGGGTGGGAATCAGGGGCGAGTAAACTTGGTACGGGAGCTGCCGATGATGCTACCAACGCTATATAACACAAATTAATATCGTCAAGTTCGTTGTCATTAGTGGCCATGTGACTTAAGGAAACGGCTGTGGGATCTCGGAGGTCGATGGAAAGGGTCTAGGAACGTGGCGATGGGCGCCGCGAGCTAGAATACCATGTAACGACAGACAGCCCTTACAGGAATATCGTGAGCTAAATTCATGTCATCGAGATCTACTTGCCACCGGGCACTTCCGCAAGAGGGAACTATTGATCTTACAGTGATCTTACAGGATATTCCGAATTCCGGACCTGTAAACTTGTACCGTATGGATTCGTAGGTCTCGTCGTCGTTAGTATCCTGAAACATTATTGACGTGTCTGGCGACTTCAATGCGCCCACCGAAGTTACGATAGGATGATGCCTCCGTAGATGAATGTCTCAGAAAGGACGGGGGTTCATGATCATTACCGACCGACGGGTAGATGGAGAAAAGGAAGGCAGTGAAGAAGCCAAGATTCGTACTTTTAAGAGCCACTTGGGCGGCACTAGTAACAGCTGCAGATACCGGCATATGGCCATTGACCGGTTTTCTTCCCAGTTGGACAAGATAAATTGCGAAGCAACTCAACAAGCGCTCACGAGGTCGCAGAGATAATGGTCCACGTAAGGAGCTGGCCACTACAGGAGGTATAGTAAGTCTCCTGCAACCGCGGGTATGCAGCCACACGCGACATCCACATGTAATATTGCAAGGGTCCTGGCGTTCTCTATCACTCGCATACATAGTAGAATTTGCTTTGATCGTACGATCTGGCAGATCTAGCCGAATATCTTAACATTGGCTTAGAGCCAATGGAGCCGCGCTCGACCCCTACCTAATAAGACGGGGAACCAATGCCGACTGTCACCATTCCGGAAACGTGGGTAAGCGGAGGATTAATCCATCTCCGTCATTTGTTGGGCAAGGCCGATGGTAGATGTGTTGATGAGGTCTGGACGATTCTAAGAGTCCATGACGATTGCGAGGAGACGTTGATGCGTCGTATACCTGAACCCAGATCTTGCATACAGGTTGCAGCGAATGTGTAGTATCTATATGTTAATTGTAATGTACATAGACGCTATGGTACCTTGGGGCATGTGAAGTCGGTTTCTAGCGTCGGTGAGTACCGTCGTGAAGATTCTTGTAGTTGAGACCGGTGAGATTGTCATGACCGCGATCATTTCCGATGAGAGACGGAAGAAAACGGAGAGGATTAGAAGAGGAATGTACGAAAATACCTACCTTAAACCTAGTACGTGCAACACTCGTATTATACAAGGTACTGTCGATAAAGCCACAGCCGCCACAAGCCGGACAATTCATAACGGTCTGATTGGAAATGTGTGGCACAGCCTCGGTTCGGAGCGAAACTCGACGGTTGAGGCGGGGGCCTACGCGAGGCTACGAGAATTGCAGAGATTCGATTGGAATAAAACTTGGACCAATAGGAAGTTGGATATTATGATTTCGTCCAATTACAGCGGGTAATGGCGTCTAGAACCGCTAGACTCCTTATTTCCAAAGGAGGAAAGCGACGGTCGTACGATGTTTTAAACGTCAGCCTCGCGAGTGGCCTGATCTTTTCAAAATTCACCCCACATGCCGCGTGATTCTAGGCCCTCCCCCCTGAAGATATACTTTCTCAGGACAAAAAGTCAGGCCACCTTTTCGACACCCCGATGCACCGATGACTACGCATTTCGCCTTTTTTCCCTCTAGGGACCTGTCAAGACTCTCAAGACTGTGACGAAATTTGCAACCAAGACGAGTTCCATAGTTGACCGCTGCGGCCATCAGCCCATAATGTGGGAATCATGGGATTCTTTGGTTACCCCAGGGTCCTTCATTTTCCCGCTTATAGTTATAGTATCTTTAGTACCTTATAGTACCTTACAGTACCTAACAGCGGCTAGGGAATAGTCGGAGCTGCGCATACGAAGCCACGTTGGAATGTTTGCGATGCGCAGTTGCTACCGCGGCGACTTACCGTGTAACATTTTTTCTTACATAGTAGTATATCGGGATCGCCCTTGGGGTCCTTGGGGGGGACCCGGCTTGAATTTTATCTGAGCGTCTCCGTTGCTCTGCAGCGTCAGGCCATTTGCTATTCATTGTAACTTGTACCCTTGCATCATCGGGCGGTCTCGGCCATAGTTCGTAGGATCTTATTCTTATTCTTTAATGGCCGAATTCTCGAATTCCCATCCATTCCATCCTTAAATCGACTAGATAAACAACAACTAACCACCAACCGACCTGAACTGGCCTATCTATCGTTCGTTCTTCAACATCGTTTGATCCAACATCATCACCATTGTGGCATTATTGGTGATATTTGTGATATCATATCTCTCCATTCCTCCTCAGTCGAGAATCCTTCCTATAGCCTTAGTGGGTGTGTTAGTGTGGCTTGCTCGCTTCACGCCTAGTGGCTTCACACTTACACGCAACTCACTCTCATCCACCCCTTACCCGGCTTGAGGTTACTCAGCTACGCAACATTGTACCACGGCACACGGCAACGGGACGTGGCAATTTGCAAGAAACTCATCTTGATTAATCCGACTTCCATCGTCCATCTCGCCAAGCCTGGACTTCGCATGATACCGTCAACATCACATTACAAGGCCTAGCTTCCGACGACCATCCCGTACCGGGACATCTCCCCTTATTTTATAACCATAGCAATCAAGGCACAGTGTCACCAAAGACCTGCTGGTGACCTTTTAATTGCTGTGGGATTCGTCATGGACGCAGGTGTTATGCAGGACATTGACGTTTATCCTGGTAACGACAAGGTATTTTAAGATCGATTCCATCTCAACGGATCTCAAAACCCCCTGACATTCCCCAGACTTTCGAGACATTCTTCGACCAATCGACAGATTATTCGCAACATCTCTCATCTATCAGCTTCTGGGACGAACTAGACAGGTCTGCCGAATCAAGTGTTGTGAACTCGATCCCGACATCAGGCTCGCACCAAACTCCCAGCACTTCTGCCGACTCGCCGGCCTCTACTACCTCTCAGAACCTTTCTAACCCCTCTCATAAGCACAAGCTCGCTGGACAGGAGCTACCCAAGAAGCGCCAGTGCTCTGATATTCGAAGGTCTAGATTCACCGAGGACCCCTCCACCCTAGACTGCTCTGACTACTGGCTTCGCTTTGATAGCGACAACGAGAGCGACCCAATCTTTGCCGAAAACCGAGAAAGCAAACCTGTAAGTACCTGGAACGACATATATATAAGGCAGTGTTAACGCCTATCTGGAATAAAGATTAGATCCCCTCCTCTAGCTCAACCTCATCCAAGATCAAGGATTGTCGGGAGACCCGGCAACAGCTTCAAAGTGGCTTATCCGCCCTCATCTACTGCCGATCTTGTCGACGATAGCGCTCTTGATCACGCGCTGTCGGACGAAGACGACCTCTTCTCCATGGCCCTAGCTGACCAGCTCAGCAAAACTGATTCAGTAGCTGTACCTTCAGAAATCCCCCCACGTGAGAGACTTTACTCGACTCCGCTTAGCTGGGAGCAGCCGCAACCCGGCTTTCGCATGGACTACGTGAACGTGAACCCCCCCTTCAACGACCCTGAGCGCCAGAGACTTCTCGCCATTGCTATGGGAACTGGACAAGCTCCACAACAGCAAGTGGCCCCAAGACAAGCTCCCGGAATGGACTTCCGATTTGAAATCAACCAGAGCCCGACCACCATGAGTGACAGCAAGAGCAACACACCTGAGCCTCGTGCCAAGCCGGCTGTGGCGAGGCCGCAAGTACCTTCGCGTACTAATTCTATTGATGCCGGAGAGAAAAAGGAGAAGCCCAGAAATAGCGATCGCGCTGCGCACAACGACATTGAGCGAAAGTATCGCACTAACCTGAAGGACAAGATTGCTGAACTCCGGGATGCGATTCCGTCCTTACGTGCGATACCCGAG
This sequence comes from Hypoxylon sp. NC0597, assembly GCA_022432515.1. Lineage (NCBI taxonomy): Eukaryota > Fungi > Ascomycota > Sordariomycetes > Xylariales > Hypoxylaceae > Hypoxylon > Hypoxylon sp. NC0597. Next base: position 50,130 of record JAJKLA010000031.1, read on the forward strand.
GATGGCGATGAGAACGACAACCCCGGTGCATCGCGAACAGCTCCTAAAGTCAGCAAGGTATGCTCAACTGAGAAGGTTACTTGCCATGTGAAGTATATGACTAACACGCTCGTAGGGCACTGTCTTAACCAAGGCAACTGAATACATTCATCAACTTGAGCGGAGGAACCGGTCAATGGCACAGAAGAATGAAGAACTTGCTCGCCGGTTACACGCCTTTGAACAATTGGTCGGTGCCGCACCTGCACCAAATTGGGCACCTCAAGGATACGGCGCCTCTGTCTTCAACCCTAGAGCTTTCTCTTAAATGACGGTCATACATTCGCTGGAATATTTACCAATCACCACTCACCCTTCACTAATCAAAGAATCCGCCAGTTTCATCAACAAAAGCAACAACTACGGTTATGACGATACACGAATACCTTACTTCAACGATGATACCCAACGCTCGCAACCCAGCTGAATAAGCCTGGGCTTGGTGGTCTCAGAGTTTCTGTATCAGCTCACGGCATAAACATACCTACGAACGCATATAATCCACCGTCTGAGCCGCCTTTACCTACCATCGGAATCCCTCCCTACACACGTATATATACCACTTTTTATATTAAATCACGCCGGAGTCCGGTACGTTACAGGCTGGGTTGCATGTTGGGGCACTAGAAATTTGAAATTTCAACTATCAAAGGAGGAAGCATCTTAGGGATAGATGAACGGCCCTCATACTGGGATGATGCCATTCAGGCACAAATATGGCGTTTTATTGGTGTTGGTTTGGGAAACCACAATTTTCACAGGAGGCCTACGGATTTATTCCTCGGTCTACAAGGGAGTGAAAAGCTTAAGAGGGGGGTTGTTTTATTTTCTTTGCCTACTCAAAAAGGGTGTACTCTAAGCTCCCGAGAGGAGCGGTGGCAACGGTTTTGGAATCTATGGGTTTTACTGTGATACCTATTACCCTCCTACGGGAGATGACGCGCGTTGACAGAATCTTCTTGAAATTAATAATAGAACTCGGCTATGAGCTGAGACTTATCGCGCGCAGTCTATTCCCATATCTCACATCAGATTTGTTGAGTGAATTTTGCCTCATGAACCCTGTTTTGATCGTACGATCGGTCCCTTGGCAAGTAGGCGCGCGCCTTACACTTAGGGCTACGGAGTCAGGAGGATTGAAACGCAAAAATGTCAGTGGATACGTATGAAACTAATGCATAACAGTTTCACTGCCTAACAATTTTTACGACATCGGGAGTGCCCGTCGAGGATCGTAGATCGGTGTGAATGGGAAAGGTGGCTTAAACTCGGGTTCCAATCTGACTTTTTTTTTTTTTGCCCCCTATTCTTACGTCCAGAGGGGGCTAGGTGATTCTCTACCGGTCACTTTGGAAATGCGGGAATTTGACATAGTCCTGGTCTTAAGTGAGCTCGGTGAGGGAGTCCGGTGAGCGATCTTTGTCGACTCCCTACTTAATAATAGATAGCTGCAATATATGGCAAATATACTAATCAAGCACCTTCCTTAGCTTAATAGCCTATAGTACGCCTTGGAATGCTTGGTATCTCATAACAATGCATGACATGATTCCCCGACAAGTACCTATATTATGATTTTACAACAGGCTCTCTCACTTCTTGATGGCCATCTCAGAGGAAAAAAAAAAGATCCCCTATACCGCAGCCACTGGGTTAGTTTAGTCTAGTCTCTCAACGCTTCAATGTCGCCGACCTCTTTAACAGCCTCCGTGGTCAGAATTAGGGGACTATCGTCATCCACGCACACGCTATCCTCGATGCGGATTCCTAGGCCTCGGAAGGCCTTAGGCCACCTCTCGTCATCTGGGACGTAGATGCCCGGCTCAATCGTAATGCAATGTCCCTCTTTCAGAATCACATTCCGCGGGTAGCCAGGTACGTCGTGCACATCGAGCCCAATGTAGTGCCCGACGTGATGCGGGAACAACACGCCCATGGCATCACCGTTTAAGGTGAAGCCGAGCTGTTGCAATTGGTCGCGGAGCGCGTTCTCCGTAATCTGGTGCAACTTGTCCAGCGTCACATTAGCGCTAGCGCGGCACAACGAAACGGAAGATCGCTGTGCGCGCAGCACGGCGTTGTAGAGGTCCTTCTGCGCCTGAGTGAATTTGCCCGAGACGGGCCACGTGCGGGTTATATCAGTGATGTATGTTCCGTACTCTCCGCCCGCATCGACGAGTACGAACTCGGAGTCGTTCAGCGTGCCATTGTTTAATACGTAGTGAATCAGTAGCGCTTTGGGGCCTCCTGCTACTACAGGGATGTATGCTTGGCCATCTAGGCCGGACATCTGGTACTGGTACTCGAGGAACGCGGCGAGCTCCTTCTCGTATTTCCATGGCCGTCGCATAGCCTCTGTTAATGCCCGACCCGATGCTTGGCCCGCCCGCCGCATGTTGGCTATCTCGGCGGGGGACTTCACGGCACGGAGGACGTTGACGTGGGATTTGAGGGGAGCTGTGGTTGCATTTGGGGCTGCTGAACGCACGAGGTTGCCGAATTTCGTCGGCACGCCGTATTTCGTCAAGTCAGCGTCCGTGAATATCTTCTTCACTCCTTTAAGCGCGTCGGCTAGTAGACCCTCGACTCGACCAATATCGCCTGCCTGATCGGCATTCCACACGTCCCTCGCAGCGTCAACACCACTCCACGGGCCATTCCATTGCTCTGCTTTTGGGTCCTTCGGCCTGCAGTATAGGTGAAATGTGTAATCACCGAACTCGTCTCCAGTGCGTTTCAGCACAGCGAGGGAGTCAGACTCGGAGAAGCCCGTAAGGTAGAGGAAGTTGGATTCTTGGCGAAAGGGATAGAAGACGGCGCCCGATCGGTACTTGAGCGTCGCAGAAGGGAGGAGGACGGCGGAATCGGGCGGTAGTGACTGGCAGAGTGCTGCGCGGCGCTCGTGGTACTCCTGGGCGGTGATACCCGGAGTGAGTTCGCCGGCTGCGAGAAGATGGGGGTGTGTTTCGTGGACAGGTTGACCGAAGAGGAGGTTAGAAGCTGGAATGACTGTTGAATAGGCGCGTGCGAATCTGGGGCTACGTCTTGGGCCTATCCATGTTGAGGATTGGCTTAAAAGTCGAGAAGGGTGGGACGTCGTCGATAAAGGGCGTGATAGTTGTGGTGAGAAGGGCGTTGAGTGCGGCTTCAGGTGTCGCTCGAGTTGCCTTAGTGGCAGTTGATGAAACTTCATATTCGGAGCGGCGGTTCAACCAATTGCATCACCGAATTGCTTGCAGCATTGCCGAAAAGGGTAAGATATGAAAATTAGAACATTTGAGTTCAATTGGGCCTACACAAGGACGAAACCTTGAGAAAAGTTAATGGTTTATTATCCAGAGTCTAGAATGTATGGGCTGCTACTTTTTGGTGCACCCAATCCCGGTTTAGATGTTGTAATCCGGAGGATTGAGACACCTTTGAACCGCCAGAGCTTCGGAATTTTTTCTCGGGGAGATCGTTAGCTGATTACCTAACCCGAAAAGTTACCCGAAAAGCTACCTAAAAAGCTTGGTGGGGCAATTGGACAGTGTGTTGCTGGCCGTTGCTATGCACATCGTTAGTGGGGGCTGACAGTGATGTCAAGCGGTCTGTGCACGAACCTTGTTGTTGATTCTGAAATTGTTAGTGCTAGCGTAGTTTGCTAGTCACGCTTCAAAAGCTGTGGACCTTTTGAATTCTATCAATTTGCCCACCACAAGCTTCAAGCTTCGTAACTTCGACCCGACCTTCGCGCCATTTCACGTCGAAACAAGGCTTCATTCTCGCGTCATTTGAGCAATTGAATTGTCAAAAATCATTTATTCCCTTTTAAACGACCTGAATGTTGTCCTGACACCCGTTATTCGACCGTGTTGTGCCTTAAAATTCGGCGTGTTGTGCCACGATTCGTCGCGTGCCAACCACAGGGTTTATAGGTGAACGTAGACGGCACAAGTCCAGCAACTCAGTTTACCTAGTTTGAGTCTAAGGGTATACACAGCTCTGTGGTCGTCGACCTCAACTCAAACTACCCAGCTCAACACAGAGTTAGACTTTGTTAGTCAATTATCCTATTGCCCTTCAACCCGTTTGGACATCCACCGACTCGATCCAACCCCCCACATAACATAAAGTAGTACGGCATTTATATGGCAACCGTATCTTTATCAACAACCCCAACTCCGCTTTCAACGATGTCTGGTAGACGAGTTCCTCTATCAACAAACCAGAATGTTGCCAATTCTCCCTTGCGAAGCTCTGCCCTCCTCGCTAAGCACAAACGCCCTTCTTCTCAGATACAACGAGAGGAGCAATATGGCCAACCACCTCCGGCCAAGAAACAGATTATTGAGGGCACTTCTCAACGCTCCTTGAGGTCTCCCTCGCACCAGCCCCGGGTCTCTAAGAGCCAAATTCCTATACAAACACGTCGCAATGGAAACAGCTATGAGAGCAAGTTGGCAAAGGAGAGAGCAGGCAGTCATCATCACCAGCAGGCAGTGTCCACTAACCCTGGATATACCGAGAAGGATGTTGAAGAGATTCAAGTTTGGCAACAACATCACCGAGCTAGGTTCCCTAAACTCGTGTTCTACTTTGAGAAAGTACCCAACGATGCCCACAAGAAGCTTGCCAAACAGATTGCCGCGTTAGGTGCTGTGAGTAGTCCACCCTATTTAGTCTGTTAGTTCGTCCAACTCACAAGATTTCTATGCAGCGTGAAGCAGCCTTTTTCTCTATCGACATCACACATGTCGTAACCACCCGGCCGATTCCCTCTGAGAAGAGTGTAAGCCGTCGAGATGAGGAGCACACAGCTACCGAGAAGCACCACGATCACATGCAGGAAGAGCAAGAGCAGGAAGAAGTCAAGACTATTAATCCATCGCTACTAACCCGCCTCACAGAGGCCTCTACAAAACGGAGATTTGACACCGATATTCGGGCCCGAAAGACGCCATCACACGCTCAAGCTGAGCCATTAAACCAACCGAAACGCAACATGGATGTCCTCCTGCGTGCCAGAGAGATGGGGAAAAAGATCTGGTCTCTGGACAAGTTGCAGCGGATGTTGGCCCTGCTTCTTGAGACGGACCCATATATCAGTGCTGAGATCGCGTATGGAGCCCGTAAGACGAGGGATACCGAGACACGCACAACTGAAGACCGTAACTTACTTCACCTGCTTCACAATGAACGCGTTAACGGACCATCCGACCGAGACCCCACCGTGAACGGCCAGGAATTGCATTATTTCAAGGGTCCGTACATCTACGTATACGATATTGAGGAGAAGCAAAAACCGATTATGGTTAGAGAGTACAAGAAGGTAGCCGAGAAATCCAAGGGAGATTGGCCTCAGTTCCGCACTGCTGCATTGGGTCGTTGCCCTTTCATCGACGAGTATGACCCAAGAGAGACTCGCCCTCAGCCCAAGGCGAAGGTCCAGGTGACTAGGGCCACCGCAGAGGCGAAGCCAGTCCTCCAACCTCCTAAGATGGAGCCTCCGAAACCTGTAACTGGAAAGCGGTCGTTGGGTGAGATGGAGAATAGTCACCGTCGAGGCTCTAGTGTTGCCTCCATTGAATTGTCCAATTCATCCAAGTCTACCTTCGGTCATGCTACGGAGGCCCGCCCCCAAGCATTCACCGGTCGTGCTCCCAGTCGTCTCTTTGGTGGTGAGCCAGTTGCATCTGGGGTTCAACCTTCGAATGTTACCTCAGCGATTCGATCCCAAATGGTCTCTTCAACAGCGACTACGCCAGGTGTCATAACCGGTCTGAGCAAGGAGGTCCACGGTCTCCAGCGTCAGGTCTTGAAGCGCAACAGCACTGCAACTTCACAAGACTTGAGTTCTCGTCGAACCGCTGATATAAGCTTCCGAGATGAGATACCAGCCAAACGATCCTTCAGCACTATGAGTCGCACCTCAAGTCGGAAGCTTGACTTCATGGATGAATATGGAGCCAATAAAGAATCGAAGGGTGCCTCCAAGGTCCCCCCAAGAGCAGAGAAACGAGAGGCAGCACCGCCGAAGAAGACTGAGCTCAAGCCTGGTTATTGTGAGAATTGTGCAGAGAAGTATGCCGACTTTGATGAGGTATGTCCAGTTTTCTAAGTTCAAGGGTTTTTATACACGAATGCTAATGATCGATCCAGCACATTGTGTCCAAGAAGCACCGCAAGTTTGCTGACGATGATGAGAACTGGGTCGACTTAGACGACCTTCTTTCTCAGCTTCAACGCGAACCCAAGCACAAGTCTTTCTCCTCTTGGACACCGTCTCTTCGGGAATTCGATGAGGTTTATTGATTCACCCCGGGCTCGACTCGTCGATACAGATGAATATCTGCTGCAGTACTTACACACCCTGATTGCTTGCCAGTCACCGCCAGGAACAACCATATTTCGATCCAGTTTCTAATCTTTGGCATTCGCGGCGCGATGATACCCATCTCTTACTTTCCTTCCGGCTTTCCAAGTCATCTCTGTTCGATAAAACGATTGGACTTCACACGTCTATAAAAAGTTCATGGAAAAGGCATAACATTGCATGGCATGGAGTCTTAGCATTTGGTTCTATTTTTCGCATCTGGGCGTTCTGCACCCTGGTCTCATGCATTACTGGCAAGGGTGATTCTATTTTCTCTTCTACAAATTCCAAATAATTCTTGGCTGGCCTGGCAGGTTGGTGCGTTCGGTCTGCGTAGGGGAAATAGGTTACAGGGTACGGATGGCGCTAAAGGTATCCTAACTCTGGACGATCGTAACAGGTCCAAATGGAACAACATTCGACACTAACGAAGTGATGGTGTGTAAATATATGGTCACTTAGTCGTGTATGTATAAATAGTAGTCTACGAGACGAGGAATCGAGGTGAATTACTTAAGCCGTCTTGTCGGCGCTGGTGAATTCTCAACTAGGCCATTCTTAATATTTCACGAACCCCTAAGTCTTGTGGAAACTTCTGATGCTATCCAGCGTCATTAAGGTCTCCCGCTGGCTAGTAGAAAGGGAAAAACAAGGTGCGGTAGTGTAGGTAGCCCAGGTTCGTTTAGACGATACAACGAAACTACATACTGATACTTACAGGTTTGAGAAAAGATTAGGAGGTAGATATACCGGAAAACCAAGGTCTAGGCTAGCGCTTGCATGCGCATCCGGCATGGGATTATCATCATAAACGCTACATTCTAATACTACGTGCTCCCAACTACCAAGGCCAAAGTCTCACCGAAACCGATCTAAGAAGCCATGTCCATGCCCGGAATTTGAGTTACCCCTACGAGGAAGTTAGCCCAACGAACCCATAGAGCTTCACGGGATACATAATTAGGCGACGTTACTTACATCCGTCGAAGTCCTCTGCGACAACACGTGGCTTGGTACACTTCATTGCCGTCTCTGAGGATTGCGTCTTGAGTTGGTTGCAGACAGCTCCGTTGCAACGAGCATCCATAGCACGTTGAAGAGCATCGCCTTTCCAGCCGAAGACGTAGTCGCCGTGCTGCGAGTATCCATCCCTATACATTGCTTTAGAATTACAGCGCAATTGCCGGTACTGCGGAGAGAGACTCACTTGTCGCCAGTACTCCAAACAAACGGCTGCGAGCCATCTTCGGGCCACAGGTCCTTATCGTTGAAAGGTCGGGTCTGTAGCATATGCCGAGTCAGCAGCTAGCCTTCATTATGTACTATAGTAGACCTGAGCTACGGCCATGACAACGCCCATAAGGCGCAAGATGAGACTCTCAAGCCGAACCCCGCAATTCATAAGAGAAAACCAGAGAGATCGAATAACACTTACGTCCCACATCACTTCATACATCACTTGCGGGATCTTTACCGGGTGGCTTGTTGGGCAAGTACCCGATGCACCAACATCAGTATCAGTGGATCCCGTCGGATAGGCGACGTGGCTCTTGTGGTCGGCGCTATCCGTGTTCTTGCCGTCCCAACACGTAGGGAAGGTAATGACAGAGCGTATGCCACCATCACAGAAGCCCGTAGGTAGTGTCTGGCTGTCAGGAGCTCCGCAATTTATGTTGCTGTTGTCCCCTGTCGCCGGCATACATCGGTGACACACCTTGCGTGCCGTGCTTGGCGAGCGTGCTGCGGCGTCTCCCACAAGCATACGGAATCCGGGCTTGAAGGCCGTGACCTTCGTGTTCGTATCGGAAGCTGGGATATAATACACCGTGATGCCGCCATCGGCGCGGAGGCCCTCGGAAACAAATTGGGGCACCCGCTTATACGTCCCATTACGCGCCTTAAAGTACAGGACCGCAGTCCAGTAGTTTGAGAAATCCTCCGAGAAGGTGCAGCTAGTGCATGTGGATAGCGAGGGCAGATCGTGCGTCCCCGGGTCCATAGAGGCGTTGAAAGAATTACCTCCGACGATCTGGTGCAGATGCGGCGACGGTATCATGCCGGGATTGACCAACGGGTCTAAACGGTCGACGACGAGCTGCGAGCAGCTGAAACGCATCATCTCGAAGCCTTGGCCGGAGCCATGCTGCACGAAGAGCGCAAGAGCGAAAGCTTTCCACTGCATCTTGGACGAAAAAATGGCTGCTACCGTTGGTGAGAAGCAAAAGGCTCGAAGTGGAAAGGTCTCCTGGATGACATGTGCGTTGACCAGGTTCACAACTCCTAAATACATACTTCCGTCACGTCTTGTTCTTCTATATGCCGCTAAAGGTGTATTTTTTGGTAGTTTAATCTCAAATTACTCTTATATTAACGGATTTAGGCGGCGGCAGATAGGACGTCGATCCACGAATCACGCGCGCCCTCAACCCTCCCCTCTATATCCTAGGCTCTTCAAGATCCCTATCTTACCCAATCATGGTCTATTGTCGGAGAGCATATACATCTATTAGAACATACAGTAAATAATTTGAGGCGTTCTGTGTAGTTGTCCCGGCAATTTCGTAGCCAACCGCACGCCTAGACGCAAGTCTTCCTGCTGAAGTAGCCATCGTATCCCCGAATCCTAGCTACATAGGATGTAGTCAAGGAACAAGGCTCAGAAGATATGGAGTCGAATTTAATGGTATTGGCTAGAGCTCAATGACAAATTTGTCAACTTTCATGATATCCGAAGCTTTTGTAGTAGCCGCGGCTGACTTACTGCAAGAGCTGTCCGGTTATCCGGGTTCGAAAGGCTCGGCAGTCTCTAGAAACAGGGAATAGAAGGTACGTTATCTAGATATTCGGGCATTTATGTAGCTGTATAGGTATGTAGCTAGGAGAGGCGTCATCAAGCGAGTGGCTATTCATTGACTTAATAGAAACGCTTGCATTATTATCATAGGAGGAACACCTAACTTTATCTCCCGTTCCACACAGTAAGAATCTGATAAAACGCAGTAATAAAGCTACACTTATCCATGATTGCAACTATTACGGCACCGTCGACTAGCTTTATCGGTTCCTCCCTCTTTCTCGACATTTATTTAGCGTGGGACATACCGGAGAGAACTAAGCGTATATAAGGCTATGGTGTCATATACTTGCCATCTGCAACTCGCTCAACCGGACTACAGGAATCAGTGGGAACTCCTTTAAAGCAACCATATCCAAAGCAAGTATACCCGTTAGAAACCATCTACTAAGCGAAGTGGGAGTCGTTTAGTCATGTTGTCCTTATTTCATTCTGGCAATTACTGTATAGAAGTCGAACCTTTAGGTCCTGCACATACTATTCGCAACATCGCCATCCAGGGCAGAAAACTTATCCTACGCTACTGTTAGCATCTTTCCATTTTAACCCACTTTTTGGTTCTCTTCTTCGCACCCACCCACTCACTGAAATATCTCAAACGCGGTGGATTCTTACAACGCTAACAAAAATTGGGGCATATAAGAATAGTTTACACAAAAATTTTCATCTACAAAAACGAGTTGCTTCAATATGAAGCATTCAGCAAACAATCCGAATTGGTGTAGTGGCTAACATTTGACGCTCTCAACAAGAAATTGATGTGATCCGTCAAGCCCGGGGTTCGATTCCCCGATTCGGAGTTCCTTTTTTTGTAAATTTTCTTTACCCATTGTTAAATAGGTAGGTAGTCCTACAATCGTCTCCATTGCAAGCAGATTCTTTCATAACAAATAAACGCATGGCTAGGTATGTATGTTATACGGCGCACTCTACGGTGATATACCTCGCGCTTTGTAACAATATTATTCTATATATTTTGCGGGAAACGCCATTTCAAGTTACCTTAACCTAGAGTTTATCATCACATTCACTAGCCCCCTGAAACATGTGCCATGGCCTACTTCTATGTACCTAATATGAAGTTCATCTATAACGATATCAACTTCTACGAGATCCTAGCTATTAGTATCACCGAAACGAACGCGAAATTTCGCAATATCAAACATGCGGCACACAGTACTGTCTACTAACTCACTGCCGTGGTGCGCCGGCCTACTTACCTTACCTATCCTTTCGGATTTTACCTAATAGGTACCTTAGCCGTTCGAAACCAGGGGCGGGAAAATCATGAGCGCTATGAGAAGCGACCAAGAAGCAACACGGTGAAGACGAGGAGAAATACGCGCAGCGGAAATGCATTGTGTCGCTTGCTAGAAAGCCCTACCTATTGGATCGACTATGGTCAAAGGCCGACGTGCAGCCGATGATGCCTTTTTACCGGGGGAACAGGCGAGGACAGAATTTGAAAGGATGTTCAATATACAATTAGAGTAACAGTTATAATAATTACATGTCACAGATGCCAGCAGGTCAAATGGTTCGGCGACCAAATATTACCTCAGTTGGTGATATCGCTAAGTCGCATGCAGAACAACCTCTCCACTACGAACACAAGATACCTGCATGCCGGCTTATTGATGTGTACAGATTGTAATTCCCAGATCTAAACAGCTGCCCTATCTAGGCCCGCCCTGTCGGCCACCGGCCCAATATCCTAGCTTGTGTTAAGGGGAATGCCCTCAAACTCCGCATAACCAAGCGCAAGATTCATATTCTCTGATAGAACGTTTTAATAAACTGTGCAACGTCATAATCAAAAGGGGGTCACTTACGTAGACACTGAGTGCTCGCTCCTTTATTGAGATTGTCTAATATTGAGCAACTGGTTATAGTTAGTATAACTGGACCTTTCAGTGGTTATTTTGATTGGCCACTTACATAACCACGCGCTTGCCGCTGCTATCGGTGGCAAAGCCGCCTATCTCACAGTGGTGCAATGAGGAAACTGACCTCACCAAGGGTGCCTCGCCCACGATCTTGACCAGTGGCTCGTCGGCATAGCGCTCTTGGTAAAGATGGCGAATGTTCCGCGAAGTCATTGTCTTGTTCAGAGGGATGTTGATAGTAAGATGGATAGAACGGAACCAACTGGCCACATGTGGGATAAAGGCGACTGAAGGTAGACCAAGGTGGTGACTGATCTCAGTTTCATGAATATGGCCCGTCAGACTGTATGGTATAAGGTTGTCTTTGAGAACCTTGGGGTCGTTCTTGGGAGACTGCTTCGTGCCAGCGCCGGAATATCCCGACACGCCAAAGATAACGGGCTCGCCTCCGAGATGTTCAACCAAGGGAGCAATGCTAAGCTGAGCAGCAGTAGCATAGCAGCCGGGGTTGGAGATTCGAGTAGACTGGAGAATCTCCGAGCGCTTGGTAAGCTCAGGGAGACCATAAGTCCATGATTTGTCAAATCGGTGGTCGGCAGACAGATCGATGATGACGCTCTTGCGGTCGCTGTCCTTGTGCAGTTGATCGAGGGCTTCGATATAAGGCTTACAAACGCCGTTGGGGAGAGCCATAACCCAGCAGTCAACCTGGCCGTCCTTGTCTAACTGGGCAACATCGTCAGGCGATAAATGCTCGTAAGTGATCTTGCGCTTATTATATCCCTGAAGTTGTTGGCCGGCGAGCTCTCGCGAAGACACATGCCGAAGGTCCATGAAGGGGTGCTCATTGAAGAGGTCGATCAAGGCTTGGCCGGTGTATCCTCGCGCTCCAATCAAGCCGATACGAGACGGGACATCATTCGAGGCATGCTTCTTGCCAAAGGGAGGGTTAGGGTTTGTCGTACTAGCGTAACCTCGTCGGTGCTGGCGCACACGTTCGGCGTCAATGCTTGCCACAGCCTGCCGAGTATCATTTCGCGTAGAATTGGCTCGATTGAGAGCGGGCGAAGCTGCTAGGGTCCTTACAGATGAAAGGCTTCGGGTCTTGTCGAAGTTGTAGCCATGGCATCGGCCAATGACATATCGGCTCGGACTCAGAGTAGGCGCAATTGACGTAGATAGTCGAGGAACTCGACAAGCGCCAGCGCGCATGGCTGCAGATGTGGCAGAGAGCGTGATTTCGGTTTGCTCCTCGGTCCGGGCGACTTGGTGGTGAGGGTAGGGAGAGATTGTGGTGATGTTAAAAACAACCTAGGTCTGTCTCTAATAAGGGCTTTGTATTTTTTTTGGCCGATGCCGCATCCGCGGTACGTCTTTGCCCGCCACACACCCCGCCACACCTTCTTCCACACCGACACTAAAAAATCTCCCGATAGGAAAAATTGATAAGGATCTTCAAATCGACACAATATTAGGTAGCCCTCGTAAAATTCGGGTAAAATGTCAAGGTTTGCAAACCTCAATTACCCTTTCGTAAACACTCAGGTAGGTACCTGTTTTCATTACAAGACCTAAGCGGTAACCGAAACGCTTGTTATCACGATTTAATGGCAGGTGAGCAAGGAAAGGCATGACAATGAGCATCCATAACTGCCATTTAGTTTAATACCAAGTACTGATTCACTCCATAACTCCCCATAAATATGTGAACAGCTAAAATTATTTGTAGCTAGGAAGAATGAGGCTCTAACAACCCTTCAGATCTGTATTGATGGCTTGAATTAGAGGCCTTGAGAGATATTCTGTAAGGTGCTCTTCAATAAAGAACGGCCGACATATTCCACTAAGGGGGTAGATTTGAGTGCCGTAATTTCCCCATTCTCGTTGTACTCACATCATGAGTATACGATGAATTACACCATAACTTTCCCAGAGTCTGGGATAACAACGGAGTATTTTTGGTTCGAGTTTGCAGTCTATCCTTACCTGCGGGCTATGAGAGTGCCCCCTTCGTCGCCTCCCTTATTCTATATATATTTTATCTCGAAGATAGAAGAAAATATCTACCTAAATGATCACGTATATTATCCTTCCTTACTGAAATGAATACCTAGGTATGCTCATATATACCTAGGTAGTTTGAATGTGGTGCTGTCGTGTCACAGGGAATATTATCATACTTCGTAGAATTCCAAACCAATCTCTGGAGATTGTTTAGTTAGGCATTTTCATGAACATTAGGTACGAGCTAACAGGTCACTGAATTAGAGGCTCGAAATCATCTTTGCGTCCAAATAATACTAAAATCGAGATGACGACGTAGTCTGACCTATACTAATTATATGAGATCCAGTTAAAGGATTGGAAATAAATAACGCGTATGTCCAAAGACTTGTTGTTAGGGAAATATGTCAGCCTCTACATCCTACTAATCTAGATGCGGTTATCCGAATATTGGTTTTCTCTAGTATATAGGTTGTTGGTGTGTTGGGAAGAGAGAATCAGTCATCTAGTGATTATTCCTTTTTGATGGATTCGGCACTTCTCTCGGAAATATGGTCAGCTGGCTATATTCATGTTGGTGCAAGTCTGTATGTAACCACATTCTGATGCCGTCACATGATGAGCGTGGTATTATTAAGTGACGACACGGAGTTGGTTGCACCACGGGCGGCTATGTCACCGTAATTCTCTATTGGTTATATGATCTAAGCATTTCTTTTTCGGGGGCCGGCCTTGGGTCTCATAACAATGCTTATCACGGTGGCGTTGGATATGTGGAGGCTTAAGCAGACTCGTCACGTATTGATTGGTTTTGAGAGCTAGTTGTAGATGTTTTGTCTCGAAGTTATGGTATCCGCAGTGTCACGAAGTCAGTCAGGTGGGTGATAACGGGAAAGGAGCGTTGGTTGCGGGATGTGGTTGGTATACTACCCGTTATCTGACCACGATCCTTCCGCGGCATTACTTGACATGAGACGTAATCATGGTTGCAACGTTAGTTGAGGGGTACTGGGACGGATTGATTATATAGAAACCGATGGCACACTCACTCTTGGCACGAGGGAAACGAGACGCATCCAGTTCCGACACATTCTATTACATCCTCAAATGGACGATAATATTCAGTCATTAGTGCGTAGGCTTGAAGCCATTACGCCCGCCGATTTTGAGGGTCGTGAGCCTGAGAGGCTACAGTTGTTGGCAAGCGCACGGAAGCTGTTGAGCCGTTTAGAAACGAAGGAAGAAAAGATGTGTAAAATCACTTTCCAAGAGCCGGCCGTATATGCCACATTGAAAACCTTTATTGACATCGGCCTCTGGCGTGGATGGACGGCGGCCGGTGGAGGGGAGAAGTCGCTTGAGGACCTGGCAAAATTGACTACGAAAGATTGCGACTTGAACCTACTTCGTACGTGTTATGAGGAGACTTGATTCTTCGGGAAAAAACTGACAGGTGCAAAGGTCGTTTACTCCGACTTCTAGGAGTCGTGAATATCATCGAGGAAACAGGAGAGGATAAGTATAAGCCAACTGACTGGTCACTGGTAATTGGTGATGACTCCGCTCACGATGCACAGGCTCTCCTTGCTAGGTAAGGGTTCCACCCGTAGAGGAGATTAACGGCAGCTGAATGATTCTAGGGCCCACCACTATGATATGTCCGCTATGAATTTCCCGTTGTTTCTAGCCAAAACGTCGTATCGGGAACCTACAGATCCGAGAAATTCCAACTATAGCGACACGTACCCGGAAGGCTTGCCGTTCTTTGAACGATGTTTGACGAATCAGGCCTACCAGAATAGCTGGAGCCACTTCATGACTGAGTGGTCAGAGTATCGAGTTCCGTGGCCGCAGTTCTACGATACGGCGTCCCTCATCGATGGCGCGGATCTCTCTTCAGGCAGTCCGCTGGTCGTTGATATGGGCGGGCACCATGGTGGTGATCTGCTCAGATTATTAGAGAAGCATCCGGACCTGCCAGCTGGCTCACTGGTCCTCCAAGACCTTCCAGGAGTCCTCTCGAGCGCAAATCTAACTACGGACAAGATCAAGCCCATGGCACATAATTTATTTGAACCCCAGCCTATTCATGGTAAGATCCCGGTTACTATGTCAATCACGCAAATATTTGTAACTTGATAAGGTCAGAACTGACGGTCGGTGTGTATGTCAGGAAGTCGCGCGTACTTTTTTCACGCAATATTCCACGACTGGCCAGAGGCGGAAGCACTCCAGATCTTGAAGAACATAGTACCGGCCTTCAAGAAAGGCTACTCTAAACTGCTCATCTGTGACGTTGTAATTCCGCCAACAGGAGCAAGTGTCTACCAAACAGTCTTGGATGTGAACATGATGGTGCACATTTCCTCATATGAGAGAACGGAAGCAATGTGGAAGAATCTGTTAAATGAGGCTGGATTCAAGATTGATAGAATTTGTATGGATGCTAGAGGAAACGAGGCTGTGATAGAGGCAGAGTTGGCATGAGCGTATCATGGAAAGGGATTGTGTCATGACTGGAACGTTCCGTTTGAATGTGATACAACTCATTGAAATATCTCTCAACAAGAGCATTAATAGATCAAATAAGAGAAAAACGCACTATAGAACCTCATTAACGCTAAAATGAAGATAAAAGGGTGGGGTATCGGCATCAGCCTGAGCCACATTGGTCGGGTGTCACGAATGTGGCTGTGTGTGTGCTCTCTGTGCTGCCTGACTCCGATCTAGCCTGTACCTTTTCCACTACATTTACACTTAGCCTTATCGTCAACCCTCAATACTAGGTAGCCAAAAGCCATTGATACCTAA
This sequence comes from Hypoxylon sp. NC0597, assembly GCA_022432515.1. Classification (NCBI taxonomy): domain Eukaryota; kingdom Fungi; phylum Ascomycota; class Sordariomycetes; order Xylariales; family Hypoxylaceae; genus Hypoxylon; species Hypoxylon sp. NC0597. The sequence goes on from JAJKLA010000031.1 coordinate 66,079, forward strand.
GGGGTCTTGAAATTTACATAGTTGGATGGTCTACCGACCTGTGCTTATATATACGTACCTATTTAAAAGCAAGATGGAGTATCCAGATGTTCCCGAGCAACCATCTCCATCGCCTCCGGAATCCCCCATTCCGGACCGGCCAGCATCACCTGAACTTCCACTTACCATGACCGCCTCGGCCGTTCTCACTGCGCTACCCCAAGACGCTAGCTCGGCTCTTGCGAGCGCCGGCGAGTTCGACCAGGAGAAAATCCGCGTCCGTTTTAAGGCTGTCGGATCTGCTCCACAGCTCAAGCGGGAAGTAAGACAGATAAGCGCGACGCAGAAGTTCGAAGCCGTCGTGTCTCACCTGCGCAAGGCACTGCAGCTGAAACCGACCGATGGCCTCTTTCTCTACGTCAACAGTTCATTTGCCCCCGCTCTGGATGAGATTGTCGGCAACTTGCATAGGGTATGCTTTTTGTTTCTTAGATATGTCTAGGTACCAATCGCTAACTCGTAAACAGTGTTTCAAAGACTCGAACGACCAGTTAATTGTGGTTTATTCAATGACTCCTGCCTTTGGATGAGGCGTAGAGCGGCTATAAACAATTAGGCCTCCTTGGTACTATTCATACACCCTTCCATGCTAATATAGTAAACCCGAGAAAAAAAAGAAGGATTCGCGTTCTTTATCCTCTAAAAGTCTTTGGGTTGATATACGAAACTCAGTCAGGCAAGCGACTTCATGTCACAGCTTCTCGACACCTTTGATAAACGCCTCGAGTTCTTCCTTAGGGATCGGATAAGTATGCTCTGGCGCTGGATATTGACGTGTCTTCACTTCTTCCCGATAGGACTCGATTGCTCGAAGGCTTTCCGCCCATACATTACCGTATTGTTTCACGAACTTGGGAATGAAGCGACCGGGTGGGAAGTATCCCGACATGTCGACTTGGACGAGGACCTGACCAGAACATCCATTCCCTGCGCCGATTCCGATGGTTGGAACTTGCAATTTTTGCGTTATGATGCTGGCGACCTCCGCCGGGACAGCTTCTAATACCATGCCGAAGCAGCCTGCTTCTTGGACGGCTAGCGCATCTTCGAGAACCCTCAGTGCGCCTTTCGATGTCTTTCCTTGGACCCTGAACCCACCGAGGGCATTCTGGCGCTGAGGTGTGAGTCCGACATGCGCCAAGACCGGTATGCCAGCTTTAGTTATTTTCGAAATGGTTGGAGCCATCTCTTTTCCGCCTTCCAGCTTGATGCCCTGGACGCGACCATGTTTAATGAATCGTATGGCCGTTTCTAGCGCTTGTTCCGGTGAGATTTCATATGATCCCATAGGAAGATCTCCGACCTTATTTATCATTAGCTATTCACATCAGTGAAGTATCTTACGGCCTTACCGTAAAGGCAGCCCTAGTGGCACGCGCGACTGATCGACAATGAAGCAACATATCTTCGACTGTTACCTCACTAGTGTCCTGCATACCCAATGCGACCATCGCGAGACTGTCGCCGACTAGTATCATGTCCATCCCAGCAGCATCTGCGACATGCGCACTTGGGAAATCATGGGCTGTCATCACAGTGATGGGTTCCCCCTTTTTATACATTGACTGAAGACTTCCGAGGGACACTTTCTTCCTTGGAGGGTCCAAAGCTGTGCCTAGAGGTGAATGAGAACTCCATCTCTGCTGTTGCAGCCGCCGCCGCTGCCACAGCGATGGCAATGGTCTAGAGGCTGCGAAGACAGTGTTTAATGTTATTATCTTGCACGGTAGTAAGGCATGTGACCTAGGTAAGAAGTGCGCCATTTGCGTGGTTGTATTGGTGGCAAATAATTGAGAAAACGGGTAAATTGAAATTATGGTGTATTCTGTCTAGAGATGATTATTTAGAAGTTTAATAGGAAAGAATTGAAAAGTAGCCATGATCTAGAACCATCCGCGGTTTTATTCTGCGGTCATGATGTATTTTGCTGCGTACAATTGAGTCTCACTGTTTTTTCTTTGGTGTTTTTATCAGCACTTGAGACTGCCTGCCCCTAGGCTTACTAAGGTACGTACCTGGGTACCTAGGTACCTAAATCTCCGATTGGTGCCGAGGCTATCGGCTAGATACCTTACCGTCATGGGGGGGTTTGCAATTACCGTATATATGCGGCAAATATATCGTTCCTTTTAAAATACCGTATTAAAAAAAAAGTGAAATAACTCGCGTAATAATTTTAAAAAAATATAAACGAATAAAACGTTTAATTATTTTTAAACTTATTAATTTTAAAATATTTTAAAAAATTTTAATAGTTTAAAAAAATAATACGTTTTAAAAAAGTTAATTTATTTTAATTTAAACGATATATTTACGATTATAAAAAAATAATATACATTTATATTATTAAATATATTTATCGTATATATTTTATATATTTTATAATTTATTTTTTATATATATATTTTTTTAATAATATATTAAAATAAATTATAAACTTTAAAATATTTACGAAATTATTAAACTTAATTATTAATTAATTATTATATATATATGTTAAATAAATAAAGTTTATTAATTATTTAATAAAGGTTAAACGTTGTTATATAATAATATAATAATAAATGATTATATATTAATTTAAGTGTAAAAAGTAAAGATTTAATTATAAGTAAAAAAATCTTTAAATAAAAAATATATAAAAGTTATAACTTTATAATTATCGTGTAAACTTAATTTTTAATAATATATATAAATATATATATTATTATTTTAAAATAAAAAATTATTATAATTATTTATAAATAATTATAACTTTATATAATTTACGCGTATAAAGTTTATATAATTTACGTAATATTTATATAATTTAAAAATAACACGTATAACTTTAATAACTTTTTTAAATATAAATTATATATATATTATATAATTTATATAATATTATTTAAATTATATAAATATTATATAAATTATATAAATATTATTTAAATTATACGAATATTACGCGAAAAAATATTACGTTTTAATTAATTAAAACGTTTTAAATTAAAGCGGTATAAATATCGCTTATTAAAAAAGCCGTTTAAAGTTATAAACGTTTGAAAAATAAAAGGTTTTATTAATTTAAGCGGTATATCTACGGTATTAATAAATGAATGAAATATATACGGTAAATGCAAACCCCCCCCTGGCGGTAAGGTAAGGTAAGGTATGGTTCATCTAATGTGCTAATATCCATTTCAATAGCCCCTGAACAGCTCCCCGAAGAACTCTGCCCTAGGTCAATAAACGACATTAGATTTAAAGGTTCTCATTCATGTAATATACATCAACGTAATATATGACCTTGATGAGGCGAATTGGACCTCGCGAGGAATAGAAACACCGTCATTTGTAATGACCAGGGGATATATCCCGTCAATTGGGCAAAAGCCCCTTATCTCAGAAATATGCGAAATCATCTAGGTTAGGTTAAGACGTACTTAATATCAAACGGCCCCAATACCTGACTATCAAAATCCTTTTCCCTTTTTGGATCTCCGAAAATCTTCAAGGCCCGCACCAGGAACACGTACCGGCCTTCCGGCACCACGAGATTGCCCTCTAGCATTCCCGTGAAGGGCGATACATATTTAACGCGCTGCGAGTACTCAACCGGATAGTCCGGCACGCTGTTATTAATCGTGAGGTCGATGACAGTCGTAGTGGTGAGGTTGACGGAATCACCTGGAGACGCGGCATCGATTCTTGACAGATGGCACTTGAGCAGAGGTGTCCCGACCTGAAGTTGAATAACCGCCGTGGGGTAACCGATCTTTTTATCGGGCGCACTCGTTAGGCCGGTAGGAAAAGGGACAGCGAATGTCGGATTCCTATGGGCAGGAGTGTCCGGATTCGTGAAGTTCGCGAGGAACGTCCCAGTTGAGTTGAGCACTCTAGTAGCAGAACGCATGCTCCCCACGACGCCAAGATACGGTATCGACAACGAGTCATTGTTGGTTCCATTGACTGTAATATATCCGCTATAAATCGGCAGCAGTGTTTTGTCGAGTCCGGAAGGTGGTTTGGGGGTTACTGTAACGTTTATAGACCCCCCAGCCGGAATCGTGAACTTGGAAACTGAGAAGTCGAGCGTCGCGTTAGCGTAAACCACAGTATTTGGGTTGTTGACGTAACGCCCGGCTCCGACGAGTGCGTCCGTTGTAAGAGCTAAGACGTGGCCTATCTCATACGTCACCTCGCGCGGACCCAGATTTTGGATGCTAAAATCGGCCTTCGGGATGAAATTGTCTGTGTCATTAAACGCGATACTGGCAACGCTTATAAGGGTGGTTGTATGAGCAGCGTCAAAGGCTTGAATGAGACCACCTCCTTGTTGGGCTACCGGCGCGAGAATGGCTCGTGCCCCATCGGGCATGACAAAGGGGAATATGCTAGGGTTAGCTGTAGATGACAATACCCTCTCCAATATACACGGGTCTCGGGTGCCCCGAACCTGAGAGATCAATGCGTATACCGCAGCTGTCAAGGCAGCAGCCATTGATGTGCCCCCAAGCACGGCGTATCCCCCTAACTCTAGAGGATACGTGGATAGAATGTTTTGTCCCGGGGCAGCAACTTGCGGCTTAATGTCTAATTCCCACGTGGGCCCCCAGCTGGTCTGGTAAGTCGCCGCGGCCGTCTGGAAACGGCCCCACTGGGGTTGTGAATAATCCACGATCTTCTCAGCACGGTCCGGCTCTGTAACGCGCACGACAACTTTTTTGCCCTCGTTTAGAAGGCCGCACCATTTCCCGCCCACTTCGTCGGGAGTAGAGCCGGCTCCGGCGATCTCCTTTACGGATGAAACATCTGCCTTACTAAGAAGTGTCAGTTAGATCTAACGTAATAAGTTGTTTGAGGCTCACTCGTTGATATTAGTGTAAAACATGATGTATTTTGCACCCTTCGCCGCTACATTCTTGGCTGCAGTTTCGTAGCTGCAAAAGGTCGTCTGCGATAGCAAAACCATATAGCCAGAAAGGTCTGGTGTGGAATCAGGAAGAGGGTGACACGGGACCTGACTGCCTATGAAATGGCAATCAGCAGCCCACAAGGGCAACGAGAGGTTGGTATACGAAGGGTTTCCCGACCACCAACCGAAGGTTCCCTCCAGAGACGAATTGTCTACAGTATAAGTACCTTTCAAGAAAATAAGTGGTATCAAGGTATTGTCGAAGGAGCCCACAGCGGTTACCCCCTTACCATTAGCCGGCGTGCTACCAGAGAAGGGACCTTCTGGACCATCGTCCCCCATCGCTGCCACGCAAGGGACGCCGGCCTCGACGATACGCGAAACAATGACGGTAAGTAGATCCTCAGCCCAGCCCGAAGAACCACCAAAAGATGCGGTGATAATGTCGCTTCCGTCTACATACGCCTGTCTGATGGCCGCGATTAGGACATCGTCGCTCGACTCGCCGTTGCAGCCGTAGGCTCTGTACATCCCTAGGGTCACACCGGGGGCGGCACCGGTGAACCCGAATTCATTCGACTGCGCTGCCTTTGAGGGTAAGGAAAAGAAACGTCAGCTGAGAACACAATGGGTTGAAGCACGGCGAACATTACAATTATGCCCGAAATATGGGTCCCGTGGCCGTTGCATGCGTCGTGGGGATCCTTATCAGGTACTGGTTCGTTGAAACCCGTGAAGTTATCGCCGACTAGATCGGTTCCGTATGAAACCACGCATCCACGTCCGAAGCAGCCATCACCTAAAGCAGGATCTGCAATGTCTCTCGTGTTAGTAACCCAGATCTCAGGAAAACCTTTCCCCTTGGGAAGGTCCTTTAGCAGTCGTAGCCCAGTCATACGTACGATTATAATCGACCCCAGTATCAATAACACCGATGCGGATGCCCGCACCAGTTATACCTTGTGCTCGGAGCTTGTCGACCTGTGTCATGACATGCGGCGAGAAGGTATCGTTTATTGATACCCCATTTTGCCTCCCCAAGTTCAAGCCAATTCCTTTACCCTCGCTGGTCGCGATGACCTTGCTGTTCGGAAGGCGGCGCTTGCGAACGGGCCAAACCTTCCGAACCTTAGACATTTCCGATATCTTGTTGGCCGCCACACTGGCATGATCGTCCGACGTGTTTTTCAGGCGGAACGAACAGCCTTTGAAGAGCGAGTGTGATAGATCTAGACGTGGGTCTACTTCTAGGTTTAGTGCACCGAGGTCGCTGTAGAAAGATGTCACGTCCTGTGCTTAGTTAGTATTAGGATATGCAGGGGTAAGGAGTGGTAACTTCGAACATGATCATCGTGTAGCTCGACAATGTAGACACCCGGTACTACTGGGTCGGCCGTGACGGAACTACTCGAGTCTGGGATCGCGGCCGAGGCAATTCCTACCAGAACTCCCACGAACAAGTGGAGAACAATCGATTGGATCTTCATCTTCACTCGACTCTGATGAGTAACGAGGGAGGAATACCGGAGTAATAGGATCGGGATTGGCTCTTAAATGGAAAAACGAATCGACAACTAGAGGAAGGCGGCATCCTACCCGCCTGAGTGTTTGACAATCTCACCTGATGCGGAAATTAGGTGCGAACACAATTTATTTACCTAGTGACGAGAGGGGGCATTTCGGTCGGCCAATTTAATATATTCCGTGGTATGTCCAAGCTGATAATTACAGGGTCAAGCGATGAGAGCGTTTTCATTCTTGCTGTGAAGTAGTACATCAGGTGCTGTACCGACCAGCCGGGATAACAGCCTCATTAATCGGGGCGCCGTTGAGTTCGTGCTTCTCTCAATCGGCCGCAACAGAGTATTACCAAATCAACAAACTCCAGAAGGTCCACCTGAGCAGATTACTGCATTAGGATACTACCTGGTTAGCGGGAGATGTTTGTGTGATACAGTCCTGAGGCCATTTACCGAAAAAGGTAGACACTCTTCGACGGTACCCAGTTCTCGTTTTCTTTAGGCAAGCGGACATGGACAAGCTGAGCGAGCTACAAAAGTCGAAGACTATGGATCCGTGAATGTTCTAGTCTGATGATAGAGATGGTTTAATTCTCATCCGCTCAACTTTTGGGCCGGACTTGACAGGTAGGGAGATCAGTCAATATTCACCTTATACTGTATGCCTCAAGTGGACGGGTAACCATTCAATCCTACCTCGTGCATTTATATAAGGCATGGCTAGGAACATGAAAGTTCATTATAATTAAAAATGTTGGCACTAAAAGCCGAATCTACACTTGTTGGCTACCTCTTACCTAATCTACCCCTTTTTATCTCGAGAATTTCTCTCCGCCCCTCCTCGCATTCCACTTTGGAAGGCTATATGAGAAAGTTAAATATAGTAAATTTCATATTTATTCCCGTGGGTATATTCCACGCTGATAATTAGAAACCAAAATAGCAAGAATTGTTTAACAGCCAATGTGGTGTTACTAGCATCTCACGACAACCCCTTAAGTTAACATTGACCTATAAAGTTGCTTCAGACAATATCTAGATTGATGTAGGTAGGCGTTGGATGAAGTTAGCAACTGCTTATAGTGCATAACTGGTAGGTACCTGGCGTACGTTGGTGGCAAGACCGGGAATACGCGCATGTGGATCTCGATCAGTGCCCCTTTTTAACTTTATTTACACAACAAGAGATATCCGAAAAGATTATACCCGCGAATCGGTCGCTTGGAGTTACTTAGTACCATTCGCCTTTGGAGTTTACGATGTCATCATTTTATATGGGGATCTTTTGTCCAATCCGGTGGAGGGATTTCCCAAGATATAAAATACCTACGATTCCAACTTCCCCGCTTCATTGTGATCTATCGATGGCTATGGGGTTTTGTGTACCTACCTTATAATAATCGCATAGGTACCTAGATGATTCATACAAATGATCTTTTAGAATCGAGACAGGAAATATTGATGTGATAATTTACCTACAGTAAAGCTTGCAGTGAAATTGTAACGAGAAGATGTCTCCGTCTCGACTCGACACTCTTGAATCGTACGAATATCCAAGAGAAACGAAAGAGCATTGTAAGTGTATACCTCGCCAGCATAAAAAAGCCAAGTATTAATCCTATATCGACAGTGGCCTATGCAGAGCTGGAAGCGCTTGATATATCCAAGTTAGACCAGCCAGGGGGTAAGCGAGCGTTGGCCGAGCAAGTGTTAAAATTCATCAATAAAAATGGTGAGAGAGCTAAGCTACCATACATGGCGCCAATTACTCATTAACTTATGGGTTTCTTCTACGTGGTCGGCCATGGCTTCTCAGATGAAGAAGTAAGACGTCAATATGCTCTGTGCGAGGCGTTCTTCGAACTTCCGTTGGAGGAGAAGCTCAAGTACGCATGCGACACGGCCAAGGGTGATTTCCGGGGGTACAAGCCGCAGTCTACGGGGAAGCTTGCTGCGCGCGACAACGACGAGCGCTACAATATCCCTAAATTCACACCGGAGCACGAACGGCCACACCCGCAGCTCATTCGGGACTATTGGGATGAGATCAAGGACTTTTCGCTCAAGATCCATAACGGCGTTCTACTACCGCTATTACGCTTATTCGCTTACGTGCTTGAGATCGACGAGGACTACCTCGTTGAACGCCACCGTTACGAGGCAGAAGGGCTCGAGTATCTGCGTTATATGAAGTATTATCCTCGCTCGGCAGAAGCAGACGTGGAGGGTGGCAATATCTGGGCTAAGGGACACACCGATTACAATACGCTAACATTCCTCTTCCACCAACCCATTGCAGGGTTGCAAGTGCAGACGCCGGAGGGTCAATGGAAGTATGTCCGATCACCGAGGGACGCGATCATCGTGAACATCGCAGACGCGCTGGAGTTTCTGAGCGGCGGCTATTTAAAGAGCACTGTGCACCGCGTTGTGAGACCACCGGAGGATCAGGCGACCCGGCCGAGGCTAAGCCTGATATACTTCGCACGGCCAGAGGCGAACATCCTCCTCAAGCCTGTCTCGAGCCCGTTGCTACAGCGGCTCGGCTTACAGACCGAAACGGAGCAGTTCTCACACGATGTCACTGCCGAAGGTATGTTGATGTAAGATTTATGAGAGAGGTAGTAATCTACTAACCAAGATTCTAGAGTGGGCGAGGGCACGGATTGCCAAGGATCACAGATTCCGCACCGGATTGGTTGACCAACGAGAGAAGGAGATTATCGCCGGTGTGAGCCAAAAGTATTATGACTGAAAGGTAACGGCCGTGGTAGCATGTTGTGTTACGGAGGTGGCATTTAGACCAATACCTATAAGCGAGGTTGATGAGAGGTTATGAATTTGACATTGAGGCGTCCGAAATACATAGATATTCCATATCCCCAAAATTAAACCAAACCCCGTGAAAACCTTGGCGTCATCAATGCATTCGGTGATAACCGTCAAACAATACTCCGGTATTCTAATCGCCTCGCTGATTTATCCCTCAACTTCCACCACCCCTGTTTACCAGCTCGCACCTCCCGTAATGGTCCCCGACAGAGTCACTGGCAACTTATCGGAGAAGTTGGGGATATCGTCGAAGATTTCCTTGGCCTCGGGGGTGGCAGTGGCTTTACCCCACTGACTTAGATCCTCCCACTCGAGCCATGCTTGTACAACATATGGCGCCTCGGGATTAGTGTAGTGGCCCACTTTCCAGCTCTTCAGGCCGTGCTTCGCCCAGTGCTTCTGTACCAAGGGCATGTGAGTCTTGATATAATAGTCCATGTCGAACTTGGCGCCCGCCGGGTAGCACACCGATACAGTTGCTGCTACCATTTTTGCTGATCTTGAAAGACTGGTTGTAATGAAGTTGAAGTAGTACTGTTTAGGGAGGACTGCTTGTCGATGTGACGCTCAACGAACTTCAAAGACCGCTCAAGGGGTTAGAGTAGTAGATGACTTCTTGGTGAGATTGGCAATGATAGGTAATGTTCGCTTTTCTGAAAAGAAGGTCCTCAGCTGAAATGTCGCTGGCAAGTGGAGAGGAGAGGGTTTATATTCGACCGGTTGTAGAGCTAGGAAGCTCGAACCCCGCTTTTATATAGTAGGCCGGATTGCGTCACAAGGTACCCGAGATACCTTTTCTTACATTTGTTCTTTATATAAAGTGATATATTGAAATCGAGCTGAGCAATGCCGTGTCCGTATCCAGGAATAATCGATTTGTGAGCCGAAGGATGCGGCTACTGGATATCTATCTACTTCGTACAAGTAATCACCCAAACTCGTAGGACCTATGGGTCTATCTGTTGTAGAGCTCGTGAAAATACATGTAAATGTACTCCTATCCAGAAAACCTCAGATCTACATATCAAGGGCTGAGGCACTTCGTGTAACGGAACGGCGATACGACTACGGCTAGTCTTATCTCCTACCACTGTTACACACCCTGGTTTCTTTCTAGATTCACCGCTATGAAGGTTGCTCGGCTGGTGTCCATTTAATTTGCGATGAGCCTGTTGAGGAGGTGTAGGAGTCTCCTTTAGGTAGCGGTAGTAATTCTTTCATCACTAGCTGCACTATAATGCGACGAAATCGTCTTTCTATCTTCAGCTGATCATAGAAATCCAGATTGCGAGATTGACAGTACGCTAATGCTGAACAGTCAGCGGCCGCGTGTCGTCCTTTATTAGTGGTACAACATGTCAACATCGATATCAGGGAGGTGAATCGATATCAATGGTCATCAACTACCGTCGAAATCTTCCGCCTCTATAGGCAGTCTTGGTGAAAGGCGCTCCACAGTATTGTATGATATACATCAGGGGCTTCCACAATAGTTCCCAGCAAGTCTAACAGGTATGTACCTCTTAGTTACGCTGTCCTGTTCTCCTCCTGTTCTCCTCCTGACCATATCCACAATGATCCCCATTATCGCTACCAGAATCTATTTATATAGGTGTATAATATTCAAATCCGAATCCTTCCCAGTTATCTAGGTATCTATAAGGTAATCAGGTCTAGACCCTCAGGCCGTGCTTAACGAGACACTTTGTCATGGAAATGTATCCCCCCTTTTCTTGCTGTGACATTCAGGGTTTCTAATAAGAAGATATCAGGGTCTCTAGAAATATGATTAGTAACACATGAGGCATACCTTATTAATTTACTTTAATCCTATCTAATCTCACACTCGATATGGGGCCAGTCAGTCCGTTCTCATATACCTCCAAGAAGCCAGGGCTCAACAGGTGCAATTCATTGATAGTTGGGGTTTATCCTTGCCGATCTCTTTCTAAAAGACTAATGTTCGAACATCTCGTCTGCGCTAGTGTATATCTCCTGGCTGATTTAAGCATACAAGATCGAGGGCTGTCATCAAAGCAACAAGGGCGAATTCGCCGCCCAGGTCAAGCGCACCGCTACCGAGCACCTTGAATTTGAAGTAGCTGCGACTGAAAGTCCAGACTGCAACAACCTCTTTCCCATCGCTTGCCTCTCCCTTGTGCCGCTTGTCTCTCCTGCCACCCCGCCCTCCACCTGGCCCTTCACTACTCAGTCGCACGAGTTTGCATCCCGACGCATTCGGGTCCAGCTCCTGGACTTCGGCACCACGACTGTCCCGGCACTCGAACTCCTCTGCTCCTAGATCTCCTTCCGTGACCAGAACATCTCGAGGACTGCTTATGAAGCCACCAGGTTTGCCCATGAGGTACGCGGCCGTCTTCTCAAATTGTGGACGTGCGCATCGTATGTATCCATTCTCGAAGCCAGTAGAGAAGACCTTGATGATATCGTATCTGCCATTGTGTAGATAAATACTCTGTCTGTTGACCTCCGCCAACATAACGCCCTCTTTACTCGATCCCGCATGTAGGGTCATTTGTGTGGAAGAATGGCCGATCGACACTGTGTAGAGCGGCTTATCAGCTTGCTCGCCTAAGTAGAAGAGCTTGGCGGAACCTCCGACGCATCTGCGAAGAGACAGCGGGATGCTATTCGGTAGGCAGATTAGTTACAAGACTGGCGCCTAATGCTCTACTTGCTTTTGTTGCTGCATACCTATATGATGGCGGCGGTGCTCCAGGGGCGGGGGCCCTTTGGGTGTATGGTGGTGGGGACGTCTCTCTTTGACTGTTCATCTTCGCATTGTGACTCTGGCTTCTTTAGAGTTGTTGGTATGTATCTAACCTATCTTTGAATGGATGCTAGTAGAGATTTGTTGGTGGTCACAGGCGCCAGACCATAGTTATCTAATCAAGATTATATGATTTAAGGGTCTGGGTGCGCCGTATCACGGTACATGACATGATACACCTGCTAATGTGTGCGCCTTCGTCGAACAGATGAGAGTGGCGAATGAAAGGGATGGACTCGTTATATCACTCAGAATAAACAAAGGCCTGTCCCACATTAATGCTGACCACAAGAGAATCTGTTTCCTTGTGCTATACATTGGTCATTGGTAACTTGCCAACTTACAAATATGACACGGCGAGTTTGGTTGATTGAAACTTTACAGTGCTTCTCTGTCATATCGTACTGTCATTTCGCTCTCGGAATTATCTCATTTGCTGAAAGGAGCATTGTCTCTGGACCAAGGAGTCGCCAAAGATCCCTTTATATACACCGCTCCTCCCTTTGGTTGGTAGAACGCATCCGTACCTCCTTAGGTAATCATACACTAACGGAACAAGTTCACTCTCTCAGTTCCGGTGCGAATACAAAGATATCGAGATATTTTTTTTATTTATCCATATTGTGTGGGACTGTACTTCGAACTTTCCATCCATGAATGTGTCCTCAGCAGGTAAGAAGCTGAAAAGTGGTTGAACCGTGAGTTAATTTGAGCAAGATTTGGTTGGCCCAATGTCTCGGTTCTGCAGTTGTGTAACCACGATCTTTGGCACCTCCATCGCTGAAAGGGAGCATAATTGGTACCTTACCTAATACAGGTACTGCAGATGTATGGTATGAATCTCTTGCGTATATAATTCTCCCGTGAAAACTTATGAACCGGTGGACTCAAATCGTAAGAGGCAAAGACTTAATGTGAGAGAATGAGAATCATGAAGAGGCATTCCTTTTTGAGAAATATTGGCTTCATTTTCCACGTGCTCAAATAAGGGTCAAGACAATCAGAAATGTACCTAGGTATTCAACTTTGAAAACCAGGGTTCTTTGACTCTATATGTACCTAAGGCAATTATCCTATTAGTCACGTGGGAAAATCTGTTTTCTTTCTTTTTTTTCAGCACCATAATGTTGGGGCGATAGCTGCAGGTTCCTATTACTCATTCCTTCCAGGCTCTGAGGTGTGCTATGAAGAGAATAACCTATGCTGAGTTCCTCCCAATCCTATAATCTCGGTCACCTACCGTAGAAGCCAGCGTTGTAACTCGTTATATTCTTGAAAGACTGTACTTTTTAGATGTGATTGATTGAGGCATATTACCCCGGGATGAGCTCTGGGCAAATCCCAAGTGCATCTTAGAATCCTGGTGAACGAAATTCATGAAATGTAAACCCATATTGTCATGCGCATGGAATAGAACAACTCAGTATATCCCCAATCGGTTGCAATAGATCCTTGTCATTTTCAACTTAACATAATACCTCTATATTCTCATATAGTCCCTAATGAACAACCACACGTATGCGTATAAAAATAATCAGGGAACTCATCAATCTTACTTGATACACCCCGATGACGTCAACAGCCCTACATGGATAGAGCCATTGCAAGGTCGATCCCCTCGATTGGTCCTTGCGTGGCTGTGACGCCTTCAGTGATGAGGCGGCTGGAAGAATGACGTCACACCTCGTCCTCACCACGTTACAACCTTTACGTAGGGGGGATACCAGGGCAAGCCAGGGGTAGATGAGCAAGTCTACAAATACAAATACCTAACCTTCTGTCTCATCAAACGTTTGTACATTACCTACATAGACAAGACCAACCTTTCTAAATCATCAAACCCGATTCTCACCAAACAAGTTCTACTAAGCCATCGAGTTTGCCTCTACTACTACTACTACCACCACTACTACTTGCAATCTACACAAATCAACCAACCAACCAACTACACCGCAAACATGAACAACACCACCAACAAGAACCAAGACTCAGGCGTGACCGGCGCCGCCAAGTTCGTCACCAGCACCGTCGGCAACGCGGCGGGCGGCGTGGGGCGAACCGCCGGCAGCGTGGTGGGCGCAGCGGGGCGGGGTCTGGGCGACACCGTCACGAGCACGACGGGTTCGGCGGGTAAGCCCGTGGGCGACGCCCTGGGTTCCGTCGGCACCGGGGTGCAGAACGGCGCGGAGAGCGTGTCCAAGGGTGTGGAGAACGCTGGGCAGTGGAAGCGATGAAATCGTGGAGTATTCCAAGATTTGTGTAGAATTAGGTACGGAGTCGCGTCTTCGCTAGGGGCTAGTGTGTAGGTATAACGTGGGAAAAAAAGGAGTGTACGACTAGGTAAACGGTAAACGGGTATGACGGGCGCATAATAGCGCGCATGAGAATCGCGCGACGAATTGAATCGAAATACATTGAAATCTAACTCTACTTTTTATTTGACTAAATGCGCGATTGGTGATTGTTGAGACACACAGGGCGAGTAGGATCAATTTTTGACAGCCGCCGCTAACCTTAACCAATAAGTTCGATTAACTGTGACTCCCCCAGAGAGGGAGCCGTAGAGCATATCCATCTCTCATCCAACCTAACAATTTACTAAAGTTAGGAGTCGCGATGTTGGTGACGACGAAAGGGAGAATGCATTTCTACTTTTCCAGTCTACTCACGATGCTCCATCCACCTCACTCAAACCAGGCTGTTTCCGACCCCGACAAAGGCGTCGGCTGCTCGTCCATGCAGATATGCGGATGGTGATCTTCCGAACAGGACATGCGGCCGAGTCCGCTTCTCCGTCTCTTCTGCATAGATGATATCGTTTTATTGCGCCGTTCCCTAGCACCGAGTCGTGACAATCTCCGCGATGATCTGCGCGATGACTTTTTCGATACTGACCTTCTGTTAAGAATTCCTTGCAGCAATTCCTTGGATGAGGGCTTTGTAACGCCGCTCTCACACAGTGGTACTTCGGCCCATGTTTGGGCGGGAAGTGATGCTCCGCGAATGCTCTCCGGCGTCTGATCCAATAGGGGCATGAAGCTGTAGCGGCGTAATTTGTCCAATAGGCCATGGTTGGGATCCGAGTTTCGAGCTTCCATCGGCTTAGTGCTACTCTTCCGGCAATGTGTAGACACGCCAATTGCACGACCTGCTTTTAACCCGCTTTCAGGTCCTTCACTCGGATGCGTAGACCATTGCAGCCCAGGTGCTTGAAAAGGGGAGTCATTGATCGGAACTGGTGTTTGGCGTGGAGATTCTTCAAGCATTTCTAAAGGCTTAGGAACATCCACACCGCAATGGGCATCGACGCCACGTGCGTAAAGGTCCGAAATCGTTGCTCTGTGTTGGGATAGATTTAGTTCTCCGAACAATCCTAAAGGCGTTAACTAGTCGCTAGTGCATGATCTTGAAGGGAGCCTTGGGAAACACGTCATTGAGCCATCCCGACGACCCGTGGCTCGCAATTTGAGATCTCCAAAAGATGCCCTTGGGCTGACTGGCTCAGATACTGAGCACCTCTGATTCTGGGAGCTTGACTCAAGTTGAGGGCTTGACTCCTCTACTGTAGGGCTGAGTCTAGGGCTCATCCCCCGTGAAATACATGGGGATGGCGGGAATGAAGCAAACGCTGATGAACATCGAGTAGATACATTTCTCGCGACCTGCAGAGATTCGGTAGCATTTGTATGACGTCCTCCGGCTGCCTCTTGAATTACATTATCCGGAGCAAACAACCCCTAAGTGACCTCGGTAATGCTTTGTCGAGATATAAATGTAGCTCTGGCAGAACTGTGGTGATGATCATTATAGGTAGAGCAACTGGCTACGCTAAAGGAGGGCTTGACAGAGCAGATTGTTGTAGCAGGGTCAGCAATACCAGGTGAGCCAGGAACAATCGCCGTTATGTTTGGAATAGGTTTGAGTAGTGCTTCCTTGGGTAACAACATTGAGAGACATCTAGCTGCCGCGCCGTCATGGTGAATGCAACGAACTCTAGCAATTACGATATCCAGGATGCCCGCGATGTCGCTCGTGGTAACTAGATAGTTATCCGATGTAGCCTCGCAAGCATGTTCATGGCTGCTTTGACGCGTTTGAAGCTCCGAAGGTGGGTGATTCTCGTTAGCCACTTGTAACATGCCTGTTCGAAGTGAACAATCATTGTGCCTCTTGTTAGACAAATAAGCCCGGATGTTGCAGACAATAGCATCAGTTGCTTGTTTATCAATGCTAATTGGGTTGCCAAGTGGTAAGTCAATCGATGAATGTGATCTCTCCGAGTGGGGAGAATGGTTTCCAGGGAATATAGAGCTCCAGTGATCTGTCGCGATGGGAGAGGTAGGGGATGAGATCAGAGGTGTAGTATATCCGTTAGTTCCTATGTCTGATTCGTTCGTAAGTGGTTGAAGTGTGATGCTGTCTGATGTTTTATGTAATGTCCGGTCTAAACGGCGGCTGAGCGGTTTCGGGCAAAAATGACGATATCTCGGATGACGGCGATATCCCATAGTTAAAGACCTGGGCCATCTTGGCTTCAACGTACATGTCGACACCGAACTGTGGATTTCCGTAGGGGACACGGAAATACATCGACTAGGCTGGCGGATTGAGACGGAAGGTTCCAAGGGCAAATGCGAATGGTCTGTCTCATGCGGATTGAACTGTGCAGCAATAAGACTAGCATGCCGGCTGGATGGTGCGCTATAGAATTGATCGTCATCTAAGCTCCCGACCGACATGCGATGGAAGGTAGAGCACTGAGCCATTTTAAAATGCTTTTATTGTCCCTGCTTAGCGTAACTCGGTTCTGCCGCCTATGAGCGAATCTATAGGGACCATGATTCTAGGATATACCAATATGAAAATGAATAGGTGGATGAGAATGAGTTAGGAGAAAATAGGAAACTGAATACTACCTATACGACTTAGCCATTCCGATAGTCCGAGACTTTCAGACCTTCAATTGTTATATGCACGAGCATAAGAGCTCTGCTTTAGAAGGGGCAGAACACTTGTCAATAGCCCCTACCCGACATAGGTACATTACCTGGGTAGGTACCTAGAGGTAACCATGTGCTATGACTGAGAATCAAGAGCCCGTATCAACTTCCGCAGGCAACTGGCACTTGCCTTCAGGCTATGCTAAGGAACGCTTCTACTTTGACATAGATGCCGAAGCGGAACTCGAACTCTCAGCTGATGGGCCCTTTACTAAAGTGGTAATATGATAAGACAGCCCGGTGACTACTTCATGCTGTCCCCGGACTTCAAGGACCGGTCAAACTAACGGAGTTGAAAATAGCGTGTGCTGGCGTGTCGTGTAGTATTCGGGGATGATATAAGCATCGCCTACCGTTCTACAGTGAGATTTTACCGGATAAGCCCACTCGGGTATTATCTCCATACCGTATCATCTCGGATGTAGGAATCTCGGCTGGTATCCATCACAAGTACATGTTCAAATTCCGGCAGCTGCTTGATGGACCTATTCGAAAAGGAATAGCTATATGTATCAAAATATGAATGGTGTACTAATTCCAAGATGCAGAACGGAAAGATCTAGGTCAGTCACCTGTGTAGCACATACACTATGACTTATTAAGGGTTACTCAAGATTTTGGGCCAGATGGGAGGGACGTGATTGCGAAACAAGCACCACCAATCGTGCTTTACACACGCAGATAGGGTCCTACAGTACATACGTATACCAGCGGTGGTGAATCGATCCACTTGGGTGACAATGTTGAGAAGTATTGTTGCCCAACTCTAGAGGTATGTTGCGTGTCTCGCTCGAAGCTCTCGCGGAGTTAACATGAAAACTCTTCCCGTCTTAATCAGCCATGCAATGCAAGTAATCTTCCTTGCACGGAGCCGTAACCATGATTTGGGGGGAGTTGCAATTGCTCGAAAGGCAGTTTCTGGATCACCGATGTTATGAAAGATGAAGACGTGATGAGGATGTCATATCTAACAGAGTTTAGGAAACTTCCGTTTGAAATCTTGTTACGGAAACATTTTGAGCGGCCACGCCCGGTCCCACCTGGACATAACGAACCATTCATCTTGGCAGCTTGGCCCCTTGCAGTCTCCACTTCTCAGCCACGGCTTGAAGCTGAAAGTGAAGCAAGGAATCCAAGTCATAAATTCTCAGCCACTTCTCGGTAGCGACCGTTTTGTTAACCGTCACCCCACACAAGTCCGATGACACGGACAACTGGAAATTCGCCTAGAGTTGTTGGCCGAAGTCGCATGTCACAGCTAAACAGCCTAACTGAGCTGTTCAGGCGGTCTACGCATTTAACAGTACCTCCAATATCAAATTTCACATGAGACGTGTCACACCACCATTGGGATCGATTTTGTCTATCCCGTGAATGGTCTAGTCTCTAGCCACTGCCGTGCTGTACTCTACTAGCGGAAAGGGCTGTGAATATCAGGAGATTGACGAAAGTAAGAAGGGTCTAACGGAAACATTGTTGAGACGGTGGCGACGACGGGTAATTTTTAAAAATCTATTTTTTTCTGTCTTCTTCGGTTTCGTCAATATTTGTGTTCCCGATTGTTTATATCTGTACCACTCGGTGACGAAACAGTACCGGTCCTACGTATACATACCTATTCAACTAAATACTGAAACTGAAGAAGAGGAGGACAAGATATTAGAGGCGCCTAGTATTATCCCCAACACAATGTGCATCGTTCTCATTACGACGGCGCACCCGAAATATGCTCTGATTGTCGCCAACAACCGGGACGAGTACATTCTCAGACCTACTAGTTATCCGCATTGGTGGACTCACAAACCTTCCGGTCAAGAAATACTATCGTCCCGAGACCTCTACCGTCGCGAGCGCGGAACATGGTTGGGCGTCACCAAAAGCGGACGTTTCGCAGTGCTGACGAATTATCGGGAGTCGAGTGAAGATGACCCGGATCCGGATCACGCCATCGCCGGTGTCAAGAGTCGGGGCAGCATGGTCACGGCCTGGTTAGGCGCCCCCTCAGAGCTCAGTCTAGAGGATTTCGTTCACTCAATGCTAGAAGGACGCGCGGCGAAGGGTGTAGGCGGGTTCTCGCTAGTCTGCGGCGATCTAAAGCAGAGAACTGAGGAGAACATTAAGCCACTAGCCGTTATCTCTAATCGATGGGACCACGTCGGCGAGGTGCCGTGGATAGGTGGAGAACGGGGCCAGACATACGGACTGAGCAACGCTGTTTATACCGTCCCTGAGCAATGGGAGAAGATAAAAATCGGAAAAGGCCTGATGCAGGAAGCCATACAAGAAGCAGTTGAGAAGGATTTAGGTGAAGAGGAGCTGATGGACCGGCTCTATGGCGTTCTCGACCATGACACATTACCCCTGGAACCGAAGATGAGCTTCCAAGAACATATGAACGCCCTTCGACAATCTGTATTCATTCGAAGTTTTGCAGATGATCAGGGTTGGAGAGAAATGGCCAATGCAGCTGACGAAGGTAGGGCGAAGGCCGCCTTTGATGAGATCGAGGATATTAGCGAGAAGGAAGACCACAAGGAGGATTCGCATGGCTACTTCATGAAAGGCGCCTACGGCACCCAGAGACAGACGATCATCCTTTTAGACTGGGAGGGTAACGTTACCTACAAAGAGCGGTCGCTATGGGATACTCATGGAAACCCAATCGAAAGAGGAAAAGGAGACATGACCTTCAAGTTTAAGATAGAAGAAGCTTAACAAGACATAGAATTTAAACGACTAAAGAGTTAAAGGTCTCACGAGATACGCCTCCACGCTAACATAACGTCTCAACTATACCCTCGAGTTTACCATAGGGAAGATGTTTGTCAACTGATTTGAAACGACATTGACATGCTATCGAGAGACAAAAATGCTATCCTTCGAGTTCGGCTGATGCTAGATAACGTTAGCCCCAATGATAACTTTGATTACCAATGATAGAAGCTTGTATGGGCTAGTTACTCATCCATTCCCCGTCCCTTACCTCATATAAGCTTCTAAAGCATATTCAACAACGACATCCTTATACTAAAGCACTATATCGTAGACATCCTAGCAATGAGAATTCCATATCACGACATCGTGAAAGCAGTCGTCGCCGGAAGTGACAGGACTGCACCGTACTGACATCAGGGGTCAGTCGAAGCCCGCCGGTCCCTATCCTGGCATGGGGAAGTGTCGCTAGCCCAACTCTCTCTAATGTCGCCCGGGAAGGAGCTATAATCGGTATGATGTCGATATAATCGAAGTAGGGGCCGCAGTGTGCTCTCGGGGCATAGAAGCTGCGGCCGCCTCGAGTAGGTTTTTGCCCTGCCGAGAGGCCATCTCGAGAATAATGCGGACTTTGCACACCAAGAAAACATGCTCGCATCGAAAATACAATCAGCCTTCTCCGCTTAAGTTTGGAAAACTTGCCTTCTTCTGGATCTCAAGAGCAGCAAGATTTCAGTTGGATTTCTCTTCCCACACACTCATAACTCACCAACCCAATCTATCCGTTCTTCAACATATGGGGGCATTGAAACATACGCAGCAACAAGATACCAGCATCACGCTTCTGATAAGTAAGTCAATATATCTCGTGTACTTCGTCATCGCAAGATCCACGTATTGCCTTGCAATACTAGCCCGAGCCTGTCTCGCTGCGGCGTTCGGACTGATCGAGATCTGGATTCGATTGTGGGTTGTCGTCATTCTCATCATCATTCTACATCTCTTCCAAACCACCAGGAGAATTCTTGAGCCATGTCTTCCTCGTCCAAAGGCAAGAAGCCCTCCTCTCCTGGCCCCTCCTCCCCCCAAGGACCTGCTCAGCTACGGGCGGCAGGCCGTGGACGACCCGTGATTGCATCACCGGTTCGTAGCCGCCCGGCGGGAATTGTCTCTTCCCGGCAGCTCTCGGCCGGGTTTGTACCCGGAGGCCCTTTAACTAGTCATCCGACGACAGCATTTTCCGCAGCAATGGCTTCTGGCTCCCGGGGGAGCTTCGAGAGGAGCACGCAGCCAACTGCTCTTCCTGCCTCGTCGCCTCACAAGAACGACAAAAAGCGACGCTCTCTAGTCCCTGTACCAACAACGCCAACGACCACGGCGCCTGCTGAGTCATCGGTTCTGTCAAGAATCAAGGCGGAGAACATTCCGCCCAGCGGTTCGATGGCAAGTCTTGCTGGCAGACACAGGGACAGTCTGCAGCTGCGCAGCACTAACTCTGTTCCTCGACGCGTCTCGCCGTGCCCGACAGAAAGAGACTCGAATGCCGACGAGTCTTTGCAGTTGCGACGCGTCCAACGTGTACCCAGCCCCGTCCCCTTCAACCTACAGAAGGACCCGCACTCAGACGATTCTCTACAGCTGCGACGCGTTCAACGTAACCCGAGCCCCGTTCCCCTCGACCGACAAAACCCTGCGAACCAGCTTCCTACGCAGATTCCACGCCCGACCCCCAAGTCGAGCGACAAGAAAGCTCCCGGCATCCCAAAGTCGCGCACTTTCAACTTTTCCACCCTGACGTCGTCGTTGTCGCTATCGAGCTTCGGTCGCCACGACTCACGCCGCCCTACAGCATCGAACATGGAAGACCAGACGACCGCCCCTACCTCCGGCGCCAACACTTCGTTTGGTGCGATGCCAGCCGCCCAAGCCGCACCGCCCTCTCTGGGTTACGACGCCAACGACCCACGCCTCATCCACACCGCGCAGCCTTCCGCCTACTGGAGCGGTCGCTATGTGTCGCTACGCGACAAGTTCATGAACGAGATGCTGCAGACAGAGAGCCTGAAGATGATCCTCAACGCCAACGCGGAGCGCAGCAAGAACGCCGCCGCCGCCGCCGCCAGCAGCTCTACCACCACCAGCAGCCGTGCCGAAGCCGGACTCGCCACGTCGAGCACCGTGGCCTTCTTCCCGGAGCGATCCAGCCAGACGGACGCGAGCGGCTCGAACAGGGCGGCCGAGAACCTGACGGACGAGGACAAGCGCGACCGGCGCGTGTTCGCGCAGCTCGAGGGCCTGTGCACGACGGACGAGGCGCGCGGCAGCCTGTACGAGTTCCAGGAGGCGTTCGCCCGCCGCCACAAGAAGGAGTGGCTGCTGCCCCGCGGCGGCACCATGGACCCCAAGGCCAAGGGCAAGGGATGGGTCGGCCGCATGTTCAGCGGCGATAAGAAGAAGGGCGGAGGATCCGGACAGTAGACGCGACTCCGGCTTACTTACGGCTATTACCACTACTACTATTACTACTATTACCACATACGTGTTCCCAGCGTGGAACAAGCTGCATGAAAATTCGACACATACGCCCTTACCCCTTGACGCATTATGAGCTACATATACGACATCACGACTCGACGACTGAACCAATCAGGCGTATCCGCCGGAACGTCCACTTACGATCTCCTCCTCTAGGACTCGCAATGACTTCTGCGGGCGTCAGGTTGTTTTCTTTCTCTCCTTTTTTTTCTCTTTTTATGGTCCATTTCCATTTATCGTCGCCTCCGCAGAGAGGTAGTCGTCACTTGATACCCACACACCGATGCGATCCGCCATTCGACATACCCCCTCCCCCCCTCTTTACGAAGGGTGTTCCCCCTTATTTTTACATCGAATCGGCGTACTCTTCTCGTCGTTACTTCGGTCTTTTTTAATACCCGTTTTAACGAAGCATCCGGTAGAACGAATGGATGAACGAATGGACGAGGTAATGAATCGCAGGCTTTTTTTTTCGGGGGACAGGAGGCCAGAAGTGTAATCCTACGCATACGTACGATACTCATCCAGGCCGTTCCTAGGGAGAAGCTTTGCGAAGCAGTAATGATTACGAAAAGACAAAAAAACATAGGCTAGGCGTTTGCATGCGCGCGTGGGCGTGCGAAGGAAGGGGTTGGACCAACCAACCCCGGTTTGCATTGTACGATATTGCTGGCATAGGGAAATACAGGGATTGCGTCTAACGACGATTAGTCGTTGCATAATACAACACAACACGATGGGAAAAAACCCCCATTCTGAACTCTCGTAGTGATTACCTCTTCTCGAGGTCCTCGTAATACAGTATGTGAAGTAAACTTTTGTATTTGCCCGACTATGGTCGTGGCGAACTTTATACTACGTAGATTTTGAATTTTCTTTTTCTCTATTGACGCCGTAAACCACATGCTAGCCCTACCCATGCCGTCTCCCGATGCAAGCCTGTAGACCGTAGAACTCCTTTACCTGATGACATGAACGCAAACGCCGGATCTAAGCAGGCCGCCAACAAGAAAGGCAAAATAAACGAGGAGGCAGGTAAATCAGAAAGTCGACATAGCCTGGTATGCATATCCCCCTGCCTAGGTATCTCCCAGCCGCCTAACCGGCGTTGCCAGCTTCGTTAGCTTTCTTCCGGGACTTCATGAAGTCCTTGATCTGCTCGACCTTGGTCGCAAAGAAGATGCCCTTCTTATCATTACGCCAAGCGCAGACACCAATGTTATCCGCAAAATCCGCAACAGCCTTGTACTCCTTGTATTCGTCGAACTCCTTGAAGAGGTACCCGTCGCGGGTAGATATACGCTCTGTGTCGAGTTGCCAGAGGCGGATCTGGTCGATAACGACGGGGGGGAGGACGGGCTTGTTGTTGGCGGCCGCGTAGCGGTACATTTGCTCGTCGGCGTGGGTCGAGAGGTAGGATACAATCTGCTCGGCTGTGATGCCGTGGCTGACGGCCTTCTTGATGGACTTGCGTGTCAGGTGGCCCGACACTAAACCCTTGAAGCGGAACTTGAGGTCTGAGAAGAGCGCCAACACGGCGATCTGGAGAGGCGAGTGTACGTATGCGTACATTCGGAAGTTTGTTTCGAGGATAATGGTGCACTTGTCTTGCTCGTCGCTAGTCGCGCTGCTCGCTGCAGAGAACCCGGCGCTGACGCTACGGAGGGCGGTTTCGTTGCTCGTAAGGGTAGTTGCTAGTCGCGTCGGGAAGAACTGATGGGTATTGTGTTGAGGAATGTAGATTAGACCGAAGTCGATGAGCACGGGTAGCATATTGCGCCGACTCTCCGTCAAGGCGTCGGTGCTGTATGCGCGTCCGAATTCGAGGGATGCTAGCAGGAAGAAAAATGACAGCATGTCCACGCTGTCCATGTCTGATTTTGCTCCGTTGGCGTGGGCAGCATCGATCGCCTCAAGCCAAAGGAGTAATAGAGCCCAAACTTGAGCATTTGCCTCCTGTAACAAGAATGAAAAGCCGATGTGCGTGATCTTGAGTTCTCCATGGCTGCGCTCGACTAAGCGACCGGCCATGAGAAGATCCTTCACCGACTGCTTAGGCCCGCTAGAGCCCTTCTCTATGCTAGTCAAGCCTGTAGCCGAAACGACATAATGCAGTATATCATCCCACTTCTTTCTTGCATATCTATCTAAAAACGCATGATCGACTTCGGCGGGAATAGGGTCGGTAGACGGCACGCCGAACGAGTTATGATCGCCGCCGCCTTCCAATGCAAGTCGTAAGCTATTCTTGAAATTTGCGGTAAGGGTGAGACTCTGAGGCTGGACTATGTGGAGAGATCGGAGGATGGCGAGGGCTTGGTCCTTTTCGCGAGTCGCAGTGGGCTTAACCCATAGGTCGAGGTCGGAGAGAAGAAAAGGTGTAGGCGAATAGAGAATAGCCATTACAATAGTTTTTGCTGTGCCTCATAGTCAGCGACTGATTATCTCCCCAAGTTGGTTTTTATGTCTGGTAAGAGGAGCTTACCCATGTGCGGGAGCATGCGCCGGAATATGGCAAAAGCTGTAGAAGGCTGCTGGTAGAGCTTCCTAAACGTCGTCCCTGGCAGCTGCTCCAGGTACTGGGACAGCGAGCTCGCACTGACCGACATTGTTAGGTAGTGTCAGCTCAATCACACTTGAATCCAGCCTAGAAGTGATCATGTTAGGGGGCAGACGATCAGCCGAATAGGCCAGAAGCGCGCAAGAGCACCCCGAGCAGTTCAAATAATGACAGCGAGCGCCGATCGACGAGCCATGAAAAAGACGGGCTGCTCGCGACAAGAATCCTTCAGTGTAAACGCTTTGTGCGCAACAAGGACTTGCGCCGGAAGAGCACAAAGGAATAAATTGGCGGAAGTGAGCACTTGAGGTGGAGTATTTGAAGCTTGATGTTGAACCTTTGGAAGCTTGCCTGGTAAAATTGTAGGTCGCGCTATGCCATCCTTGGAATATGGACATACAACTACAGGGCACAATTAAAGTTAGCGGGCATCCAGTCACTGCAAATTAGTGGGGTATCACTATACAGTGTACCTAAAATATTGAATTATAGTGAAATCTAGGCATCCATCCACTATCTCGAATCTAGCGGAACTGGCTGGCTGCGAAGTATTTGCGAATGAAGCATCAATATAGCTGGTTACAGTGCAGCGCTAGCGCTAGCGTTCCGTACTTCCGGGCCTAGAGATCTTCGCTGTTGGCGTTTCGATTAACCAACTCGATTATCCTATCAATCATCTCGAAGCGTGAAGCTTATGCCATTATTTGGAACTCGAAGCAATCTTTACGGCCGCAGAGAAGCTCCATGTCCGTTCGGGTTAGGGAATAACCAAGTAGTTGTCGATGGCGTAGAACATCGCAGTATTCTAGAGTCATGCTCCAAGACGCTTCATTTACGTTGATAATACGTCCCACTACCAGAGGATAATACCAAGATTCTCTAGGCTCGGATTCCTTATGTTCACAGAAGGCTTACAATCAAGTAAAATCGTATCATCTAAGTCCTTCGACTCTGAGGAGGTAATGAAATTGGTATTCTCCTATTTAACCTATCTCTTACGCATACTTGAGACCATCAAACAAAAGCTTAGATCCTAGTAATGATCATAATCACCCAAGCGCAAGACGCCCACCAAAGACAATAAGCTGAATATTTCCCTGTAATTTTTTTAGGATATCTTCCGGAATTGAAACTTTTTGATTTCGCCCAAGGAGTAGGATTTTGCACAACAATCCACGTGTATCAACGCCAATACCGAGATGAAACTCGTCCACTCCATTCATCCACTACCACTCATTCGAGACCATCAATACACCGCATGAGACCCCGTACTCAATTTCCACCCATTCGCCAGTGTGTCGACAGACTCGGGTCTCCACCGCGGTCCATCGCCAAAGCAGATAGACTGCCTCGACATGATCTGCATAAGTCTGCGCATGCACGCAACGTGCTGGGCTGACAGCGCCTGTCCCCGCAGCGCCGCCTCAAATACGGGGTACTCGTCGCGGAAGCGGTCCCGAAGCCGCCGTTCTACATCCAGCGGCGTCAGAAAGTCGTCCTTTCGTACACCCGATTTTTCGAGCTCTTCGCCCAATGCCGCGCTGATCTTGAGCGGTACGGCGGGGTCGAGGAAGCTCTGCTCTGTTGTCAGATATCACCTTTACAGGCATTGGAGACTTAGAAAGGAATAGGGGTGTAGTATTACCTTGATTTCCTCAAAGTGTTCGTCGCTCGCTAGATAAAAGTAGCCATAGCGGCGAAAAGTAAGCCGCGAGTGCATCAGATACATGATCTGGGAAAGGTTTAGTGATAAAAAGATGGCTAATGAGGTAGAGGCGCAGTACCTTCGGCAGCGTCACAAGCTTCAGTGTGTGCATAAACTGGTCTGCGACAATGTTTACTGCTGCCGGCGGGGGCGTCGCAGTCGAGATGATGGCTTTGATCGCTTGGAACCCGAAGGCCATAGCCGACCAGTATATTTGGCCCGCTAGGGTATACGCTCCGGCTCCCATGTACGGCATGATATCGAGGGGAGGTTGTGTGATATGTAGAGCTCTATCTGGCTCAAAAGAGGTTGTCGGGACTCCCATAAGACTCAAAGACCCTGCGAGAGATGTCATACTTAGCGTGGACATGCCTATGCCGCTGTCAAACGTTTCATAGTTAGTTGGTGAGATGTACGTCCCCGAACTCTCAGCCGGAAATGCTTGCGACCAGGTATCAGCTGGCTCCATGACACCGAAGGAAGGCATTATGAAGTCGAGTATGTCGTCGGTCTCAGAAGAGACAGGGGCTGTGTTTATGTTGGTGGCATCATCATTAGAAGCATTGCTTGACCAGCCAGAGTCATCCGTACTCGTAACAGTTGGCACGGCCGTTTGGCTTTCTCCGTCGGTAGCTTGAAGTCCTGCTACTCTCCGAGCATTAGAGATGGCCAGTGACAGCCTCACGTCACCCTGGCCTGCCGCATCACTTATGGCAGAGATGGCATCGCGCAGTCTCTGATTTTCATACTCTAAGTTCCTAATCGTGTCAATCTGTCTCTGTCTGAATGCTCTCTGGGCAAGCTTGCCCCTTTCACGACGAGCCTATGGCACTGTTGTCAGAATAAACACGGGTCAATGCACAGGAAGCTGTTGTGTCGTCCAATTAATTATGGGTCATCTTACCGCGATATAGTCCGGTGCCTCTGTTTGTCCCGATCTCGACTCCTTCGGCTCTTGATGCTCCACCATGGCGGATACTTGAATTTCAGCGACTATATTAATATCTAAGCTCTCTCAAATTTCCGACGGACTCCCTCAAGGATTTGGCCTTATTCTTCGTTCTTCTAGACTTGATTGAAACAAGTTTCGCCCACGTATATTCTTACAGAGGAGACTTCGGGATTTGTCATATCCATTAGTCAGCTCCCACCATAAATAAGCCACTTATAGGCTGCTTCAACACACGTCATTCTCGCTGACAGTTGCCCTGGTATTTGTTTTTCTAATAGACTGTCAAAGGTCTATATATCTGAATATATTATTACCTATCCACATACCATGAAAAGCTTTCGCGAAGAAAATGCGTGGTCTCTTCAAACATTTAACCCTTGTATAATCCGGTGCATCATGATACGGGCCGCTCTACCCTGGTAAGCCACCTAACCCCATCTATAGGCGCCTCGCTGAACATTAGAATTACCGAAAAGGGAAGTTGTGGCGCATCGTAGTTTTGGTATCTGGGGCTCTTTATTCTGATGAATGACAACTTTGGCTATCGTACGACTCAGTCATCAAATCGTGCTATGCGTATCAGCAATATTTAGGATAACTTTATCTTTACCTCGAACACTGAGAGCTCAGTTTATACAGACATGTCAGCCAAAACGTAATCATTAGATGATATAAACTTCTGAGATCAGCGGTTGGCTTTTGGGAGTCTAATCAGTTATCAATTTTCTCGTACACCCTGCATTAGCCTTGCGGATCAAACCGGGCTACAATAAGTAATTGCAAAGAGAACACGATCCTGAGCCGTAATTTCTACTTGCTATACAAGCCAATACTCTACGGTTCCTGCATAACGACAAGATATTCGGGGCATCGTGATCAACCCAGCTCTATGGGGATTGGATAGAGATAGTTGGGATACCGAACATATTTAAAGCAGCGAGTATCGCTGCGCAGACTTTACTAGTGGCGCAAGGATCAGTCCGGTTCGATCAACTATAAGCAAGGGAACTAACTTGATGGCGGTTAGGATCAAACCGACATACTCTTATGTCTTAAGGCCTGCTGTCTTCATTGGGTATGAGAATTCGGGAATCGGGATCTTCACCATGGCATTCGGGAAGGGAGCAGTAGACTGGCTATCAGCGGTTGGTTATCAAGATTGCCAAGTCTAGCCACTAACTCCCTGAACATGACAATGGCTTGGACAAAGGATCTTGAACACCGGACTATATGGCTGTAAACACCGTTATCGGAATATAGAAGCATCTAAGGGACCTCTACTTATCACGTCCAGCGCTTTATCCAAGACTAATATTACCATCATGGCCTATCGCCAGCCCGGCCATTTTAAGCCCATACCGGTTTCGGGAACTATATGCGGCTACTCCCCCGCAATTAACATTCCCGCGCATGAAGAGGGGCACACCGAGATCTTCCTATCATAGCCCTACCAAGGTTGACTTATCGGACAAGGAGAGGGGCTATGCTGCAAGCTGAGCCTAGAGCTTCGATAATGGGTTCTCCTAGGAGCACGACTAGACAGGGAGTGGAGTTCTTATCAGATCCTGTTAGGATAATTCTATTGCTAATTGGTGCTAGATGCAGACTCTCCGCGTGTCGTCGCGTCATTCGCATCTGTAACTATCATGGTTAGTTCCTGGTATCTGAACCAACGATGCCAAAATGTGATCTCGCGCTTTTATACTTAAGTCCAGGCTGTCGTTGCATGAAGTTCCAGACACCATCATCATACCTTTCATTACGTCTTGATCAAGATGGTTTCCGCCGTTTCTGACTCTGTTCCGCACCCCTTTGATCCCTTGACATTGGATGAGATCCAGTCAGCGATTAACATTGTCAAGAAAGCACATGGAGATGTGTTCTTCAATGTCGTCTCGCTCCATGAGCCGCGAAAGGCCGAGATGACAAAATGGCTGGAGGATCCGGCCAATACTCCTCGGCCGACAAGAATCGCTGACATCGTCGTCATCGCATCCGGCGGAAAGGTGTATGATGGTCTGGTGGACTTGGCGGATGGCAAGATTACAAAGTGGGAGTTGCTAGACGGGTTACAACCTATAGTCAGTGTAACATGTACGGGTTCAAAGGAGCACTACTCACCACCACGTATAGATTACTATGGAAGAGCTCAAGAATGTCGAATACATCTGTCGAAAGGACCCCAAAGTCATTGAGCAGTGTGAAATCAGCGGCATTCCGAAGGAGGATATGCACAAGGTCTACTGTGATCCATGGACGATTGGCTACGATGAGAGACACGGCAACAAGATTAGACTGCAGCAAGCTCTGATGTACTATCGACCTCACGTCGATGACTGCCAATATCAATATCCCCTGGACTTCTGCCCCATATATGACGCAGAGAAACAAGAGGTTATCGCCATTGACATTCCTAAAGTGCGGCGACCACTGAGTAAGGCGGCACCAATCAACTACCACCCTGCCGCGATTGAAAAGGCAGGAGGCTACCGCAATGACCTAAAACCTATCAACATAACCCAGCCCGAAGGCGTGTCATTCAAGATGAAAGGCCGCGAGATAGAGTGGCAGAACTGGAAGTTTCACATCGGCTTCAACTATCGAGAGGGCATTGTCCTCAATAATATCACCTACAACGATAAGGGGAATGTTCGTCCTATATTCTACCGGCTCTCCCTGGCGGAGATGGTAGTGCCCTAGTAAGCACATCGTTTCTGCTTCCTTGACATGCATTAACAATTATAGTGGAAACCCTGAGCATCCTCACCAGCGGAAGCATGCCTTCGATCTCGGAGAGTATGGTGCCGGATACATGACCAATAGCCTAGCGTTAGGCTGCGACTGTAAGGGATCGATCCATTACCTGGATGCGCATTTCCCTACCAGAGCTGGCGAGCTTCGCACCATCAAGAACGCGATATGCATTCACGAGGAAGACGACGGCATATTATTCAAGCACAGCGACTTCAGAGACGACTCGGTCATCGTAACCCGTGCACGAAAACTTATCATCCAACAGATCTTTACTGCTGCCAATTACGAGTATGCTATTCAGGTAAGCGTCCTTTGAACAGTATTAGTAAAACTCAAGTACTAACTGAACGCAGTGGATCTTCCATGTAAGGAACCCCGAGACGAAATCAAACATGTTACGCGTTACTGACTTCAATTCCAGCAAGATGGCACTATCCAGCCAGAGATCAAGCTCACGGGTATCCTAAACACTTACAGCATGAACCCGGATGAGGATACCAAGGGCTGGGGAACTCAGGTATATCCAGGTAAGAACATCAAAGCGCAAGGCCTAAGTCCCAGGTCTACGGCTAACCAAACTTCAAGGCGTCAACGCGCATAACCACCAGCACCTATTCTGCCTGCGGATAGACGCCAACGTAGACGGCCCAAACAACACCGTATTCATGGCAGATGCGGTCGCATCCGATGCTCCGGTCGGCAGCCCGGAGAACTACTACGGCAACGCGTTCTACGCCAAGCGAACGAAGCTGGACACGACCGGCAAGGCGATGACGGACTACGACGGCGCCACGAGCCGCACCTGGGACATCTGCAACACGAGCAAGCTGCACCCCTACAGCAAGAAGCCATCGAGCTATAAGCTCGTCAGCCGAGAGGTCGCGAAGCTTCTGCCGAAGGAAGGCTCGCTGGTTTGGAAAAGAGCCGGCTTCGCCAGACACGCGGTGCACGTTACCAAGTGTAAGCTATGCCCATCCCCAAGCTACCCCTCCTCATCTCCATTCCCATCCCCATCCGCGCGATCGGGGGTCTCGCTAACTAAAGCCCCGCCTACAGACAGAGACGACCAACTATGGCCCGCAGGCCGGCACGTGCCCCAAACATCAGGCGAGCCGTCCCTCGGCCTGCCGGAGTGGATCGGGGACGGCAGCGAGTCGATCGAGGACACGAACGTGGTGCTGTGGCACACCTTCGGCGTGACGCACATCCCGGCGCCCGAGGACTTCCCCGTGATGCCGCGGGAGCCCATCACCCTGCTGCTGCGCCCGCGCAACTTCTTCTCCAACAACCCCGTCATGGACGTCCCGCCCAGCTACGCCAGCACCCCCAGCCAGGTGGCCGCGAGCGGCGCCGGCGTCACCGACGCCACCGATAAGATGAGCCAGCTCGCGTTCGCGAACGGCGGGGGGAGCTGCTGCGCGACTAACGGGACTAATGGCACGAATGGGGTTAATGGCCACTGAGCCGGATAACTAGCGGCATTGGGGGGGCTGAGAGACTCAGTTAAGATTGCATCATTAATTGGATACGTCACGGTAGTTGTACGATGATTGGCTCTTCGGTGTCAAGTATTAGATACCACCAGCTCCGTGGCTGGAAATAGAGAGCCCCGAGAAGTGTGTCGAGAAAGCTTCTGATAGCGACAGCGTGATACGACTGTTGCGAATATATCTGATCCATTATATCCTTCTTTTATTGAGCTCGTAATGAAGTGATTTCTTGGTTGGATGGCGAGTAGAGCCGAATATTTCGAAATAGTTACCTGCGAAGAAAGCACGACGATAAAATGCAAAAGCTCAAAAAGACCGACTCAGGACATTGGTCCATATTATAACCGAGGGTTATATGGCGTAGAAATCAGCAAAAGAAATGCATCAGCCGCGAATCGAACGCGGGGCCCATCGATGGCAACGATGGATTTTACCACTAAACCACTGATGCTTGCTCGTCTACGAGGTTCTAGACTCAGTGTTGAAAATTTTTGCGTTTGCAAGACCTAAGTACCTGGTGCTGTGAAACATGCTGCGTTTATCCGTGACAGATCACATGATGCATGCCGAAAAGATAAGATAAGATAAAGGGCCCATCTTCTTCTCCCTTTCCCCCCTTTTTCCTGAAGCCTTTCTCGATCATCAGCCATTTCGGTAATGCGACGATATTACCATGATAAACTGTTAGTTCCTATATAGGCTCATTTAGCGATGGTATACAGAGTTTCAAGTTTTGCTCGCCAACTTTAACCTTGGTCATCAGGTAATGAAAGGGGGTAAATGAGCTAGGTTAAGTACCCCAAAGCTGGACAGGGAGAGGGCCTCAGGATATCACCGTGGATGCCGAAATAGCCCTTCAAATCGGAGCGTTCAAACATGTCAAAATTTTCAACTAGAATTCAGAATTCTAAGCCTTTTCCATATTGTCACGTGCACATACACATGTATTGTTGAGAACTCGGGATTTCGGCCTCGCCCCATCCATATCCACGCATGAGGTGGATGATGAGGGATCGACCTAATGACTTTTATAACAGTACGAACACTTACGACGCTATGTTGTGGATTTATGTCTTTAGCGAGTAATAGCAACGTGTCTTCTTGCTACTTAGGCATCAATGTCTCGACAACCATAATTGATGGTGGTTTAGATACCTGAGATAATACATTGATATGTTCATGGATAGCCTGCCGTTAATGTCTGGCTCAAGCTACTTGGTTTTCATGATCGGTGCTATTGATAACGTGGCTCCAATCCCACAATAAATCCAGAGTCTCTTCGCACTTCCCCTTGACTTCCTTGTAGCAATCCGTTCCCAGCGGAAATCTAAATGGGACTTCTTTGCCTTCCGCACACCCTTCCTTACGCACAAGGTCTACGATGATTTTGACCGCTTTCTGTGGATCGCCTGGTTGTGCCCGGTCTTCCTTTGCAAGCCCATCGATGTGTGCCTTCGAAGCTTCCGCATAATCCGGAATTTTGGAGGGGACTGCCTGTAAATTTTTAGGCGACAAGAGCATCGTTCTGAATCTTCCCGGCTCGATCAACAGGGTCTTGATACCAAGTGCTTCCGTCTCACGACCTAGACTTTCGACAAGGCCTACATATTGTCAGAGCAGTGGCAAGAATGCTAATATAACCTGGGAATGTTACCCTCTAGAGCAAATTTCGACCCTGCATAGGGGCCAACGAAAGGATGTCCAATCCAGCCTGATAGAGAACTGATGAATACCATCGTTCCGGACCTTCGTCCCCTTAAATGAGGTAGAACTGCACGGGTCACTTTGAAGACCCCAAAGACATTCGTATCAAACTGCGCGAGAAGTTGATCGTATCTGTTGTCGCGTAAGTGAGCGGTAGTGCCATATGGAGTAGATTACGTATCTCTTACTCGATATCTTCCCAAGCTCCTGTCGCAACGTAGGCGGCATTATTTACCACCACATCAATCCTTCCATAGATGGAGATGGCCTTAGAGATTATATCATTGATGTCTTGCTGAGAGCGTGTAACGTCGAGCTCTAAGGTTGCTGCACCGGCCTGTCCAAGATGCGTAATCTTGTCTACATTTCGTGCGGTGGCGATCGCTAGATCACCTCGAGACAGGATCTGATGTGTCAATAGCTCTCCAAATCCGGAGGAGCAACCCGTGATGAGCCATACAAGTTGGGTCATTTTGCTCGAAGATTTAACGTATGAGAACTGCCGCCTAACGTTCGAAGATGCTTACGCTTATACGATTCATGGCGTGAAGATTGAGATTAGGGGCTCGTATTTATACTCAAATAATCCTCCTTCTGCTACGCATTCTATACAGCGTGATAGCATATTGCTTTACGAATACGGGGCATTGCATGACGCCGGTGACTCATTACTTCTGCGATGCATGTTAAGCTACATCACCTAGTTCGTTGCATCGAATACTTGGATGAGGATGAAAATATAGAATGCCGCTCACGTGGGGAGTTCGGTATTATCGAAACGAGTATGCTGACACTGGGCATACCAGAAGTCCGCTTGAGTCCGCCCCTAGCCTCTATCATCCGCTCCGCACTATCCGTGTATCACGCATTAAACTACCAATCACTATTATAGTTGCTCAGCCATATAGAGCAATTATTACCGGTACTCGAAAGTAGTGTATCAAAACTATTGGGTTCGTGCCTCTGTTCTTGGACATCTCTCCGTACAAATTTCACATTTATGGCCCTTCTTTCCCACAGCTCCTAACCATCAAACTAAAGCCATACCTAACTAACCGAATATGTGACAAATTCCCATGTATCATTCAAGACTCAGTGGCGATTTCGGCTATTATAATGTACACGACTGGAGGAAATTCAAATCAAAATACAACACCAAATTCAAAGTGCCGTTCTAAAACAGAGGCTAGAAAAGACCGGCTAGCAAGAAGGCTAGGTACCCAGATGATGAATACCATAATTAATGATGGATGTGACCGATCAGCTCGAAAATTGCAGGCCTGTTGTAATATCTCCCCATCGTGCATGTATGTAGTCAGTGGCGATATTGCCCCTTGGTTTCCACGGCCCAACGTTGCCATATTTCGGTAGCTGGCTTTCTGCCTCGCGCGAATACGTAGAGGAAAGAGGCCAGAACTTCTGATAGCTGAGATTTGCGTTCTTCGGAACACGCGGGGTCGCAGCTTTAGCACCACGACTTCCCATGAACTTCAGGAGCCGGATCAAGATGAAAGTGGTTACGTCGGCACCTAGGGTCCACGATACGTTGGTGTATCCCATGACGAAGAACATGTTCGGGACGTCCTGCATCATAGAGCCGTTCCAAACAATCTTGTCCTTCCATTCTATCCTCCCGCCGTCGACACTTATATCGATCTTGCCGCCCAGCTGCATTTTAAGCCCGGTCGCCGTCACGATGATATCGGTATCAATTATTTGGCCGTCCTCCATCTCGATGGCGTGCTCAGTGACTTGTTTAATTTGCCCTGTAACGACGGCCGTTTTCGGATCGTGAAAAGCCCCGTAAAAGTCACCATCCGGCGCGAAGCAGAGGCGTTGGTCCCAAGGCTTATATCGCGGAGTGAAGTGCGGGTCAACATTCACGGACTTGGGCAACTGGCGGGTCGCGGATTTGAGGAGAGCATTTCTTGCATAGTTTGGAAAATAGTGACAAAGCACAGCAGTCATGTAGAACAACAACGCGTACCACGGGCGCAGGTATTTGTGCATCCAGGACGGCCCGGGGTCACGGTTCTTCACCGATAATATGTAGGAAGGGCTTCTCTGTACCATAGTGACCTTGCTAGCTTTCTTGGCTAGATTGGGCAACAGCGTAATGGCGGTGGCTCCGCTGCCAATTATAGCCATCCTCTGATCAGTGTAATCGAACTCCTCGGGCCAGAATTGAGGATGGATCACTTTGCCTTTGAAATTCTCGATACCAGGTATAGTAGTCTGTCGCGGAGTCTCGTAGTCATAATAGCCAGTTCCCAAGATGACGAAGCGTGCCTTGAACTCCTTTAGGAGACCGTCCTGACTGACGAGCAAAGTCCATTGCTGCTCTTTGGACGACCAATTCATAGAGAGTACCTTATGCTTGAATCGAATATAACGATCAATTCCGTACTGTAAAACACATGCCTTTAGGTACTGTACTATCAAAGGGCCCTCGACAATCGGATTGTTATGAGGCCACGGATACCAGGTAAACCCGTATGTGTGGAGGTCCGAATCTGATCGGATGCCTGGATATTTAAATAGATCCCATGTTCCACCGATGTCTTCTCGATTTTCGAAGATGGCAAACTGAGCATGCGGAAATTCGGTTTGCAGCCTGTAAGCACAGTTGATACCAGATACGCCTGCCCCAACAATTATGAGGTCAAGGGTTTCGGCGGCTTGGATATTCTCTGGTAATGATGCCATAGTAACTCTGAATTTTGGAATTGTTCTTTTGTAGAAGTAGACGTAGACGTAGATTAACTCTCGTAACAGTGGTTATAGCTCTGTTAACTTCTTTCTCTTTATGTCAAGTAGACTAGTCGAACTAAGTATGTATAGGAAATGCAAGGGGTCAATTTCAAGAAGTGAATAATTGACTTGTGCTACACTCAGGACCATCTACTCTTAGGATGGAGAGTGTATGAAGGGTGTTGGTAGAACACGACTGTGTCTTCTCGAGATCAAGGGACTTTATATCTCGGTACGGCATTCTATACCACTCACAAGACCTATCACTTTGGAGAACCGAGAGAACTGGAAATTACAACGTTGTGATAATCATGTGTTTGTTTTGCCAAGCATCTTCTCAACGTCTTGCTGGGGTCTCCGCACCAAGCAAGCTCTCATAGAAAGAGAAAGCAACCTCCTGCAGGCCAAGTTACACTGCACCGTGCACACGGAAGCGTCGGGGTCAATCTTATGACGGGCATATGGAGCAGACCTTGTTTGGCCCTTGATGGAACCTACTTTCGTCCCCGCCTTATTCGCGAGCTTCTTATGAATAGACGCGATCTCCCTTCTACTTCCTAGACCGGAGTCTACTGACAATATGAGGAGTAGCAAACGTTGACCTGATTTAGTATACCGAGCTTGGTTGCATACAGGTTTTGCAAAGGTACAATTTTGCGATGGTATGGAATGAACTTGAAAAGTGAAATGGATATCTTATTATATTGCCAACGACAACATGCTGCCAGAAGTTCTAGTATAATGACTTCTAGATGCTATGTCTTCTATGCCGCTTAAAAATAATTCGTACCTTACATTAACATGTACAACGCTTTCACTGCCTTTTCAGCAGCTGCAATATGCCATGGGCGGATATCGGTCTCCTTGTCCACCATACCGCGGGCCCTGGCCAATGTTCCTAGACCTCGGTAATATGTGAGCATCTCTCTCAGAAGTGACTCGTAAGCTCTGGGGTTGCCTTCATTGTAAACGATGCTGACTTCCATAACAACTGGAGGATCTTCGATTCGCGATCCACCACGTTTTACTAAATAGCCGCTGATAAGCGCGGGGTTGAGCTCCATCAGAGATGTCGAGTTGTTCAACCTATGTGATAGGACGGCACCCCACGTTTGATCTGTGAGTTCCGTCAAGGTGGCGTCACCGTCCGACTCGGGATTGTTGTTATCAGCTCCTGGTGTAGGTGCGCTTGTCCCCACATTCTCCCGCATTGGAGTAGGCGGATTGCCGCTCTGCTCGGGTGACACCATAGACCCCTGTGGTGTCGAAACTGGCGTCGTATAAAATACAGATAGGGCGTTGGTAGACAGTTTGACCGCTGGAGGAAGCAGTTGCATAGATGGGTCAGTATCCACTGCAATGAGCGTCAGACTAATCGACGCTTTCGACTCTGCCTGGGCAAGAGCAGACCAGAGTTCTATCTCTGATTGTTCCATCGTGCCACATTTAGCAATGATAATACGCCAATGTACTTTCCAAGCAGAGATGAAATCGCGAGTCGCACCCCATATCTCTGTTGCAACATCTGCAAGTGGTCTTGATAGACTCTTTCCTTTTCTTCCCAGACAGTATGATGCTGTCATTTGCTGGTTACCCCTATTATCTGTCCAAGCCGCAGTAATCCATCTTCCGTCTATACTCTGTGCGTAAGCGATGTGGAGACATGTATTCTCGTGTAGAAGCGACGCGGATGGATTTGTTGTTAGTTTGAAATCTATCATCCGCGGTGGCGGTTGTTCCAGCATTATGGCTGGTGATGGCGCCGTGCTACCAAATTGAGTGCATCTGTCGTATGTCTCCATAGCCAATCTAGAAAACTCAAAAGGCGACGGCATAGCGACAGAAGTCGAGGACGCGACAAAGTCCTGCGGTATTAATTGTAGAGCCAAGTCATTAGCAACGGGTAGCCGTTTGCTGGATAGTAATCTCTTATAACCCTCGAAAATCTGGTTGAAGGCTGCACAACATTCAACTATCGACCCAGTAGCATCTGGCGAGTAGACGAAGAAAACGACAAAATTGATCTCTTCAGTGGTCATGGATGCTAGCACTTGACAGACTTTAGACGTGCAATTTGCCAGTGAGGGCCTTAGAAAAGGCGACGATTTGTTGAATGGAACTGGATCCTTCTCAACGAAGAAAGGGAACAGGCCATTCTCAACACCAGATGTTGCCGGTAGACGGTTGAATGAACCCAATTTTAGCGACTCATAAATGCTACGCATTCTGTCCGTGAATACTAGCATATCGTCTACAAGGCCTTCATAATCCGGAAAAATGCAAATAGCGTTGATGTCTTTGTTTCCTGGGGACGGACTGAGACCAAGACTCTCCCAAAACGTGACAGCAGACGGCAAAACAGACAATTTAGACTCATATCGTCGCAGCTCAAAATGTGGCGACGGGATCTGGAATAGATTGCTCGGTCTCATCTGGTCCGCGCCAGGGGGTCTTGGCTGCATTCTCGTAGGCTGACCGAGTAGTGGAACGTCTTGAAGTTCAATGAAGGGACGAAATTGATACTCGCTGGCAATTGCGAGACATGGGGGAAGACTAGACTTAATGTCTTGGATTGATCTGCGTGTTAGACTTGTAAGCTGGCGGCGCCGGTCAACTCTTGATTCTAACGGCTGAGACGCCGTGTTGACTAAAAGGGTACAAGTCGAGAACTGATCGGTAAGGATCTGTGCAGCCATTATAAATTGTTCGTCTGGTAATGAATATTGAAGTAAGGGTGGCTCTGGGTCAGCAAAGTATTTCGTAAGCGGAAGATCTGCCTCGGATTTGCAAGTCTGGGGTAGCTCAAGCGACAGATGTGGTGAGCTTGCATCCACAGATTCGAGTTCCCTAAATGAGGTAGCAAGGGATTCCCCATCATCATCAATTAGCCGCCGTCTCACGCTTAAAGATTTTACAGGAGATAAGGGTTCATCGCTGTCGTAGCTCGAGTCATCTTGATCTGATACGAGACTTATCTCGTCGGCGTCTGAGTGAGCTTCTTCGATATTTGAAGGTATGTTTGAGGGGCTTGCCCCAGTCGATGGAGGAACTTGGAGACCGGAGGCACGAATCAAAAGCTGTCCAACATTTGCGGGGAGTTCCTTCAAACCTTTCCGACCCTTGACATGACGCCGTAGATAATCTGTCGTTGGCGGTTCGTTTGGGAAAGACGGTTTAGCTTCTCCTGATGTCTCGAGAGAATAGTCGAACCTCCCACTCCCCTCATACTTGCTATTCACTGCCGACAAGCAAGGCCCAAAATTCACTTTGTCGAAAACGCTGCTGTGCGTAGAAATATTTACACGTGCGTTCTTCTGGGTGGCCTTATGATTATCAATAGATGCCTTGATTCTCTTAAAAACTGTATCCGGGTTAAACGGACTAGCAGGTCGTTTCACTCCCGCGAGCTGGGATCTATTGGCTCCTAGCCCTGTTTGACGCCGTGCTTCCTCTAGTGAGCTTCGCGCATGCCTAAGTTCAGGTTTGGTAAAGGTTGGTGAAGATGTTGCATCAGTTAGGTGAATATCTGTGGAATCTGATTTGATCTGTGACTCTTGCGTTGCTGGAAGGCTGACCGCGAGATCAAGATTCGAATCTGAATTTGGGAGACCAGGGAGGTCAAGAGAAGCCAGACCCATGTCACCTGGCTGCTCATCAAAGAAGTTGAAATCAGCCTCGGTGATGTCAGTGTCACCAAACATATCTGGACCGAGCTCGCCGAAGAGATTTTCGGATTCGAATGAGCTGCCAATACGGTCGCGTTTTGCATCAGTATTTTCCCAATTATCGCCGTACGATGATGCGTTGCGGGGACCATCCACGTCCACTGCCGCAGCGGTAGTCACATTGTTCCCCGGGCTGGAGGCTGTACCATCCATGGACGGAGTTGCGCCTACTACATTCTGGACACCATCTGGAGGTGTCGGATACAGAACTCCCGGTGGCGCATTGGTGTTACCGGATCGCTGCAAAGCCAACGGGGATAAGGCACTTGTATGTTGTGCCTGGTTGTCCGCCAGTGAGGCCTCACGGGCTACAGCAGCGTCTCTTTCTTTCTTGTTCTTTGCCAGGATCTCGTCTCGTTCTCCCGCGCTTAAAAACCATTGTTTCGCGACCTTCAAAGCATCGAAGTTGCGATCGGTTTGAGACACAGACTGGTCTTCTCCTTCGTCCCCAATTGCTAGCCGCGAGAACATCTTACAAAAGCAAAGATTCACAGGCCATGATATACTGGGGGCACCTATTACCGGAGTCCGTTTCCCATCTACATTCTGCTCTGTTGGCTTCCGGCGCATTCGTTGAAGGCCAATCCAACTTTGAGATTCACAAAATGAAGACGGGATATTACGTGCTTGAAGAAACTTGGAACAAATAGTGCGCCAGGGGCCATTATCTCTCTCGGATCGCACTCTCAAAACCTGAGTATCTGGCGACTGTCCAAAGCTGCCTTCAGTTGCTGTAGTGTCAGAAATGGAAATAGGGTGGCAGGTAGCGAACATGCCGAGTGGTGCAGCTAATACTGTAACACCCAGTGACGGCAGGGGGTGTCCAAGGTTTTCAGATAAGTTGATTATACCTTCTGCTGGAGAAAGGGCGAAAGATACGACAAGACTACCTGTTGTTGTAAGATATATGCGAAGAGAAGCGAGGATACCGGGTACATTAATGCAGTTGTTGTAAGAAGTTCTCGGAAGGAGCAAGATTCGAGAACTCAACGGAATGGCGCCAGTATTGGCACAGAAACCCGAAGAAACTGCTGATAGGGCAGCGGAGATGAAGTGCTCGTAGACATCTTTTATTGGGGTTGAGGATGCGACCTTGGAATCGACAGATGAGACTGTCTTTGAGTCCTGCTCACTTATGGTGGAGAAAGATTGAGCAGACGGTAAGGTGGCTGATTGCGCATTTCTATAGGCAGAATCAAGGCCAGCTGAGGCGCTAGACGAGGAGGAGCTAGCCGGCGTATTGCCTGCATTTGGGCCAAGAGAGCGATTCTTTGCCAGCGCGGCTGATTCGAAGAGGCCCTCTTCAGTCAAAGAAAATGCAAAGCCAGCACTGCCAACGGACTTCGGGAACGCCGGTGTGGCTGGCTGCCTATCCTTCTGCGATAGGCGGAAACACCACACTCCCCTCCTAACGGTATCGAAATAAGCCAGGAATCCATCCCTCCGGAGCGTAGTCTCGAGTTCGAGCGCATTAGAACCGAAGGACGCAAGGGTTGGGGAGACGGGATCGTAGAAAGCGAAGTTGACGGACGATATATTATTCTATGTCAAGAGTTGACAATAGTCAGCATATGTGTGCGCGCATGGATTATCAACAAGCTCAAGGGGGTTTAACTGACAATTACCAACGCATTAGTCTCATATTCACCAGTGTCCATATCGTAAATCGTATCAATCATTCCGATGCGGCAGTCGTTCCCATGCAAGACGTGGCACAATGTGCCTTTAACCAAAGCGCTAGCTAAGGTGAGAAGAGGATGTCGTGATTGATGAGGGTTTTATATGTTAATTTCAATCTTTGAGGTCTCGAGTACATGCCGAACTCCATCTCCGCTGCGCCTGCGCCGAGAAAAGGCAATGCGAAGCTCGAAGTCGCGAAGGAAGCAGTAAGAAGACGTGTGGACAATTATCGAGCCATGGATATATCGTCGTCGTCGATATTCGTCAGAGAATTTGTTTATAAAAGGATTACCGATTAGTAGGTTATGCAAGTCGGTCACAACAGCGGCCAGCTATATATAGTCATAGCCAGGTGGATGCCTTGTCGAAGGAAGGATTGCGGAAGGGCTGAGGAAGCTTTTGAAGTTCTCCAACAAGGCGTGATGGACCATGTATGTATGTATTTCCCAGTCTGCCAGTGCTGTGGACGCGGGCAGCTAGGATTAGTGTGATCTCTTGAGCCAATTTCATTGGACACGATCTAAAGGTGGATCTCAAAGCGGAACCCGGATTCGAGAACGCCGACTAGGGGTCCCGAAGCTCATGCAACCTGGAAGTTTTATGTACACCAAGAGGCCGGGGCGGCCTTATCAGGTATAGGTCTCCACTAAATTTTCACTTATCGCCCCTCTACTTTCATACTGAAGCTTCGCATTTACAATCTTTTTTTCCTTCCTCTTCGCTACTCTCTCGCATCTTGTTTTGCCTCTCTCCCCGACCAGAGACGCTTCAACGACAAACAATTGTCACCATGAAGGTCACCAATCAAGGAGATGTGTCCGTGTACACAATAGCTGGCGCAAACACTGCGCGCCCTCTCCCAGACTGGTAAGGTGATCTAATTCTTCCGAATTCTAGGGCGAGCTAATCGGAATCTATATGCAGGCTGGCGCGTCGCCGGAAACGCAGTTTGAAGTCGGATTCCGAATACCAGAACAGGATAGAACTTCTTCAAGATTTCGAGTTCGAGGAAGCCAGTCAGTGCGTCAGAATTTCTGAGGATAATGATTGGATTATGTCTACAGGAACCTGTACGTCGCGATGATCCCCTACCTAAGAACCCCAGGCTTGAGGAGCAATATGAATTCTAGTAGTCGAATGCGATATTAATACTCAGCAGACAAACCGCAATTCCACGTCCATTACTTGCCTCACCTTGCCTTATCCTATGCGAGACATACGAAATCTCTTAACACGACATTCCTTCTCCTCTCCACCGATTATTCAAAGTCTTTACATCTGCAGAGCGATAGGAAACTTGAATTTCACGTAAGACGCCGCGATATTTTCTGAGTGGAAATTATTATTATGTCTGGCGAGATATATTGACTATGAGTTTCAGACGCCGGCCGGTTGTCATTATGAATTACGCCTACCTAGGTATGGAAGAGACCTCATTTATGATCGCCACGCTACCGAAGCATTAGTCCCCTCGGTAGGTTTGGACTCCGATGGTAACGGCGAGGTATTTCGAATGAACCTTGAAATTGGGAGGTTTATGAAATCATATCAGATTGATGTGGGCACCGACGATGGTGTTGAGACTGGTTTACAAGGAAGTATCGGCGTCGGCAGTGTCAACACTGCAGCGATTGCAGAGAATAGTCATAATTTACTGGCATTCGGTACTTCTATCGGTTCCGTCGAATTTTGGGATTCTCGATCCAAGTCTCGAGTTGCCATCCTTGGCGGCCAAGAAGGGGAAATAACGGCTCTTGATTTCAACTCTTCCGGGCTTTCATTAGCAATGGGCACATCAAATGGCCTTATCAAACTTTTCGACCTTCGAAGCCCGAAGCCGCTATTACAAAAAGACCATGGTCCTGGGTTCCCAATCAAAAATCTCATTCACATGACCACACCTTCGCAAGAGAAGAAAATATTGTCTGCTGATAAGCAGATGATCAAGATTTGGGACGAGCTCGATGGTCAGACTTGGACTTCAGTTGAGCCCTTGGTAGACATCAACTTCGTCACGTGGTGCAAGAACACGGGGATGATTCTTACGGCGAACGAAGGCAAACCTTTACACAGTTTTTTCATACCACAATTAGGATCCGCGCCACGGTGGTGCTCATTCCTTGACAATATGGTGGAAGAGATGGCTGAAGAAGTCAGCACCGATCAGTATGACAACTTTAAGTTCCTGACGTTACCGGAACTAAAGTCTCTGAGCCTGGCGCATTTAATCGGCAAGACAAACTTATTACGACCTTACATGCACGGATATTTTGTGGCTTCCAAGCTATATGAGCAAGCTCGGTTGATCGCCAATCCGTATGCCACGGAAGAGGAACGTGCGAAACGCGTTAAGGAGAAGGTCGAAAAGGAGCGTGCCAGCCGCATCCGTGGAAATAAGAAGGTCAAGGTCAACCAAAAACTAGTTGACAAGCTCCTGAAGCGTCAAGAGAAGAGGGCCAATGTCGACACGAAGGCTGGCGTGCTTGGTGATGAACGATTCAACCGACTGTTCGAAGATGAAGAGTTCAAGATCGATGAGAATAGTCGCGAGTTCCAGGTACTAAACCCGAGCACAAGAATTGATCCGGAAACGGGCGCGAAAGTTACTATTCCAGGCCCACAATTTTCAGATCAAAGCGATGAAGACGCAAGTGATAGTGATGAGAGCGCCGAC
This sequence comes from Hypoxylon sp. NC0597, assembly GCA_022432515.1. Classification (NCBI taxonomy): domain Eukaryota; kingdom Fungi; phylum Ascomycota; class Sordariomycetes; order Xylariales; family Hypoxylaceae; genus Hypoxylon; species Hypoxylon sp. NC0597. The sequence goes on from JAJKLA010000031.1 coordinate 110,400, forward strand.
GAAATAGGTCCTAAAAGGGAGGCGCCGAAGGAAATGGTAATGCGTATCAGAACATCCAATCAAGCAGGTGGCCAGTCCTCGAAAGATACTTCTCTAGGCTCCAGAGCGCACAAGTCGGGCAGGATCAACAAAACCCGAGGTGGTGATATAGTTGGGGAGAGACAGGTCACGTTCGTCCCAGAATCGAGGAAGAAAAAGAACGAAGAGGCTCCCAAGGCGCAAGCAAAAGATCGACGATCGGACTCACGAAGGAGTGCTAGCGCCAATGTCTTTAGGCGGCTTTGATACCCAACGATATACTAGCGATATTGATATTGATACATATTCGGAAGGCAATCAGCTTTGCTTCCTCAAACTCCATACTCCAACTGTGAAGGAAGCTATTCAAATGCAGTTCCCGGGTCGACACCAGTGTCTACTCCCAGCCTAGTTCCATTCCGCCCATACTAAACAGTCATCTACTCGCAATCATTCACTTTCGCGTCCACTTCTTGCTTCTCCCTTCCGGGCTTTGTCGAATACTTGATTTGGCAAGACCTTTCTCGACGTCCTCGGGTCGGAGCTTAGGCGTTGGCGGTACATCGTCCAAGCGAACACGACCGCGAGAGGAGTCCTTTACTGACTTCGGAAATTCGGAGCGTCGAGGTGTGAGAGCAGTGACTACCTTCCTTGCCGAGCGCCGAATACTTTCTCTAACCTTCCATTCTCTCTTCTTCGCTAGGTAGAAGAGTACCGCCGTGGCGACTATGCCATATCAATACACTAAATTTCGAAACTACGGAGCAAGACAACTCACTACCAAGCGCGGCCACGACAGCAACGACGACTATTATTGCAACTATCGCCCCGTGCGAGATTTGGACAACACCAGGACTGCTCCCGGAAGCTCCAGCTGAATCATCGATGCTACCCCCAGAGCTGATTGAGCCGGGCCCGCTGTCGCCTTCAGTGTAGGGTTGATCCGTCGCCAAGGGAAAAGAGTCGGAAGTTGAGGTCGCCATAGTGACTTGCACTAGCGAGAAGGAATAAATTCAAAGTGAGAGCCGGCACTCTGGTTCTTGGTGGGACGACGTGGGACGACGTAGGGCGGCCGCTGAATATTTCGAGCAAACTTCATCCAGCCATATGGGATAGTATCGAAAGAAGGAAGGGAACCAGGATTTGTATCACACCACATGGGGGCTCTTGGTGCTTATGAATAGGTAGTTCCTTGTGGGGGTGTTGAATTGAGGCGCTTGGAGATACCGTTCTACGAGGACGACCCCAAGATGTGACAAGTTCTGCATGGTAGGTGTTAATATGGGACCCACGTTGAGTAGTACATTTGTAGTCGTGTACCTGGTCGTCTTAGAGGCTTGATGCATCTCATGGCAGTTGTGAACCCAGGGGTCCCGGCACTTGCCTGGAAACCCTATTGGGCGCCATGAATCTTTACGTCGGACTCAAACAATAAGATCTCTCATATTTAGATCGGTTCGCTGCATCATTGGTGGCCGAGATCTTCAAAGCGCTTAACCAACGGCGCTTGGTGACTTGACCCCTTGTCACCCTGCCAATCAGCGCGCAGCGACAGGGATTCGTAGCAAGGATGCGGCCTGTCGTGACCACCCATACACATTTAAGAATTGCATTTTGTCACATCTGTCGCCCAAGTGTGCTCCTCCAAGTCCGTTTACCATTTGCTGAAGAAGTCTCATCACGGAGTGACTTCCACCGGCGGTCTAGTAGGTTGTCTACATACCTAGTTACTATGTCTTTTCTAGCTATATGCAGCTAGCTTGACTGCATTTCCGTACTTGATTGTGGTAATGATTTCAGACGACCCAACGCAGCGTTGATGTCTTGAAGGACATTCAGGACGCCAGTGTTCTTTCAAATAATTGATATCATACCGCGGGTATTCGAGCGCAAGATGCACTCTATAAGCTGCACAACATCCCGCGTCTCATTTGCCGCCTATTAGACATATACTGTATCTACAGAATGTATCAATGGATACCACAAGATGCGCCAAAGTATGCGGGTTTAGCTACCCGTATAACTGCGCTTACCTGCATGATTCAGAAGAGAGCTTGAACATTATGTAACCATCGCCGTTTTAGTCTGATCTCTGTATATTCCATTGACGCCTTTATGAGCTAGCCACGATGAAGACTTCAATGTTTCTAATACTTCTGCGAATCTTTCCTGCCACCCCCTTCCAATATTAGTTCATGAATAGTTATCTTTCGCTGAGCTGACGACGCTTCTGTTCGATTATGCATGAAGAGCGCCACTCGCGTGCGAACCTATCCAGTCTCGCAGGTTGCCCGATTGCATGCGAGTCAGATCCTCGGCCGGAGTTCGGGCCTCCTTATGCCTTAGGTAGGTAACCATGACCAGGCAGACGCAGATAGATTTCTTTAAATAATACTCGGGCATATCAATTGTAACCGGATCTCAGACGTCCCGATGTTGTGATATCTCTAGCAATAGAACTTCCGGTGTTGTTGTTACACTACAGCCGAGGGCGCAAGTATTACCGGCGTTGAGATCACATAGATGAGTAAATCTTCCTTACCTATGTTAGAGCAGCTAGCGGGAGGAGCTTGTAATCCTACTTCAGCTGAGCCGGCTTTCTTAGGATCCGTAGATGAAAATAGAGTCGCCCCTTTTTAGGCCATATCCTAGACGCGCCAACGCTTCTACTAATCCTTCCGCTCATGTCTAGCCACCTCCTACTTTTGTTCATACAATCGCCGGGCGCCAGGAACCCTACCGGACTTCATGCACGCTCTAGTACCAGTGCGATATAATTATCGAGATCTCATGGGCTACATGAATGAGAGCTTTATTCACATAGTATGCTAATTAACCAGTAGTAAATACACAAATAGGTCTATGGACTGTTATCACAGTCATTCTGCTAGTTACTATTGATAGTTGACTTCTACAAAAGCACTAGAGTTGACTCCTCGTTATCGCCTGGACGTGTTGAGATATCCCCTGGTTGATGTATATTAGCAGGACCGATTATCTTCTCGCTGTCCTACCTTTTATACCTTCCCGAGTCGACAACCGCCGCGTGTCAAACGCTTGTGAATCTCAGTCCTTAATTCATATACTCAAATCCTCCCGGATATTGACACGTCATAGAATTGGGATGCTTAGAGCCGTGAGGTATAGTCAAACACGTCTTAAGCGCTCCTAGAATGCCTTCATATTAGTGACAGGGGATACATGGTCCTACCTAGGGCCGCATTTATTGTTTTATTTTCTATTGTATGTCCTATATGAAACTTTGAGTAGAACAACAACTAAGTGACGACCCGCTCGGCAGAGATGCCACTATTTTTAGAAGCTTTACTTGCACAACTTTGAGGGGGGATATCTCGCTCTTTCCATTGGACATTAAACAATCCTACTAGAGTCACTAATTGAAAGCGTACATCCTTGCTAAAAGATTTGCTAGACTTTTATGACTCGCTAGAACCGGGTTGTTTTGTGCGGTTCTTGATGTTTTCTCCGTCAAGAGAGGACTTAGATATACGAGGACGTCACTCGCCGTTGATGATTCTCTTGGTAATAACTTGTGGATGAACTGCTTGTTAAGACCCGTACTCGGTATTGCTGATTCCACAGTCCCTGGTGTTATAGACGAGCGTGGCGTGTAGTAACCTTTCATACTAAGTAGGTATACTTCGATAAGTCGTCTCAGTCTCATGCATCATAACTTGGTAGTAATAATAAATAGTGTAACCAAATGCGGCACTAGCTACCTATTTAATTAATATTGACAGTTAGGCAATTGTTTCATATGTGTTGCTCCTTGTCGATCTGATATCCTATTAGCCAACGTAAGGTCATACTTGTGTGAAAGGCTTATAGCTAAGGGATGGGTTGTATTAATTCGTATTTAGTATATCTCTACAATTATTTGTATTACAAAGTTCGAAACCTTTCTTCGTTAGTCTAGCGTAGTGATCTAGGCGCACTAGATGGTTAATCAGCAGTGTAATAGGGGCGTGGATAAGGTTATAGGTTCTCTAGATGCGAGTCGCTGCTTCCTCACTCCCATAGATATATGCAACTGAAAATTTCCAACTTACCCCACGAATTGTGAAACTCTCTTCTTCTGTACTTCATCTCTCGCCCTCTCAATTGCTGGATTCACCGTTCCTCTGGTAGAACTTAGTGTTGAGAACCCTAGAGCAGGATCCGCAATACTACTAGCCTCCGAATATTGACTAGCTATTTATGATTGATTAGAATCTAGCTGCTAGTAGTCAGCATGTCACGAGAGAATTCCTCTCGAGGGGCGTCCGAAACCGATCATATGCCTATGGAGCATACTGACGCTGATTCTCACGCTATTTCGAGCCAGATAGAACTCCTCCAGACATTGAAAGACTCGCAAGACACTAATGGCGATGTTCCAGCTCAAGTAAAACCGCTTGAGCAGCCATATCAGGGTTCTCATTCAATCCAGCCAACTGGAATAAGTCGTTTTACTCGCCCAGCAATTGAGACAGCAGAGGAGATAGGAGCGGCATTCCAATATCAGCGTCCACCTCCTCGAAATATATCTCATGTCTCGGGAAAATCGCAGAGAAACACAGCTCCTCAATCCGTACCTACTGTAAAGGGAGTCTCCCGGGACGATACGGATTCTATAGCCCCCGAGTTTAATGGCTATAGCACAAGAGCAGGGTATCCAACGTCAACGAGCCACATAGACGAGGCGCGAGACCTTTCGAATGACCTTGGCGGAAATAACCATGTTGACGTCGCAATACCCTCGCGGAAAGCCCCAGAAGATGCCACTCATAATACCCAATTACCAACTTTGAACACAGCCGATCTGGTATCTGACGAAGGCACAGTTCCTGTCATTTTTCCAGATGAGACAGAACTATCACCATTACATTCTGGCGGGAGCAAGCATAAACCTCCTTACTCTCCTCTTTCCAATGTACAACTCCCCAAATCTATCTCAGATACACGGCGCAAAGCTCTTGCTAAGATGCCATCACACGGCCGATCTCCGCGGCAAAGGCCCTCCTTGCCACATTCAGTCACACTCGAACATCAATCGGGTCAGATGTTAAAGACGTCTAATACAAGAGCTCCCACTAAACCCAGACAGCGCTTGGCGGTTTGTAGACCAGCTCGAGATTCCGACGAAGCTATAGAGAACAGCCATCTCGATAGAGTTGAACGTACTTCAGGGAAACGCTTTCCGGTTGAGCGGCAGAAAAAGAAAGGCCTTATGCGACCTATATCTGTCGAGACATGCGAAGATGAAGTCATGTCAGGTATGGCGAGACCTTGTTCTCAAGCATCGAATATTTCGAAGCCTCGAGCTCCCCGCAAGACTCATCATCAGCGACACGTCCAAAACAAAACTCCAACGCGGGAGCAGAATAGTCTCAATCTCATGAAGTTTGCAGAATCTTGGAACAACAATTACATTTACAATCAAAACCTCCTGGATCGCTGGGAGCAGAAAATGGCAATGCTGCATGAGCACATCGCAGCACAGGATGTGGCTATTGAGCAGTACCAAAAAGACATTGAATCTCGAGATAAGACCATCGATGACTTATCGACAAGAGAAGAAGAGATGCACGCCCAGAACCAGAAGGTCCAGGATGAGATAGCCATATCCTCTAACGCGCGTAAGAAGCTGGAAGAGAAGTTGCGGGCTTGCAGGAGTCGTCTAAATGAGGCGATCAAAGAACAACAACAGCTTTTCTTACAATGCAAAGAGAACTGCAAGAAAGCAACCGCAGATATTAGAGAGGGCGGCCAAGAACAGAGAGAATCACTAGAGAACGCTTCAGCAACTTTGGAACTTGTGAGATCTCAGATTAAGCAGGAGGTTGCCACCGTCGTCAATGATACTAATCGTCAAGTTGGAGAATGTAAGTTGAGTCGCTCCCCTTCCGGGATCACCGACACTGATTCGTGGCCAGTGAACAAGGCAATCGAGTTCCTGGAAGCGCAGCTGGGCGAACGGGAGAAAGAACTCGATCGGGAAAGAGAGCATGTCGAGGATCTGAAGAAGCAGCTAACTGAGTCTCATAAACTTAATGACCAATCACTCCAGTCTGTAGCTGCACAGAATCGAGAGCTTCTCGAGAAAATGAAGCAGAACCGCAAGCATGTCGAGGACACGGAAGTGTGCGTTCATAAACAGGATGAAAAGTATCTTAGCACACCTCTTCTCAAGAAAGAGAGCCTTGCTGACTTGATAGAATCGATACAATCCTCGGGGCTCTAGAGGAGGCTAGATTGAAAACGGTAGACCCTGCAACATTAATGGAAAGCTTGAAGGGATTCCATGACGATACCGTCACAACGTATGTATTCGAAAGCCACCGTAAAACAATAAGCTAATTAACTACCAGGCTTGTCGCAGAAGTACAAACCTCCATGGAGTCACAGCGCACTTCAATACTTGAGGACCGGCAAACCTCGGCCGAGAATCTTGGCGAAATCCGTTTACTATGCGAGGGAATCTTCGAGCGGATGGTGAATGCTAACAATCTTGCAGAATGGCAAAAGAGAGCACATGAAGCTGACATGAAGATTCAAACTCAAGGACACCAGATTCAAGGCCTGCAAGATGATCTAAATCAAATGTGTATTCGCACCAATGAGCAATGCAAAGAGAGGGAAGAGCTCAGAAAAGAGCTGACTGGATTGCGAAATGCCGCAGTCAACGAGCAGGCTGCAAACCAGAAAGTCCATGGCTTGACAGAAAAGGTTCAGCGCTTTCAGGGAATATTGAATGAGAAAGACACAACGATAACTAAAGCCAATCAGAATCTCGAGGCAGTCCAAGAGAAGCTAATATTGCAGGCTCGCATTGTCCAGGAAAGGGAGGAGCAAATTCAAAATGAGCGGGAACAACATAAGAAAGCCCTCGAGCTGAGCATTCAGCAACGACAACAAGCAATAACATGCGCCGTTGATAAAGAGACGCAAGAGCTCAAGGCAAACCATCAAGCTACGGAACAGCGACTCCAAGAAGCGGACATAGCTCGCGCACAATTAGAGCGCGAGCTGGCTAAGGCACGACAAGAGATAGAGATTTCGAGCGAAAGGAATGTCGAAGACATACGCCAGATTCAAGGCGAGATTCTTGCGGTGACCGCCTCGGTAACCGAGTCGACAACAATGTTGGAGGAGTTTGAGGATGTCCGGGAAGATTTGCGAGGCAGTCTTGAAAACTGGTCGCGCCAGCGGGCTGACATTGACCAAATACAGTATATGTTGGGGCGATTGGCGAGGGACCAACCAAACGCGATTCAAATGAGTAACCAGCTGAAGGAATTACTGGAGATTCAGAAAAAGCTTGCGGGAACACTGGAGTATCATCAACCAGAACTAATCAGTTCAAGAGCAGTGGTTGTCTCTGGCCGGGAGCAGCAAAATGGCGAGACGAACACCCAACTCGAACACAATTCTACGTTGATTAGTAGTCAGCTAAACGTTGCAGCTCATTTACAAGAGAAGTCGAAAAATCTCAAGCGAAAAGTCATGGTGAAATCTCCTGTCAATGAAGATGACCATGCGCTTCCGTTATCTGTTGAGGAGGAAAGGAGTACTAGGCGACAATCCGCGCCCCCACGAGGCATCATGAAAGTAGGGCCCCATTCCGCTGCGAGAGGATTAGAAATAGATGGCAAAGCATCAAATATGGATGCCCAAATATCAGTAGCACCTCAAGCACAATCCAAGCGGAAAATAGCGAGACGTGGCTCGAAAGCTCCTTTCACTACCCATAGCATGTATAACCGGCCTGTTGCAGGCTCTGTTTTGGAATCCAGCGTGGAACCGATCGATTCCAATCAACCCGGCTCCAACGGGCATGGGAGTGGCGGTATCATAGATAGGATCACGTCCAGCTCAGGGAATTCCGACATAACTTTGAACTCGTCTCACGAAACTATTGAAACTGACGATGTCGATGAGCCGCTTACGAAACGACAACGAACATTTGAAGCTGATCAGCACCAAATCCAAGGGTGGCAGGGCGCACAGAGAACCAAGTTATCTCGCTCCATGTCGGCGCAGTCTTCAACTCAGAAGCCAAAAGACGTAGAGTCTTTGGAGACAATGCCATCAGAGCCGAATACCCTCTTAACACGAGGAGGAGCTATAGAAAGACGGTCATCAGGGTTGGTGACATACAGTTCACACAGCTCCGTCATGAAGCGATCCGCCAGTCAGTCATTCATCATTTCCAATGCTGAGAAATCGGTCGAGAGCCAGTCGACCGTTGGTTCTTCTCAATGAAATTGCCGAACAGCTAGAGTTGAGTTATGCTCTCAGACGGCGGCGCAACTCCCTAACTCGAATCCGGAACTGTAAGGTTTTGTCGACGGTACAAATACTCAATTCGGACTCTTCATTGCTTCCATGGCTTAGAACAATTTGCTTCGACAGTAGTGGTTATTTTTAGGACGAGGAAAATCTAATGATCAGTCCCGACAACGGAAACGGGATTGTATTGCTGGGCTTTGTATGAGACATCTGTCGAGATGTGGAAAATGTAGAGAAAACACAATCGGAGTAGGTTCTAGTCTTTCTGAGTGGCGAGGTAATGTAGCAATCAATATTTTACTTTCAATGGTATGCGCCGCCTAATGCATTGCGAATGTTTCCTCGTGTCGTCACGGGGTAACTCTGTTCGATATAATACACATATATGTACCTTACGGCCATGTTGTAGACCAATCCCCCCCACGCATCTAAGCCTTTGCGACGGGTAGTTGGGGGCGGCCCTCAAGGCTGACTGAGGCTCCGGTATTCATCTTAGGTCGTGAGATATCGTAAATTTACACAGCTTGGTGGCTTCGACTATTTCCCTTTTCGCTTTTGTTCGAGGAATAGCACCTTTTTCCGCACTGAGAAACACAATGTTAGCCGCTGATTTGATTGTACGGAATCGACCAATCTGTCTTTAGTATCGCGCAAAGACTTGCGATATCCCCTCAACGTATTCAACATCGTCCCCGTTTCCGTATAGATCGATCGAGGCCAGTACTCGGCAAGATCCGCGTCCTAGGACCTCGCAGCACTTTCCCTCAACTATTCTAGTACGATAACAACAATAGCAACAACATACCGACGGGATCGTATTTCAGCATGCTCATGGGCCGTGACGTCCGTGGGCGCGAGAAGGTGTAGAAGAAGCCGGTCATGGCCATGGATAACAGGCGGACGGAGATGAGACGGCTCTTGGCTGGACGGGATCGGAGAGTTTAGCAGGATGTTAGGCTACATTGTAAGGGGGATTGGTATTTTACCTTTCTTCGCCATTGTCTAAGATCGGTAGCCGTCGGAGGGGCTGACGGGCTGGATTTAGGTTCCGATTGAATGAAGTTGTTCGATGCCCGCTGTTCGTTATCCGATGCGAAGTTTTTGGTGGAGCTTCAATTCCCCGTGCACGTCGAAGCTACTAAGCCACATGTGGCTTGGGTAGCGACCCAGCTGCAACCATCCACAGCCTTGGCTAGCTTGCGACCTCGCTCCCCTAAAGCTCCTACTTTGGCTCGCTGTTGGCCTAGACCTAGATGTCTTGATCTGAGATATCATACCGCATGGACTTTCCAATAAGGGGATAAACCAAAATGTCTTTCCCCAGGTCGTCTCCACCGATCTAGCCCTACACTATCTTATATCTGCGAGAGCAACCAATCACTTACCTTCTATTTGTCTTTATATTCGACGCTTGATATCAAGGCCCCGTCCTCTATCCTAGGAAGGGCGTCAAGTGAATCCTTGAAGTGGACTTCAGTATGAACGTTGCAGGAAATTGCGAAGTTGACTCATGTATAGGTAATTCCTTGTGAAACTGATGCAAAAGACTATAAAGAGGCGGGTATTGAAGACTTGTGTTGTCATTTCTCCAAAGGTCTTACAGCGACAAATCAATTTAGGAGCAGATTTTTCTCGTTCCTCTTCTCTATGATCCAGAACATTTGAGCGGTCGTATAAAGTTGAAAAGAAAGCGGAGAGCAACTATTCAATATGCCTACAGTCGATTTAGAATATCCGACGAAACCATACAGCAAGGTCAATCGATATGACTCAAGAGGTAAAACATCTATGACTATAGTCCAACATAGCTAACTCTTATTCTCAAAGCTTCCTATTCTCTGGAGACCATCCACCAGATTGTCAACACTTGTCCTATTCTCCATGTCTCCTTTAATGTTCCCAACTCACCTTTCCCCACGATTCTGCCTATGATAGGGCAGATGGGCTCGTTCGCCCGCCCCAGTGCCGACACAGGGGACGTACTGGAACTTTATCTGCACGGCTATGTATCATCCCGCCTCATGAACTTATCACGGAACGCCAACGGCAGCGCAGAAGGGGGAGAGGGACTCCCTATTTGCGTAGCGGCGAGCCACGTGGACGGCCTCGTGCTATCACTCACACCTAACTCGCACAGCTACAACTACCGATCGGCAGCGCTCTTCGGGTATGCGACGGTGGTGACCGACGCCGAGGAGAAGCTGTACGCCATGGAGCTCATCACGAACTCGGTGGTCCGCGACCGCTACCGCAACACGCGGGTCCCGCCCAACAACGCCGAGATGCAGAGCACGAGCGTCCTGCGGGTGAAGATCACGGCCGGCAGCGCCAAGATCAGGTCCGGGTTGCCGAGCGACGAGAAGGCCGATAAGGAGGACCGGGAGTTGGTAAATAGGGTGTGGACCGGGGTCGTTCCCGTGCATTATGCCCTGGGCGAGCCTATCCCAGGTCCGTATAATAAGCTGCAAAAGGTCCCGGCGTATCTAGAGGAGTACAGGGCGGATTTCAATAGGGATGCGAAGGAGATCGCTGTGGAGGCGGCGACGAAGCAGATGCAAGCTGCGAAGGCGAAGCATGATGACTGATTTGAGCTCCGTAAGAGACACCCCCTTGTTTGAAGCAGTAGTGGCCTTGATAGGTGTCACTATTGCGGTGGTTCGGCATACATGGCTTGTCTTGCTCTTTTTTGCTGGTTTACTAGGTACGTTATAACTAATGATGTGCTCAAGATCAAATCTTCTCAAGAGCATGGCGGTACGCGTGGACGAGACAAAGCAAGTGGAGCTTGCTCACCTACTTATTTACTTCAGAAGCTTCGAATATCATCACACGGGTAGGTAGTGAAGTATATCTAATATACCTAGGTACTTGGGTAAATGTAACTCCTTTTCATAACAGCGACGCTCCTCGCTCAAGATGGATGCGATATACAGTTATCACCGTCTGCCTGCATATTACATAGGTTAGCTTGGGCTTTTAGCGATTATGCGTTTATTGAGGATAAGCTCTATGGGGTGAGAGAAAGCTGGAGAAAGCTGAGACGAAAGGTTTCTGCCCATCGATTGGCAACTAAGTATTTTCAGCTGGGCGAATTAAAACTATCTCCTCAAATCACAAACGGCAAACGGGGGGTACCCTATATCCTTCTGCAGGCTGGATTGAAGATTTTCAGGAGTATATCAGCAGGCGAAATGATTCGCTCTCTTTATCACACGTTACGGTTGGGCTGTGTATGCTGCGCCGACGGACACCGCATCTATAGCGACATTAGAGTCTGCAAGCGAAGAGAAGGCAGCCAATCCGGAGGATGCAAATGTATTTTCCTTGCAAGTTGCTCTAGAATCTCTTTTCGTCATTTATACGCGCTCTCTACTCACATACGCTTTATGCCCGATGGGATTTTCTCGCAGTAATCGTAGTTCGCCAGGATAACTATTTCACATCGCTTAATTGGATACACTTCGACTAACAGCTCTCACCGGTGGTTCTGGTCTTGGAGTGCTCTTGACATGGAGCCTTTGGCAGCATTAGGAGTTGCTGCAGCAGCAGTGCAATTCTTCGATTTCTCGAGAGGTCTAATCAGAGACATCAAGGCTGTCCATGACGCCGACAAGTACCGACCCCTCCAAGCTGTTTTGGCAAAAGCTGCGAAGGACTTGATTGATTTGAATAATACTTTCCAGCATCGGACTGGGTTCAATTACGACGCGGATGAACAAGTCTCTAAGCAAGAAAAGGTCAGTGTGTAAAGACTTTCAGGCATCATGCAAACTAACTTGTCGGAGGCTCTTGATGAACTATTCTCTCAATGTAATGTTGCGGCCGAGGAGCTCATCGGCCTGTTGGAAAAACTGGCACCTGGCTTTGTTACGCTGACGTGGACGGAGTTTCATCGTATGATGAGCTCTAGACGGATAGTCAAAGAGATCAAATCCCTCGAGGAACAGATTATAGCCTACCAGAGCCAATTGACTATTCGACTGCTTGCTTACATGAACGCTAAATTCGAGGCGAACTCCATCCGTCACAATGTTCAGTTGGCGAAGCTGTATGACAATCACGCCAAAGTCATGGAGGTTATCGCACTCACTCAGGAGAGAATTATCGGTGCCTCAGTCGATAACAAAAACCAAGTTTTAGCCGCCATGCTAAAGCTCACGGATGGGGAGACAATCACTATCCCCTCGGATGATTTCTCCACTGGTTTAAAACAGCCGGAGATGAGAAGACTGCAAATGTTAACATTGCGACCGGATCTACTTGGTGGTGAACAGGAGGCATCACTGACAGATCCTCAAGATGTCAAATGGCCAGTCTTGGAATATTTGACATTCCGTCATATCAACGATAGGTATGACACCGTTAAGAAGAAACATGGCAAAACCTTTGAGTGGATTTTTGAGCCCAAGGGGCATAACAGGTTACCATGGTCCCCTTTTCCGGACTGGTTCGAATCTGATAGTCCCTGTTATTGGGTAAATGGCAAGCCCGGATCCGGGAAGACTACATTAATGAAGTTCATTAATCAGGCACACGGTACGAAATCTCTTCTTGAGAGGTGGGAAGATAGACCGCAAGGTCGCTCAAGGGGCGTCCACAACCGGGTCCTATGGGCTTCGTTCTTTTTCTGGAACCTAGGACCGTTCAACTTGCAGAAATCCCAATCAGGTCTGCTACGAGCTCTCTTACACGACGTCCTTGAGCAGGCACCCACTTTGATACCAGCCATTGTGCCCGAGTTATGTTCCGAAGTCCTGAAATCCGGAAAACTAAAAAGCGAGCCATCCCTGCCAGAGCTAAGGAGGTGGTTCAAGCGCTTGCTTAGGGCTGCTTCTCCAACGACAAAGCTGTGTTTCCTCATTGACGGAGTAGACGAATATGTTGGTGACTTCGAAGAGCTCATTGAGGTGTTATTTGGCGAGCCGAGCCAATTCGTTAAGTTCATTGTGTCGAGCAGGCCAACGATACCGTGCACTGAGGCCTTCTCCAAATACCCAAGTCTAAGACTCCAGGATCTGACACGCCATGACATCAAGGATTACGCCAATGATGCTTTTAATGAGAGACTTGGGAGCATCGGCAACCTAGTGGATAGGAAAGACCTCCATGTGTTGATAGAAGAGATCTGCCAAAGGTCTTCAGGAGTGTTCTTATGGGTCATATTAGTTGTTAGGTCTCTCTTGCAAGGGATTCTAAATGGCGACAGCATTACTGAATTGCTGGCGCGTCTCCGGGAATTGCCTACCGACCTTGCGAAGCTCTACCAGGAAATTTTTAATGCAATACCAGCCAGGTACCGCCAACAAGCCACGAACTTCTTTCGCGCCATGGTTCAGAGCGTTAGGTACGAATCTTACGAAGAGCGTCAATATCCAGTCACTGCTCTACAAATGTCTTTTGTAAATGATACAGACTACACGATCAGTAATGCTCGACCAAAAAATATGTTCATGGAGGAGATCTCGAAAAGGCATGAGCTAGTTGACCGGAGAATCCGCAGTCGCTGCTGCGGTCTTCTTGAGATCAATACACGTGCTATTGCTCTGATGACTTGGAGCCCTATCTTGGAAATTGGGTCTTCTGGGAACTTATTCCGTCGGATATCTTCCGAGCAGTCCGATTTACAAGCTCCATGTGTGGAGTTCATTCACCGATCGGTCGTGGAGTTCCTTGCAGATACTCAGGTACTAGATCACCTGCCTCAGGGGGATCACAGCATTATAAGCGACCCATGGACAGTGCTTTTCTGTTCACACATTGGTGTCTTGAATATTTCTCCATCTCAAAAAGTCATGTTCGGCTACAACGATGACGGCAAGTTCATCCTTGTTTCAGTTATGACCCCATTGCTTGATGCTCGCTCTGCTGAGAACCTGGAGCATCCCATTCATCCTGAGCATTTAGATGAGCTAGACAGAGCCATACGATATAAATGGGATATGGCAACATGGATTACTCTAGACTTTCCTATGGAGCGCGTTGCAGTCTCAGGACACTGGGTTAGGATGTTACTCTTCGCGAGTCTCGGTACTCATTGGCGTGAACTCGGAAAGGTAACGATCGCCGACTTCGATGATTTAGGTTTCTTGGGTGTAGCTATCTTGCTACCTCTAACGTCTTACATAAAAGCTCGGCTCGAAAAGGAGACTGATCGACAATCTGCAGCTAGGGTCTGCACCAAAATGCTGCATGGATGGGCTCGAGCAAAACTACACACCCTGGCCGCACAAGAGGAGAGAGATAGCTATGATATGGAATCACAGTTAGGTAGCAATCTATGGAAGTCGCTCAATTCTATGCTGGCCCTTTCTCCCTGGGCGCCGCCAAACGTTAGACTTGTGCAGCTCCTACTAGAGGCTGGGGCGGATCCTAATTCATCTGTGGGGTCAGATCCATCTGCGTTTGAGAGTTTCCTGCTTCTCGCTGCCATGCACCCTCCTCGTGATAAGACTATTGCTATTCAAGTGCTGGATCTTCGGAAACTCTTCCTAGACCACGGGGCGATGATCGATAAACCCTTCCCATACTCGACATGGTTTAATCGTTATTGCGACACCGACGACATATATACGATACCCTCCCGGTATCATAAAACAATGACGGCATCAGAGTTCATCTCGACTATCGAAAAGACTCAATCTATAGAAGAGACAGAATCAAGAAGACGCCTTTATACCACGTGGGACATATCTACACTGCCTCGCTACCGCAGAAACATATCCCAAGAACTAGGGAGACTAGGGAAATTTACGAATCAGCAACCTCGCCCCAACCAGAAGCGATATCATACCCAGAACAGACTCGGTACTCTCAAAATCCAGATGACGGAGTTCGACGAACGGCAAGCCCCCCTCGGCTGAGACGTACGGGAAGACTCAAGGAGAAATATCACAGTGGACCCAGGAATACGGAAATCTGGACAGGGCCAAGATAGGACGAAAGATCTAATAAACCTTCTACACTACGTACCTAGGTTTAGCAAGCTAAGCCACCTACATAAAGGTACCTATGTGTAAGCAGATCTGTTTTTGAGATATACACAGCCGAGTTAATGGAAAGTAACAGTCTCAACTAGCCAACCTTAGGTAATGAATTGTGAAACGCAAGAACTCAAATAGTTCCTCTGAGTGAGGTCTGAGACACTTCTAGGTTATATAGACCAGAGATAGCAGATGAATTATATATATCTCTTATTAAGTTCATACTTAAGCTTTCTTATTCATACAACTATTTTACCTAGCCTAAGGCTAAATGGATACATACCTCCCTGTAGCCAAAAATCACGAAGAACACAGATGCTGCCGTCGTGGCCTCACCAATTTTGCCAGATGTAGCTCGGTATGACCGTCCTCATAACGGCCCAATGTCCGAGCGCACTTTGATCGTGCCATTTCGCCAGCTTCTCCGTCTCGTTCGCTCTGAGGATTCCCGCATCCGCGGCGGTAGCCGAAAATGCCGACTCGTCTACCTCGTGCTTCGGGAGGAGATACGCCCTCCTGGCGAGGCTGTCGAGGAAGTCGGCCTCGGCGGGTTTTCGGAAGGTGACCTTGTCTCCGGTCTTGGTGCAGAAGACGATGACGTTGTCGAAGTCGCGTCCCGTTTCCTCGACCGTCTCGGCCGAAGGTGGCTCTCCTTCTCTGAAGATGCGGCATGTTGGGAAGACCTCCTTGATGGTATTCATGACGATACCAAGCGGAGGGAGCGTGAAATCGCCGGCGTAATTCTAGTTCAGTTAGTTCCTAAACTCTCGACATCCGTCAATGGTGGAAGACTTACAATGGCTATCACGCCATTGGGCTTCAACATGTGTTTAAGACCTGCTAAGAACTCTTCGGTGAAAAGAGGGATCGGCTCCGCGCCACCCGTGAATACGTCATGGACGATGTAGTCATAGTGTTCGTTGAGCTCATCCCTCTTGGACTGACTCCAGGTGATGGCGTCCTGAATCACTGCCGTGTGGTTTGATGGCAACCCAAAGTACTTGTTGGCGAAATCATAGACGACAGGGTCAATCTCGACAATGGTCGTATCGATGCCATGGGCTATCAAAGCCGATGGTGTAGTACCGATTCCAAGACCACTATACTGCCGTCAATGATTACACACCATACTAACAATATCATGTGTATACTTACATATTTAGGGCCTTTGCTTCGCTGTCGGGTGCTTTATTTGGGATCTGGATGAGACGCACGGCCTCGAGTTGAGTGAAGACGCTATAGATTGGCTCCGCAACTATTTTCCGAGGGAATTTAGTCCACTCACCACCGAGTAGACTGTGGTCGCACCTCATAACTCTAAAGCCATCGTTATGGTTGTTTAGAACTGAGATGTAACCGGTTGTCGATTCCTGCCGGTCGACCAACGACCATCCGCTAGCGTGGAGGGTTGAGTTAAGAGAACTCGTAGCCATCGGTGTCATGAGGTGCGTGTTATAGAAGGCAGTATGTAAGAGAGCTGGGACAGCCCAGACCAACAATTTCGACCGGGCCATGATGCTGTAAGCCGAAGCCAGCACAAGCTCTAAACCAATACGCGTCTGCAACACCGATTTTCCGATCTGGGCAACCAGTTGACGCATTGATTGCCCCTCGATAAGTTTGAAAAACGCATAGGAGCCTAAACCCGGTGCAGACCCCACGATGGATTTCGGTAGTTTGCTCAAATCCGCGTCTTCAAGGACGTCCGCAAGACAGGCCGTGCTAAGCACAACTAGTGGGAATAGCGTAAGGGCCTCCGTGGCTGCTGGACCTAGCTTCGCGCCAAGGGTCTCGCTCAATTGGAAGAGGAAATATTGCGCCATGGGAATGTACGCGGCCACTAGGGGCAGCAGCGCGATCGTCTTTACCGGCAAGGCCCGCCTGAAGGCCAAATTTCCTCCCCAGCCTATGAAAAGAGCCGTCCATATTACCTTTTGATGCAGTCTAGTGGCAGCGATCTGGCCGTAAACAGGAGAAAGCGTCAAGAGGGAGACGTTGGCGTAGACGGCCATGAGGGCTATTAGTGCCGCAGCCTTAACATAGACGATACCCTGCTGGGTGGCCCAGTTCGAGAAGGTCTCCTCCTTAGCTTGACCTGCTAGGAGTTTGAGCTCCTCCTCGAAGTCTTCCTTCGTCTCCGGAGGTTTCTTTGAGCCTCCGGCTTGTGTCAGCCCCTTTTTCGGGGTATGTTTTCGTGGAGGCATGGCGAGGGCAAATGTGTGAGAGAATCTGGCCAATTAATAAAGAAGCATACTTCTATAGTTAAAGCAAGTAGTAAGGTAACGAACGTAGTGACTCTCAACAGCCAGCTGTTGAAGCGTTCATGTCCTCTTGTGATACGTTTGATAGTTATGGTTACAGGCTAAAACGGAATTGAACTGAACAGATATCCCGATATGGATACCTGTAGCTACTTTGGCAGCCCCTGGCAGCCCTGTAAGGAGTTCGCTGGGCAGTTACGGATTCTGCGGTGGGGTAGCTGTGGCAGCTGTGGCTAGTGAGACAAGTTCCCGTACGAGCAGGGATAGATCCACCTAAGATCTTTATTTGGCACCAAGACGGATCCAGTCTACCTAAGTGGAGACAAGGTGCCTGGAAGCTCGAAACTGGTCCATAACTGACTTTGATGACGGTGACGAAAAGATCCGATGGATTCTCTTCGTTACTATCGCCAGGATGGATGACGATGATTTCGGAGCAGATCCAGAGTTCCTCTCCGCTCTTGCTTCATCCGCTTCTGCTACCGAAAACAAGTCGAGCCAAGCGCGATCACAACCAACAAATCGTATTCAACAGCCAACTCCCCAGAGAATCCAGCAACCAACGCCCCAAAGGATACAGCAGCCAACCCCTCAACGATTAGACAAACCACCGCCATCGTCTTCTACCTCGACCGGGTCCAAGATCGTCCAGCCGACACCGCAAGCTCTCCCGCAACGCTCTTCTGGTTCGTCAATTTTAGTATCGCCCCGTCAAAAGGGTAATCCTGTCCTTGCATCTTTACGATCAGTACCATGGGAATACAGCGATATTCCAGCCGACTATGGGCTGGGTTTGACAACATGCGCGTTGTTTCTCAGCCTTAAATACCATCGACTACATCCCGAGTACATTTACACGCGAATTCGCAACCTACAGGGGAAATACAATCTGCGAATCCTCTTAACTATGGTCGACATTCCCAACCACGAAGACTCGTTGCGCGAACTCTCCAAGACCTCGCTGATCAACAATGTCACTATTATCCTCTGTTGGTCAGCCGCCGAAGCAGCAAGATACCTTGAGTTATATAAATCCTATGAGCACGCGAACTTCAATGCAATCAAAGGGCAGCAAGCCACGAGTTATGCCGAGAAGCTTGTCGAATTCGTCACGGTGCCTAGAGGAATTAACAAAGCTGATGCCATCTCTCTCGTCAGCGCATTTGGCAGTTTGAAGAACGCAATCAATGCCGATCCTGAGCAGGTTGCCGTCATTAGTGGCTGGGGAGAGAAGAAAGTCAAGAGGTGGTGCGACGTCGTAGAAGAGCCATTCCGAGTTCAAAATGCCGCAAAAAGACGAGCCGTTGATAGCGAGAATAATAGTGCTGCTGACAAAGCCATCCCGCTGAGTCGAGTGCCACTTAGAGATATGCCGAGTCTGTCAGCGAGTCTTTCACGGGACAGTGCAACACGTCAACCACAGCCGAGGCCGTCCACATCTACGAAACCGAAGGACGTTCAGCAAACTCGGGATATTACTATCGATGAGTATGACGAGGAAGCAATGCTAGCGGCGGCCATTGAGGAGTCGAAGAAGACAATGGCGCAAGAACAAACAGCAAGCTCGACTTCGAGAGCTCGTGACGAGGAGAAGCTAAGCGATGGGATAGCAGCTGCATTGGCCAAGCTCAGGGATAAGGGATAGAGGAGAATCACGATACCTGCCTAGTTCGGGGACGACTAGGCGGCATGCTCGGGGCTTTCCGAGCGGAGCTACCTTTTTAATATATATGTGCAACCTCAGAGTCGAGCCGAAGAGCCGCTCTCGCCTACCGGATGACGGACAACGTGGCGCTTATAAGCAAGCATTAAAGCAAGCGGCATTGGTTTGTGATGCAGGCTGCCATATGATCGTACACAGACCCTATATTCTCGGCGCCACCAATTAGGAAACTCAGGGGCCAGGGGCCGACAGGCGTGTAGGTACCTGAGCTAGGCTTACATTTCAATCGTACCAGGCATCTTGGACGAGGCGGTCTAGATGCTGGTATTCAAGATATTTTCCACCTTACGAAAGTGTCCACGGGAATTGCGTGCAACACGGACTCTTCGGAAAATTGCTAAAAATTCCCTGGATATTCCTAGAAAGGATCCTAGTTATTCCAGAGGACAAACTAAAAAGAACGACGCTGTGGCACGTCTCCCCCACAACGGCAATTAAAGGGAACTATCACGAGGCAATGCTTAAGTCAACTGCAAGTCGGAATAGTAATAGCATAGCACTAGTTATTAAGACAGAGTACAGATGGATTTGAAGGGCACTACAATGACAACAGATGCTGGATCACCCTTTATGGTGCATATACGACACGTCGTGCGCTTCCATGACGACTCGTTGACCTTTTTGACTACATGTAGGTTGTTGACCTTCAATGTTGTCACTTGTGCAGATTATGTACATTGTACCCCGCGCAGCCTGCGCTGGAATGAACGCTGAGTCGTCGGTATCTGCGAGGAGCCGAAGACCCAATTTCGGCGCTTTTTTACTTTTTCCACCTTTTTTACATGGGTTCCCCGCACATCAGCTAACACCAGATAAGAGCTGGGTCGATTCTTGGTTGAGTTTCCTTACTTCCCGAA
The DNA here is from genome assembly GCA_022432515.1 of Hypoxylon sp. NC0597. Classification (NCBI taxonomy): domain Eukaryota; kingdom Fungi; phylum Ascomycota; class Sordariomycetes; order Xylariales; family Hypoxylaceae; genus Hypoxylon; species Hypoxylon sp. NC0597. The sequence continues at coordinate 130,531 of JAJKLA010000031.1, forward strand.
CTCTAATCTTTGGGATTGGGGTAAGGTACCGGACCTTAATCGAAATTAGTTGGAGTTAGGTGGCGCGGGGCATAAGTCAGGCTCAGGAACTTGGCCAGTAACGTTGCCCAGGTGGATTTTATCGAAATCTAAGGCTTTTAGCGCTCACCTAGCCCCTTCTATTTGGTACCGATATTGCCTTGCCTTGCCTATCTGGTTGCCTGCCTTGCTTGCGGCAGGTTCTCCCGTACATACTAGGTTAGTAGCCAGGCCGAATTAGACTTATTTCCCTATTATTATGCACCACTAGGTATGTACCATTATGCACTTCCTTACCTCATAGTACATCAATTAGTACAGAGATAGACCTATTCTAAGACATGCCGTCACGATATTCCCGTCTAATCTATCCTGGGCGTATTATGGAACTATCCTGTGTCTTGGTCACAAGACGTACAACTTGGAAAACTTACCCCTTTCCCCTCCATATCCATTTCTTGTCATTTTATTACGGCCCGTTATTCACCGACACCCCCTTCCATCTACAGTACTTACTACTATCCTGCTTCTTTGGACATTTGAAGTATCTAGGTTCCGTAGATCTCCTGCTTCTTTCGGAAGGTCACCCAGCCGCTAATCATCGCCATCCGCCAAATGTCTATTGCTTCGAAGACGAGACTAGCCAGATACCGTGCTGGTAAACTTGGCTTGTAACGTTTCTCTCCTCACCGGACAAGCTTCTACATAGTAATCCTTCTCGGGGGGTTTTTCAATGCCATCATATGAGTTATTAATGCCTTCATGGTATGCAACCAGCGCCACATGGCCCATCTCGGGTGAGACTTGGGACCCTCGTGCTTTGGCTCTGTGATCAACAGAGTTGCATTGCAGCGACCCTTAGCTGACCTTGTCTTGTTTGGACGGCTCTACGCGCCAGTAATTTGATCTGCGTGCCCCAATAAACTCGCGAGCCGCAACAACAACTTTACCAGATTGATAGTCTGCAAGCTAAGGTTGGGATGTTGGTTTAAGCTACCAAGCCACACAACACATATCCCGGCATTCAACCCCTGCCGCTACATAGTACGTTCATCATGAATTGGGTTTGTTTATGGAATATGGGCAATGCAGGTGAGAGATATCCACCTTATGTAGTGGTTTGTCATCGTCACCACCGTGGTCACATACCGTATCTCCTAGACTCCATCTATAAGACTCAGACCTATTCCCATTCCCTGCCATCCTTCTCCCTACCTCCTTCAGCCCTTTGAATTATTTTAGGCCCGATCGGCAGGTTAATTTGCCGTATCCTTATGGTGGCTTTGAGTAGCTAAACCGCCGCAAATTGCTAAATCATCATGGTGAACTCTAGGTGGACAGCTGCCATTCTAGGCTCTGCCTGGCAGGTTCTGGCCCAGCCCTCATACGTAACCCAGCCCTCGTATGTAGCCCATCCCGACAGACAGGCTGCTGTGAAGGAAGCATTCCAGCGCTCTTGGGATGGTTACTATCAATACGCGTTCCCCAATGACACTTTACGGCCAATCTCAAGAACTTACCAGAACGATCGGTATGTAGATGTTTTCAGAGGCATCCAAACGTGCCCTAACAAGTCATAGGAACGGATGGGGGGCCAGCGCCGTCGATGCCATCTCCACCGCCCTCGTTATGGGAAACCAGGACGTCATCGACAAGATTGTAGAGCATATCGGGTCTATTAACTTCAACGCTACTTCTCCAGACTCGGAGAATGTCTCCCTATTTGAGACGACGATCCGTTATCTGGGAGGCCTTCTCTCAGGTGAGCCCCCTCAAGAAGTATTACTACCACTGTTAGCTCACTTCTCTAAGCATATGATTTTCTCACTGGTCCTCTAAAGCAATATGCGAAGGATCAGGCTTCCGTGGATAAGATCCTCGCGCAGGCGGTCAACTTGGCCGATGTTCTCAGCGTGACTTTCGATACTCCTAGCGGAATCCCCATTAACACGCTGCTTTACAGCTCTAGTGGGTACCATGTCGGCAGTGATACCACCAACGGCATCGCTACAATTGGGACTCTGGTGCTCGAGTGGACTCACTTGAGTGATATCACCGGAGACGACAAGTACGCGCAACTAACACAGAGGGCTGAAGAATACCTTCTCAACGTGAGGAACCCAGACGTGGGTGAACCGTACCCTGGGCTAATTGGGACTGACGTGAACATCACCGATGGCACTTTTACTGATTCCAGCGGTGGATGGAACGGCGGCACGGACTCATTTTATGAGTACCTTATCAAAATGTACGTCTACGACCAGGACCGTTTCGGTGCCTACAAGGACCGCTGGGTTGCTGCTGTCGATTCTAGCATCAAGTACCTGGCGTCTCATCCGAGCAGCCGTCCTGATATGACGTTCCTCGCTGCCTACAACGGGCGTGACCAGCTCTCATTCGTATCAACACATCTTGCGTGTTTTGATGGAGGAAACTTCATTCTTGGCGGTTTGACGCTTGACAACGACGAATACAAGCAGTTCGGGCTGGACCTTGTGGAAGCCTGCCACGATACTTACATCGCAACCGTCACCGGCATCGGTCCGGAAGTCTTCTACTGGCAGGACAGCAAACTATCGCCTAATGCTAGTAACAATGGCGGGCCGCCTTCAAATGCGGCCGACTTCTACGCAACTGCCGGTTTCTGGATCCCGTCTGGCGGTGGGAGCTACGTCCTCCGACCCGAGGTCATCGAGAGCTTCTACTACGCGTACCGCGCCACCGGTGACACCAAGTACCAGGACTGGGCATGGGAGGCCTTCCTCAACATTAACGCGACCTGCAGCGCAGGTGTTGGCTTCAGCTCCATCACGGACGTGAACGCGCCTGCTGGTGGCAGCTTTACCGATTTCCAGGAGAGTTTCTGGTTCGCCGAGGTGCTCAAGTACAGCTACTTGATCCAGGCGGATGACGCAGAGTGGCAGGTTAACGCCGGCCATGACAACACTTGGGTCTTCAACACAGAGGCCCATCCCTTCCAGGTCAAAGGTACACCGATCTAGTTTTAGACGGATATAGAAGGGTTTTCTAGGTTAGAGGCATGGGTGCACACGGTTGGGTATCCATCTAGCTACAGCACATGCGTGGCTTACTTTGCATAGGGCCGGCGTTCATCTGATTCTTATTTATTAATCTGTATATATTTATCCATTTGATGATACCTATAGCCGCATATTTATTAGGCAATATGGAATCGACTTAATAAGGTAATGGATTTTTATTGCGGCTGAGCTGAGCGCCCTATCATCACATCCATCGTGCCACGAAACATCATCTTGTTTCACCTTACTCATAATATTGCAAAAATTCACTGCAATCACACTTGCTCTTCGGATCCATATGGAATAGCGTCATCAGCAGATCGGGCCATATGATGAAGAATCTACTCATTTCCTACGGAAATTCCAGATTCTTGTCCTCTGATATGTTTGGTCTAATGACCGCTCCTATTTGGCATGTGATGACGAGATTTCTAGTCTAGTTTTTTTCTCCGTAGTCTCATGCCGCCAGCCGAGACACAACACGTATCTGCTGAGCATCCCCATTCCCCCCAACTTCCCCAACATTCCCCAATGTAACACAATATTCTTAGTTTAATAGATCGGATCTGCCACTACCCAAATGATGATACCTGCCTTAACAACCTTTTTATAGTCCTGAGTCATCCTTGAGGCTCGTCCAAGACATTTGTTGACAATTGGGGGAGGTTGAAAACTAATTTTATCTGCTTCAAATGGCAACGTCAACAGTTGATACAGCATCGAAGATGCGGCTAACCTTGGCAATTTTCCAACGAGAGCCTTTGCTAGCTCCCTTCTATTTAACCTAGTATACATATAATCATTTGGCGCCAATAGTGCAGAACCTAAAGTCGCCTCGTCGAAGTGCTCAGCAACTTAATTTCAACATTGAGAACAGTGCTTACGCCCCATATTACGTAAGAATACAATGGATGCGAATAGCCTCGAACTATGTAGATACATCGTCTCACCCTGACCGCCCAACGCGAAAAGGTTACTTAGTTACTAACCTAGCAGTCGCCATCCCACAACTCATACTGCCAACTCCCCACCAAGATCGAGTACGTGGTATTATAGCCTCGTCCTACAAAGCGAAACTAATTGATACCTACTATACTCTTACGCTTAGTTTCTTCCGTTACCCCGTCTCTTTTTTTCTTCTAAAGCTGCGACTCCGGCCCTAAAAGGAGCGAGCGGCCCCTACAGCTTCCTCCGGTAATAATTTAGCGGGTTGCTTTAAGTGAAAGCCGGAATTCCGAGCCTTGTGGCGTTCGACCTTATTTGCAAGCCCGGTTGGCGACGCTTGACGCTGCTGAGTATTCGGAAGATGAAGATGAAGAAGGCGGTGCTCCGCTACCGTAGCGGAAAAATACGATATTTAAGAATTATTTTAAATATACAATAATTCTTATATAAAGAATGATTCTTACTATTCGAAGTACCTTTTCACCTAAATTTGGTGGTAAGGTACATAGGAAAGAATATATTTTACTAAGAATAATTCTTAAAAAAAGAATTATTGTAAAAATGGTTTAAAATTTTAAAGAATAATTTTTCGTTTAAAAATTATTGTTTTTAAATGAAATGATTCTTTAAAATTTTTTAAATTTTAATTATATATTAAATAAAAATTTATATTTAAAATAAGATTTTTATAATTTTTTAAAAGTATATTTAAGCTTTTAAAAATAAGTTATTTTTAAAAAATTATTTTTTAAAAAAATATTTTTATTAAAAAATTATTCTTTATTAAAGAATAATTCTTCATTTAAAAATTATTTTATTTAAATAAAATAATTCTTTATATTTTTTTATTTAAAAATACTTTTTTTTAAATATTTTAAAATTTTATTTAAATTTTTAAAAAACGTTTTATAAAAAATTTAATAACTTAATATATATAAGTTGGATTAATACATAAATTTATTACGTAATAAAGAATAAAATTCAAATTATAATATCGTTAATTACATAATTTTACGATTTTTATTTATTAAAATATTAAATATTTTATATAAATATTTTTTTAAAAAATAACCTTATATATGTAAATAATAGCTTAATTTTTAATAAATTTAATTTAGTGTAATGATAAAGTGCGTAAATTACTTAAGCATTTAAGGTTCGAATCTCACGTAAAGTAAAAAAATTTAAATTTAAAAATAAAAATAAAAACGTAAATAATAAAATTAATAAAAATAAAAAACGTATTAAATATAAAAGTAAATAAGTAAATAAATAATTAAAGAAATAAAATTAAATAAATAAAAAGTTATTATTTTATAAATAAAATTATTTTTTAAAGAATCATTCTTTTATTAAGAATTATTGTTCCTATTTTAAATCATATTTATGCACGGAATAATTCTCTCCTTTTAGAATCATTCTTTATACCACATGTTTCCGTTACGGTATATGAGAAGTATGATAAGGAGTCAGTCTGGCTTGGATCTAGTTCTTTCTCTCTCTCTCTTCCTTTTTTTTCTCTTCAAAGAGGCGGGGGTTATGATGAGGGGTGTTAGTTAAGGAGTTAGAAGAGATTAGTAAACTAATGGGCCTATATCTTATCCGGGTTTTCTGTGTAGAACGAGGTACACAATATTATCGGAAGTTGGTAGTATACCTACCTAGGTAGGTAGGTACCTAACTCACCAAATATGACTTTAGCAAGCTCCAGTCGGGCGTTATACTCATTAGCTGGTCCTTCAATGAAATTTCCGTGGGGTGGTTGTAGCTAGGAAGCTGGTAATGTTAAACAAGACCTAACTCGTAGCACTGCATTGTAGTATTACGGACCACACAAGTCTCCCTAGTAGTTTCCTCGAAGCCAAAGTTCCGGAAGACTGTGAGGTTGTTATTCCCAAAGGAAGGGTTTGTGTTTGTAGCGTAGTAATCTGTGAAACCATGAATAGAACAGAATACCTACCTACCTATACCTAACGGACTGCGATTCTCCTTTCTAGGTATGGTGGACCACTCTTGTACATATTCCATGGTATTCTAGCTACCTAGCTTCCTATAGAGGTTAAATGTTTGCAACTTCGCGATACAGTAACACACATGCACGGCTATTGTGGTTGAATATATTCACCTCGTGGTAATACGACCGAGGTGATAGCTCTCTACAATAGGGATTGCGTATGGTATAAGTCATAGGATCCCGGACTATCGGGTAGGTTGTATGCATGTAGTGTAAAACTTCTCCTTCCGGATGACTGACACGAGTGCATTATCTAGCGGCTCAACTAGGTAATCAGCACATGTTTGCTATTAGTATAGGTAGGTACTTACTGAGACTACCACGAGGTAAGGGATACACGTAACTTTCCAGTGGATGTATCTAACGAAGAACTATCTATTGAACGATATGAAGCTGATACTAGTATCTCCCCGGTCTTCAGCCTTGAGTAGCCATGTTAAGGCAAGACCCTTGTAAATATGCAAGGTCCCTTCTCAATAGAAATTCGGCATATTGACTCTGTGGGGCATTGACAATGCTCTCGAGTCGCTGACGCAACTTGTGGGACTTCGCACGCGTTCATGATATCCACATGGAAAAGTGGTCCAGCTACCTACCGTAGATCAACATGCTCTACGATATGAAGTACAGAATTGGGAAGCCTGTATCAAAGATTTTTAAACCAAGATAGGTTTGGATGTGTTGCTTTGGTGGCATCACTCCGCCTAGGCTATCGACATTCCAAATACGATTTTACTCTTATCATCCTAGTCGTACAGTCTTCCACATCCTAAGGCACTCCTGCAAGTCCAACGACAGCGTGCCTTCATGTGCTGATACGGTATCCCTGACTAAAGCGACCAGCAAACTAGCCAAGGCAAATATTTCCTGATTTTTCTGTAAGGCCTCCAAGTCTGACCTCCTCATGCCGCCGTTGTCCGCCCAGGCTTTCCACTGATCTAGCATCTTGAAAATCGAGGAAGCAAACTGGCCATCGAGGACCATCCGATGGAGTAGCATACCGACAACGTCCCTGAGCGCCAATGAGGTGTCGATGCTGACATGAAATCCTGTATCACATTCCTTTCTCTCTCTGAGCCAGCGCAAATTATGCTCTGCGACGAGCTTCGTGTCCCATTTCGGGCTTTGCAACGCCTCGGACGTACGGGCTTCGCGGCGTTGACTTTCCAACCTCGAGCGATCGCGCACTGTCATGAGTAGAAATTAGCATATGCTGATACCCCAAGATAGAATATTACGGAAACTAACTGTCTTGCATCCTCTGGCTCATCTCACGTTGCATCCGCGCTCTGGCAGCCTCCTCCCTTTGGGGAAGTGGCATCCGTGCTTCAGCCGTCACCGCTGCGTGGTATTCTGTGCTGCGTCTGAAATATAACTCTCGTGCCTCCGCTTGGGTATCGTAGTTCGTGGCCCATTCGGGTGTCTGTGACTCGTCTACCACGCCCATGAGCACTAGAACGCCGCACGGCACGGTGTCGCGCCGTGCGAAATTAAGGATCTCGTCGGGGATCTTGTAGTTCCACAGAATAGTCTGGCTAGTAGTTCCGTATGCAGTTGCCACACTCGCGAACCATACACCATCGGTCTTCCCAGAGCGGATTCGAAGGGGTTCGATGTAGAGGTCCCGTAAATGGGCGGAGGAGAAGAGAGTCCCATCTTCTTGGCTCATGGCGGAGACTAAACCATCTACGGATATCTGGCAGGTTATTGTGCTTCTTGTGATCTTGTCCGCTTGCTTTTGGATCGAGTCGAGAGACTGCTGCCGTGAAATGCCTTGTTTTTTCTCCTTTAACCCATTTTCTACGTCTTCTATTTGGGTTTCCTCCCCAGATGCGGACGCCTCTCCTGCGGTATCAGCATCATCATGGGTCTCTGCTGGTTCTGGTAGCAGTGGGGGTGGAAGCCTTATCCAATAAGGGGGCAAAGAAGAAAAGTCTCGGGTTGTCCAATCTGATGACCAATTCGCTTTCAGGGACAGATGTCCATCAGAATCATCCGGAGGGGCGATGGTCAAAGCCTCGTGATACCCATCGGGCGACTTCATAAGTGAGCAACCCGTCGGGGTCCATAGGCCAGTCGAGCGCAGCAGCTTCCAGCCGTGCGCGTCGGGAACGGCGCCTAGATCGAGTAAGTAGGCGATAAGTTCGTCAAACGGAACTTCGACCTGGGGCTGGCGGAGCTGGTCGGCGTACTCGACGCGCTGTGTCTTGGCGCCGATGGCGCGAGCCTGCCAGTTGAAGGTTGTCCACGACCCCCCTGGGATAGAACTTGGCTGCCGCGAGGGTTTCCAGTACAGTTCTGTCTCGGCAAAGCGGTCACACGGCGTGACGGCATACCGCGGTAGCTCCACCTCGATGACTCGGTTCACGACGTCACTGCGAGTCAGCGCTGTTAGCTTACCGTGTCGAAGCATGCGCTTGATTTTGGAGAGCGCGGCTAGCGTCGCGACGGTATTGTACAGGATCGGCAGCACACCAAGGACGGCTAGCGGCACACCGATATAGGTGATGATGTCGGTGGCCGAGTAGCCTGAATCTGTCGAAGACATTTTTGCTTCTTTCCCCGGACACAGGCCCTATATGCCGAGGAAATATTCCAGCAACCTGCTTTGGAAAAGGGAAGAAGAGTGAAAAATCCATATTGTTTTTCTTGTCGACTCTGGTCCATGTTCAGCCCCAGCTGAGCTGAAAGATAGCGTGCGTCGGCGCCTGATGCATGGCGTCGCTTAGCTCGTCGTTTCCAGGTTATCGCTTATCTCGTGTCTCAATCTGATGAATATTTGCCAATAGAGAATCTTCTTGCACATGGGCCTTTCTTCTGTCAGAATTGTGTGCTTGAACACAATACTCATTGCTGAACTTGGCGCCAGGATGATTTGATATGAAGAAGGTTGACTCTGGCCTTTTGTATTTTTTATTTTCTAGTTTTATCACCTACAATTGGACCTTGGACCTTCTCATCCCTCTATGCTTATATCCCGCTTGATAGGGCATTCGGGGTCTCTAATGCAAGGTACCCGGCACTAGCTGCAGTAATCAGGTTAGATCGGTTCTAACGGCAACCCACTCTGCCACTTCTCCACCGAATCCGCCATACATCGCGAGGTTTCCCATTGCTTACAGCCTCAACTTTCAAGATATTAGGTATCTTCGAACATTGGTTTTAGTATCTTAACACGGCTCCAATTTCTTATACTGCCTTCTTTCTGGTGACGTTTTGATCCTACCTACCAAGGCCACGGAGCAAACTTGCGACAAGGATGACGAGAGAATGAAGACCGTCAGACGGCGATAATGCGACTGAACTGCATCGATGCAGTCCTGGTTGCTACCACGACGCTGTTGCACTTTGTCGAAGGACAATTTCCGAATGATGCGCCCGAAGTCCTGAACCTGACAACGATTACCTCTCCGACAGATCCTAACATCAAGATAAGCTATAAAGTACCTAATGGAGCCTGCAACACCGCGTTCGAGTCGCAGACGCAGTATACAGGCTGGGTGAGCATCCCAGGAGACTTCCCTACAAACACATTCTTCTGGTTTGTTGGTGCGCGAGACCAGCAGGCAAATTCGAGCCTAACCATTTGGCTCAATGGCGGCCCAGGCTCGAGCTCCATGTTCGGCTTCTTTACCGAGAACGGTCCTTGCGAGGTGGTCGACAATGGCACAGACAGGTTTACCACCGTAGCGCGAGAGTGGGGTTGGGATAGGGCATCGAATATGTTGTTCATCGACCAGCCAAACCAGGTCGGGTTCTCATACGACATACCTACGAACGGCTCCATTGACTTGCTGAACAACAATATTTATATCCCACCCGCGGACAGACCGAGAACTCTCCCGCCCAGCGCGTATCTGAATGGCACATTCAGCTCTATGAATTCCAATAACACGGCCAACACGACTGAGACGGCGGCGATTGCTATATGGCACATGTTACAAGGCTTGTTAAGCTCCTTCCCGGAGCTCAATCCTCCAAAGGACAACATCTTAGGCGTAGATCTGTTTTCAGAAAGTTATGGAGGGAAGTACGCCCCTGTGTTTGCGAAGAAGTGGGAGGAGATGAACGTTGTTAGAGGAAATGGCACCAGGTCCAATAGTACGACCGTAGAAATCCGTCTTGCCTCACTCGGCATTGTGAACGGTTGCGTCGATGACTTAATCCAAGCCCCGTACTACCCCGTCATGGCAACCAACAACCCGTACGGTTTCTCAGCCATCAACTCAGTCAGGGCGGGAGCGGCCAATGCCAGTTTCTACACCAGCGGCGGGTGTCGCGATCTGATTAACCAATGCCGTTCGGCCGTCGTCAGTCAGGACCCAAATAACACGGGCTCGATTTCGAGTGTGAACAGCCTTTGCGAATCCGCCTACAATAGCTGCACTACCAATGTCATGCTACCGTACTCAGACGCTGGTCGTAGTCTTTACGACATTTCAGCGATACTCCCCGATTCGTTTCCACCAAAACGCTATCTGGAGTATGTGAACACGGCAGAATTCCAAGCAGCAATTGGCACCAATCTTAATTACACCGAAACCAACAGCCAAGTGGTAGCTGCATTCTCATCAACCGGCGACTACGAGCGCGAAGCCATGGTGCCTAAGCTCGCCTCTCTCCTTGATATGGGCGTCCGCGTGGGCCTGATCTACGGCGACAGGGACTACATATGCAACTGGCTAGGCGGCGAAGCCATCTCTCTCGCCCTCGCCTCTTCCGCCTCCGGCTCCTACGCATCCGCGTTCCCATCCGCAGGCTACGCACCCATCATCGTCAACGACACGTACATCGGAGGCGTGGTGCGGCAGTTCGGCAACCTATCTTTCAGCCGCGTGTACCAGGCGGGCCACTTCGTACCGGCCTACCAGCCAGCCACCGCCTTCGAGATCTTCGCGCGCGTCATCCGCGGCGATAGCGTGTCCACGGGCGACAACATCGACCTTTCGACGTACAACACGACAGGTCCCGCGAACGCCACCAGCTCGCTTAATCTCCCCGCCAGCCCATCGCAGACCTGCTGGCTACGCGATGTCCCCGGCAGCTGCAGCGACGAGCAGCAGAGCATTATCCTAAACAACAAGGGGTTTACGGTAAACGGCGCCCTGCAGACGGGGTCCACAGCCTCGACGCCGCCGCCTAGTACTGTTGTTGCTACCTCGACGACGACGGTGCAGCTCACGGGCTTGTTCACGGCTACTGCTACGCCGTCGAGCGGCGCGAACCCCAAGCACGGGGCCGCTATCGATCTGCGGTTGGCGGTTGGCGGCGGTGCTGCTTTCGTAATGTTGGTTATTTAGCAGCTTAGGAGTTGTTTAGTCCGATATCCTTACGCTCAGATGTTGTTCATAGCCGATCCAGAACCCCTGGTTTAACCTAGGGCCACTACATAACTGTACCTAAATAGCGATACCTAGTATTCTTGTTGATAGTATACCTACCTAACCTAAGGCGGCGATGGATGTGTCTGGCTTGGGAGATATTGTATAGTATTTGTACCATTGGTAAAATTATAGGGCAGCTGGGCTCGATGAATCCATGCGACGGCGAGCCTATTTCGGCCACAGAAATTCAGGCTACATATATAGCTAAACAAGAATTGTTATGACCAGCAATGACATCGGATATGTTAAATAGAACTACATATATTCACAAAGGTGCACAGTATCAGAATGAGGTTTAAAAGTCTTTTATTACTTTAGGTATATAGGTAATAGAGAACTATACTCGAAATATTACACTATGGAGATTGATAGACCTACCACACGTTCATTCATCAATGCACGTATCACTGAAGTATGCTTCCTATGCGCGAAGCAGTCGCCTAGAACAAGACCTAAAGAACGGAATTCGAAATTACTTACTTTCAATACCTTACCTTTAGTTCTTACCTTGATTTGTAGGTAGAGACATCGAGTTATGTGAAGGAGCTGCAAAATCTTCGGTACTATGGAATAAGTCAGCCTGGTCCAGACCATGAGTGAAAGCATAATCAAGTATGATATCCCATATCAGTGTTTGAAAGCCCTGTCAAAGGCAATATCATCAAAGCTATGTCGAGCTATGTTGACCGTCGTGAAAATTTGGATCATCATTATAAGGATAATGGGGAAAAAAGAAATCCAAGTTGGCTTACCTGATGAGTTTGAAGGGAATGTAAAAATGCATATGCTGCAGGATGGCTACTATTCAGCTGGTTAGCTGAAGTAATGTTTGTCGGAAGGACTTGGAAAAATCATGTTCCACTGCAGTCAGACATGACTGGAGTCATCAACACCGTGAGGCTCTGACATATGCTTGTCAATTTTTATGTCAAATCATCATGATGCAGCGGTATCATTGACTTCCAAACTCTGTAGTAGTACTAACCAGAAGCGTGGTATAAGTGGAGCAACGTATCGCATCGGCAACTGTGAAAAGTCAGAACATGTGCTGAATGGAGGAATGAATTGATGATAATGGTATTGTGGGATCAGAAAATGCATGAATGGTAGAAAAAGGTTGTCTACAACGGAAACCCGAATCAGACTCGTCATCTGTGTTCATCATATACATATTGGTTGGTGATCAAGGGGAGAAGTAGCTTACCTCCGGCCCAGGAAAACAAGCTTGAAATCGGCCTCGACACCCGCTACCGAGAGATATTGATAACTCGTCAAGTGGTCAGGGTTCCAACCATGCTATACATACAAGACCGCTGCACTGATGGGGTATTCCACGTTAGTGAGGGTGTCTGGTAATTATGGTAAAAATTGGTATGTTGACGATGTGATCAGTGGGCGAGGTTTTCTAGGCCTGCCACAAAATGGCGTATCGACTCATGCGATTATAATATTCGGAGCCCAGTGCCGCTTCATCATATCGAGGTATAATAGCTTCGACTAGGAGAATTCGCATACCATTTGTGGGTTGGTTTTTGGTTACTGCGAATGGCGTTAGTAACAAGGCCACCATTCAATTTGCAAACAGTAAGATGCAGCGGATGTTATCAGATACAGCCAGTTGTTTTTCGTCAAGAGCAGATGCCTCAGACGGTAATTTCCAGCTATGCAAATGCATAGAAAATGATCATCATGAAGGGAAGAGTCGCGTATGAAGCAAAATGGACATACCAATTATGTTAGTGTGTTATCGGAAGGAACGAGTCATCCTGCAATAGAATTGCATGTGTCTAAGAATATTATCTAGCTTCAAGTTAGCACAACGAAGCTCCAGATCGGGTCGTAAAAAATCTGATATCCGATGCTATATGCTCAGACTGACGTGTAAAAACAGTTTCATTCCAAATGGTCAAAGACTCTAGTTTGCGGTTTACAACTTGTCATCAACGAAGGAGAGATATAAAGAGAAAATGTCTTGAACTTACATTGGTGTTTTTGTTCGCATTTTAGTTGGTGATGTGAATGAGAGAAAGAGTAAATTGTACCTGAGGAAGAAAAAAAATATTTGATGGTCCCAAGCTTCACGAGAAGTGGGGCGTGGTGGGCGTCTGGACGACGCGTCGGAAAAGGAAGAGTTGATAATCCGAAGCGGGTTGGATAAACCCCGGCCAAACACAAAAAATTTCAATTCCGAAGCTAACCTTGGATCTTGCCCCTCTTTAGCCTTAGCTTTGGAAGCTCCCCATTGCCCCTCATCTGCCATCATAGAGATGTCAGTTTCTCCTGCGTTACCTAACTTTCTGATTTACTGCCCCAATTATTTCTAAGCATTACTTCATTGCATGTGTTTAATGCTCAATCGGGACTCTTGTACTTCATTGAATACCATTGGAACGTATTAAATAACCGCCGGATAGTATTAAATCTGCTGTATCACATGGAGAGCGCCAAACGAATCAAGACCTCAATCTTATCCGGGCAGCTCACGCGACCCGAATCTAGATGCTGCTGATGGCTTTTCGCCCGAGCTCGCCGGCATCTCCCGCCTCGGTATAATCAATGGCGGCTTAAATGCCATGACCCGAAAAATCCTCTTTTATAGGTCCCTACCCACCTTTCCCCTCGGCCGGCTATGGAGCTTGGGAACTGGGTCTAGATTGACTGGGTCGGGATGGATGCCGTATGTCATCGTGCTTGTGGTTACCCGCAACACCGAGCAACCCAGTTGGAGAGGAGGTAATCATGTGGAGATTGACAAAGAAGCTCGAGACACCTTTTGACGTTTATAAGTCTGCCAGCTCCCCTTTCGGCATATGTTTCACTACAACCACTATTTTCGTTCCATCATTTCTCACGATAAGTTACCGGAGGTTAGAGTATTAATCCATATCCTTATCATATCACCTTCTTCATTACCTAGTACTCCCAAGCTCTCATATCTCTCCGTTTCCCCGTGATTGATACTGAAGTAAACCTCCCAAGCCTCTTAGTGCCTCCTCCTTCTTTTTCTTCCTTTTCGACCAATTTCCAGTCCACTTGTAAGCTCTTCGGGCGCAATGGCGACGAACGGCAACGGAAATGATGTTCCTCCAGCCGAGACTGCTGCTGTAAACACAAACATTGTTACTCTGACTCGCTTCCTTACGGAAGAGCAGTCAAAGCACAAGGAGGCAACTGGAGATTTCACGTAAGTTCTAATTAACATGTAAGGTATAGAGTGCAAAGACTGATATAATGCGAAAAGATTATTATGCCACGCCCTCCAGTTCTCCTTCAAAGCCATCTCCCATTATATTCGCCGAGCCACACTAGTAAACTTGACGGGCCTTGCTGGCCAATCCAATGCTACCGGCGACGACCAAAAGAAGCTTGACGTCATCGGTAACGACCTCTTCATAGCAGCTATGAGATCGTCTGGGAAGTGTGCACTATTGGTATCAGAGGAAGAGGAGGAAGTTATATACTTCAAGGATCAGATGGGAGCGCGATACGCTGTAGCTTGCGATCCTATCGACGGTAGCTCCAACTTGGACGCTGGTGTCTCGGTAGGAACGATTTTTGGTGTCCATAAACTGGCTGAGGGCTCGAACGGCACAAAGGAGGATATCCTAAAGCCCGGAACTGAGCTTCTTGCTGCGGGATTCACAATGTACGGTGCATCGGCCCAGCTTGTCATTACTATGAAGGGTGGTACCGTCAATGGCTTCACGCTAGACACCTCATTCGGCGAGTTTATCCTAACTCACCCTAATATGCGAATCCCCAAGAAGAGAGCCATCTACTCCGTTAATGAGGGTAATTCGTTGTATTGGGAGGAAAAGACCAAGGCTTACTTCAATTCTCTCAAGTTTCCGCAAGGAGATGGCAAACCTTATAGTGCCAGATATATCGGTAGCATGGTTGCTGATGCTTATCGAACATTATTATATGGTGGTATCTTTGCGTACCCGGCTGATAAGAAGAGCCCCAAGGGCAAGCTGCGAATTCTCTATGAATGTGCTCCAATGGCTATGGTATTCGAGAACGGTAAGCAATCATTTTGAATATCTTTCACACTCATAACTAACAGCTCTTTAGCCGGTGGCCAAGCCTTGGACAGCAAAATGAGACGGATGCTCGAGGTGGTCCCGGAACACATCCATGATCGATCCGGTATTTATATGGGTAGTTATGACGAGGTCGAGAAAGTCAAGAGTTTCTACAAGTGATTTAACTCCAGAACATATCATGGTTGGATAGTCAAGCTTTGGAACTCCTTCGGTGCTCAGGCATAGGTAATGGAGCACTGGCGTATTGTAGTAAAATACTGATTTCGGCTCATAGTACGGAATATAGTGCCAAATGACTTGAGATAATTGAGTCCAATGTGCAGTGATTTGGATCACATCGTTTTGGTGTCCTAAAACAGCTTTGGGAAGAACCTAGGGGTCTTCTGCTTCCATTCTTGATACTCCTTAAGATGTCCATACTTCGCATCGTACTTTTTCTCACTCAGTGGCACTCCCGTCACTTTCAATAACAGGAAGCTTGTGAAGGCCGGGCTCACAAACGATACCGCGAGGACCAGGAGCTTGCCTAGCAGGCCGCCTGATAACCCAAGTCCAGCCTGTACTGGCTTCGTCACTAGCACTCCGGCAGCTGCGGTGGCAACGCCTGTCCAGAGAGTGCACTCGCCGAAGTAATTCGGGTACTGACTATGTACTCGCGGGTCAGCTTCTAGTTGCCTTTGCCTCAACTCAATATCGCGACTTCACTCACCTCCTACTCCACAAGCCCCCAGTAATAAATTGCTCATCATGGAGCTTTTCTTTCCGGCGAGCTAACCAATCGCCTTTCTGACGATCGGCAGCGATCTCAAATGCGAAACCACCAACGAACAGAGCCAATCCGAGCACGTCAGTTACTCTCAATGGCACTGCGGCGAGGACTACAGGCGGAACTGCATTGATGGCTATTACGGGAGCCAAGCACAACGACACCCAGGTCGCTTGGCCGACCCATGCGCCTGTGAACTTGGCAGGCTCAGCTCGGATAGAGTCGAAGCGCGAGTCGTGCCCTTGGTGTAAGACGCGGCGGAAGAGGTATGTGCCCACTTACAATAATGTTAGTTAATCATTTCTCATATATAAGGTACCTGCTATATAGTAGTCGTGACTTTTCTATATTTCTTTAAATTTCATCGCAGAAATATTTAAGATGAAAACCACATAAACAAGGAAATGGGTCAGGCGCACATCTAACGGACCAAAAGACGACAGCAGCACTCAGCGCTACTTGGCGCCAATGAAAGCCACCGGCGCTCCCAGCGAGCGCGCTCAACAGGCTCGGGAACGGCGGCTTCGGAATCCCGGCTAGAGAGGCGGCGGCGCGGACGCGGATGCTGGGCAGATACAGGCTCAGCAGAGAGACGGCCAGGAAAGTCGCGGAGCCGGAGGCGTCGTAGAAGCGCTCGGACTGCGCGACTATCGACGGGATGGCGACGGCGGTCTGCAGCGCGAAGGCCGCCGCGACGCTGGGGACTGCGGTCCGCAGGAACGGGCTCTGGAAATTTGTAAGGTGGAGGAGCTTGTGCAGTAGACTTGATGCCATCGTGTATGTGCACGTGAATTAAGGATTAAGGGAGAGATGAATGAGTGCGTCCTAGGATGTGCTTCATTGGGCTACCGAGACAATAAAACGTGGTATATATTAGATATATTAGGTATACTCCTTCAATGCGTGGAGTTCTGCAAAGTCAAAAATAAATGCCGTCATGAAGTCGTGACGTAGATGCTCTACCTACTCCAGCCTTAGAGAACAACGAACAATGTCTTATGAGTTTGAGACAGCTGGCGGGAAGTCCCGTCTCTCAGCGAACCCGTATAGGTCGGCCACTAGGTGGGGTGAAACTGATCCCCTCAGCGAGGGGTCTTTGTCTAGATCTGTCTCCTTCAAAGATTTAGATTTAGATTTAGAATTTATTTACTGCGATCGATGCGTCGGCCACTTTTCCCCTGTGGACTTCATAACTAAATTCAGTAATAACCTGAGAACCGCTGGCTTGTTGGTGAGTCCATCAATAATGATCTCGCCGACCCAAGCCGAGATCACGACAAGTTCAACGACTATTTCAGGACTTCATGCCCCGTGTTTATTGCCCTAAACGCGATACTTGGACTTGGAATTTAGTTTGTAATGGATCGTTTGTATCCGATTAGCGTAGCGCGAAAAGCTTACATCTACCAAAATGTTCACTCTAATCGCTAACCTATAAGCAACCATCCGCCCTACCGCCACATCAGCCGCCCCATTCTCATTCGCAACTTCATGAATAAAATAGCCAACGCAGGCTATACACATCGTAAGATTCTCCTCACGCACCCCAGACCTTCTCTCCATTAAACCAAGTCTCCTTCACCTTCGCGCTGAGCAGTTTATCCTTCTCCCACTCCATATCCCATATTGTGAGATCGGCTACCTTGCCCTTCTCAAGACTTCCTAATCTATCATCCCAGAACACACTCCGAGCC
This sequence comes from Hypoxylon sp. NC0597, assembly GCA_022432515.1. Lineage (NCBI taxonomy): Eukaryota > Fungi > Ascomycota > Sordariomycetes > Xylariales > Hypoxylaceae > Hypoxylon > Hypoxylon sp. NC0597. The sequence goes on from JAJKLA010000031.1 coordinate 148,439, forward strand.
GAGCCGTAACTCGCCGCCACGACCGACTCGCAAATACCTAATCGGTACTTATAATTGACCACTTCATCGTACTTTGTGTTTCTGTAAGACTTCCTCGTCGTCGCGACGTAGACATTGGCCATGATATCCCAGGGCGACGTTGGACTGTCGCTGCCGAGAGCGAGTGCGGCGCCCCCGTCGGAGAACTCCCGATAGGGGAATGCGCGCTCACACCGGTGACCACCTAAAAGACCTGGCCATGCTCGGAGAATCCATGGATCGGCGTGCACGGGTTGGATAGAGGCGGTGCTGGCGACACTGTTAGCGATGTATTCAAAAGGTGGTGCTCATTCGTTTAGAAGCGAGAGCACTTACATTCCTAGTTCACCCAAACGCTTGGCATCTCGCGCAGACGCGAGCTCGAGATGTTCCATTCTGTGCCGGTTCAGGGGCGAGCAAGTAGACAAAGCATCGACAGCCATGGTAATCGCCGCGTCTCCAATGGCATGGAGGGCAACCTGCAGACCCGCGGCATCGGCCTTGTGTACGACGGCGTTGAGAATCTTGGGTTCCCAGAATGGCTTGCCAGTAGAAGGCTTTATAGCATCTGCTCCCTTAAGGTAAGGCTCCGACAAATAGGCTGTACAGGCATCAATGATACCATCGCAGATGACCTTGATACCGACGACATGGAGATTAGGAGACTCCTCGGCGCTTAGCTGCTTATGTACCTCAATGGCGCGATCGACTTGAGAAAGACATTCCTCTTCAGAGCTTGACGGCCTCATAAGCCAATAAGCCGCGAGTCGGAAAGGCAACTGTCGTTTTGACTGCTCGTTGCGTATTTTGAGTAGGGTCGCCCATGCTTGTTCCTCCATGGCCATATCAATTGCTCCAATGTAGCCGGATCCATTGTATGCCTTAACCGCAGCCCAGATCCAGTCCTCACGATCCTTCTCGGTTGCTACTGAAGCCAGGAAAGGCCATATGATGTTGAAAACAGCAGCTTCTTCAAAGGCACCCGTGGGATGTCCATTGGCATCACGCTCAATTTTGCCACCTTCAGGGTCTTCCAAGTTCTCAGCGTTGAGTTCTTTAAGAGCAGAGGTGCTGCACCAGGTTGTGTGAAGATCCTTGGAGTCCACATAAATGGGGCGAGGGTCCAAGTCATCAACCAGACTGGCTAAGGGCTTCGACATATGTCTCATCCATCCTTTGCAAAGAATCCGTGGCTCGTCGGGGTTAGCGACTGCATGATCCTTGATAGCCTTACGGACATCGTCCTCGTTTTCACAGTGGTCTAGCGCAGCCTTGCTCAAGGATTGTCCCAATCTTAGCAGATGGATGTGACCATCGATGAAGCCTGGTAGAATGGTCTGGCCATTCAGATTATGGATCACGGCTCCGGCGGCTCGGCCTTGGGAAATCGCGTCATCATCCTCGAAACCGACGTGCTCTATGATCCCATCGCGTATGTAGATTGCATCCCCAAATTGAGGCTCCGTTTCAAGTCCTGGCTTCTTGGCGTGCAGAAACACCTTCCCGCCGACGAAGAGATGCCCAGCGGATTGTGTCATATGGATTGCGGAAAGTTTACCATCTATATGTATTAGTAGAAGTTAACAATTGCAATGCTGGAAATAGTTTATGAGTAGAAACACTTTTTATCACCAAGGCTCTGTGGTGTAGAGCCTTGTTCGGAGTGTAATCGGAGACGACATCCTCTGATCCACCCCGCGTGGTCCTCCACTAGTCTGGCTAAGAAGCTATCCGACCCAGGAAACTGGTCTGGTCTAGTCTAGCCTCCTAGCCCTGCATGCATAGACCTATTGATACGCCTAGAGTGTGTTTATATTCTTGATATGGTATCATTATAAGAAATGCGTCCCACGGAGGTCATGTCCGCCTTCACTGTCCTATCATCAAATCGACATCTAGGATATCGTGACAGGCTAAGACGTACCGGAAAGAGCGTCTGCACGGGCGATGATGTGACGGTATCATTTCTTTGGTCAGAATATGCGTTGGCTTCAATTTGTGTGTGATAAAGGGATTCCCTTTATCTGCGGAAGCCATGTCCGACCTGATCGAAGTTTCTTCCTATCGTGATATTCGAAGGCTTTCCTCGTCTCATCGCATCTAGGTAAGCGTATCGCTCAATTTTGTCTTTGTGTTGAGTCGTTGAGGGATTAAGTGATGTCCAAAGATCCGGATAAACCGAACGTCGTTCTCATCCTCGCAGACAATCTAGGATGGGGTGAATTGGGCTGTTACGGTGGCGGGATTTTGAGAGGTGCCGCTACACCAAGAATTGATGCCCTCGCCAAAGAAGGACTACTTCTGCATAACTTCAATGTCGAAAGCGACTGCGTGCCAACACGCTCAGCTTTGATGACGGGAAGGCATCCGATTCGCACCGGCTGCCAGCAATCAGTTCCAGCAGGCTTTCCGCAAGGCCTTCAGCGATGGGAGAAGACTCTCCCAGAAGTCCTAAAGAAAAACGGTTATGTTAGTGCGCATCACGGAAAATGGCACCTGGGCGACATCCCAGGACGCTACCCCAGTGACCGAGGATTCGATGAGTGGTATGGGATTCCTAGAACTACGGACGAGAGCCAGTTTACTTCGGCAATTGGTTTCGAGGCCGATGTTGTTGAAATGCCTTATATCATGAAGGGGAAGGCTGGCACGCCGTCCGAAAATGTCAGGGTATATGATCTGGAGCAGCGGCGGTTGATTGATGAGACGCTGGTCGAGTGCTCCAAGGACTGGCTAAGTCGACAGGTGGAAGCAAAAACGCCATTCTTCCTTTATCACCCGCTAGTTCATCTACATTTTCCCACGTTACCGCATCTCGACTTCGTTGGGAAGACGAAGCACGGTGACTTTTCAGATTCGATGGTTGAGATGGACTTCCGTGTAGGTCAGCTACTTGACCATATTGATTCGCTTGGGATCGCCGACAACACAGTGGTTATTTTTGCTTCCGATAACGGCCCCGAATTCCGTCCTCCGTATAAGGGGACAGCTGGACCTTGGTCAGGTACTTACCATACAGCGATGGAAGGCAGTCTGCGTGTGCCGTTCATAGTTCGATGGCCGGACAAAGTGCCCCCGGGGACAACTTCCAACGAGATCGTCCATGTTACCGACATATTCTCTACTATTGCCAGCATCACCAAGTCTCCTCTACCTAGCGACCGACCTTTCGATGGCATCGATCAGACGCCGCTTTTCCTCAACCCTGTCGAGGCAAAATCTCCTCGTCAAGGCTTTCTGTTCTATATCAAGCATGAATTACGAGCAATCAAATGGCGGGACTGGAAGTTGCACTTCATTTGGGAGCCGCAGGTCAATAAGTCATCCGGCAAACTGGAATCTCCTTACTTGTTCAATACAACACGCGACCCTAAGGAAGAGACCGACGTATTGGCATTCAACACGTGGGTCGTACAGCCAATGTTGAAAATGAGGGCCGAATTCGAGAAGAGTCTGAGGAACGATCCCGCGCCTCCAGACCCCCTTAAAGCCCGCTGAATTTTATAGCTATCAGAGAATAGCTCATCGGAGAAAACGAGCAGTTAATGTTGAAAGGGCGCCCTACAGAAGCCTTTACGGATTGCCTATTATGAGGTACATAATGTGCAATATTGGAAGCTATTTCATGAGACCGCGTAGTGAAAACCGTTATTCGTATATATATTGGATTTTCATATGCTGATGAAGTGATGAGAGCCTTACAATGATGATTTAGGTAGTTGGCATGTCAAGCGTTGCATTTAGCATTTACAAGTTCCCTAGGGTGGTACCTAGGGCATGGTACGGTCCTCGGGATAGGGCAGTCCCGATCAGATAAGATTAAAAAACGCTAGCAGTGTGTGTGGAGAAGTTGTCGCAATATTCACCAAAACCAGCGACATTTCAGAGCTAAAGGGCGAGACGGTCTAGTGACTAGTAGGTACCTTACCCACGCTATCCCCACTACTAGAATGCCTTTTCTTACCGAGCTGCCGAGTAACGAAACCCGTGATGTTCACCCCTAATATGTGGAAGTTCTCGGCTATCTCAGATCGCCTTTTTCTTCATCCAACCCGTTTACAATAAATGGAGAATAATTCAGTGAGGCGCATATCGTAAGAAGCTTAGGCACCTAAGGTTACCTCATTTTGCCTAGCACTAACATCCCCGTGCAGATGCAAGCGTTGCCAACATAGAAAGGTGCGAGCTTCTCTACGCGTTGCCCTTCTCAAGTCCTTTTATATATAGAGGGACCTCAAGCATTGAACTGTTTCATAGATCCGCTGCTCGCGAACATACCCTTGTGGTAGTTGTTCCGCGGCAAACGTTAAATGCGAGTTTCGCGACAATGACTTTAAGAGACCACCTATATCGCGCGAATATGCTGCCGCCCTCGAGTCGCGAGTCGCCACGCTTGAAGGTATCTTGAAGAAGCTCAAAGACGCTTCTGATAGAGAACGCGATGATCTTCTTGAAGAGGTGGTCATCAGCGATCACCTAACGTCGCCTTCTTTTGAAAGCCCCCAGAAGAGTCAGGGAGAGGAATTAAGCGAGTCAATGGCGAAAGCATCCTTGCTGGAGACTAATGAGGGTACCTATTCTATTAAATTCCTACGTCTTTGGCTTGCTTATTGTGAATGCTGTACTGACGAAGGTCTTTCGTGGAGGTTCAATGATTTATCACGGCCCTACGAGTATTTTCAACGCCGATGTGGGGGACACATTGGCGACAAACGCCCTTCCAACAACGCTTCCTCTATCATACGAAGATCCAGCAACGTATCATAACCCTACCATACGGCTGTGCCTTGCACTTTTCTTTTACTGGCAGTACCCTCAAGTTATGTTCATTGACCGCGAAGGGTTTGTCCAAGAATTTGAACTGGATCCTATCTGCTCAGAATTCTGCTCACCACCGCTAATCCACGCTGCATGCGCTCTAGGTGCACTGATGTCCCCAGACGCAGACATCAGAGCTTTGGCCCCCAACTTCGCGGAATCTGCGGAGAACGCACTTGTGAGACAGGGGCTCGCAACACCCAAGATAACCTCTGTGCAGGCATTATTGTGCTGTGCGTTCTATGAAGTGGGGATGGGGAATTTATCTAAAGGGTGGATGTATTCTGGTAAGTTAGCGATTGAGTCAGAGTCCCGTCGCTACGCACCTCTCTAAAAATATGCATAAGGGATGGCTTTTAGAATGGGCCAGGACCTAGGGATCCAAAGAGACCCAACTCACTGGGGAAGACCAGTCCGGTCGACGGCATCATATTTCTTTGACGATGAATTCCGACGACGGATATACTGGGGCTGTTTTTTATCTGATAAGTATGAATACCATAAATATATGCCTGATCAACTACATAACTTACATTTTCCCAGAATTTTCAGTCTCTTCCTCGGCCGGCCGACTTTCATGCACGAAAACGATGCTGATGTTGATACTAGCGAACCTTTGCCGTAAGTCCACGTAAAGTAAGGTTTGTTGGCTCTGCTGATTCCTGGTTAAGACATAACCCTCCGATATGGGATAACTGGCTTCAGACTCATGATCTAAGCTTTCTGAAGACCGTGAGACCAGCTGGTCCAAAATTGACATTGCTATTTAACCAGCAGGTGGAGCTTGGACGCATTATTCATGACATGCTTGCCAATGTTTTTGCACCTAAAAGAAAAGGTTCTACGAGTTCTAAGCGGTGGACGACAACAGCCCTGCAGCAGTTAAATGCAAGACTTCTATCTTGGCACGAAGCGCTCCCTGCTGATATGCGATGGAAGAAATGGTTCACTAATAAGGATCGATTACAAACGAATGTAACAGTCCTACAGTAATGACGAGCCCCTCACTTCCTTATTAGGCCAGTACGCTGACTATTTTGACTCAGTACGCTATATCATAGCACCCGCATCTGCCTTAATATTCCCTTCATTACTACTACGAAATCGAGCATTACACGTGAGAAAGCTAGCGCTATCTCGAGCTCTATCGCCGAGGCTATCAAGATCTGCAAATCCTCAGCGGAAGGAATCGTTGATATTCTAGAGCGCTTCAAAAGTCAGCACACCTTAGGAAATACACCATTGATCTTGGTGCAAGGCGCTATAGTCGCTACGAATGCCATTCTGGTCACGTCAAGGATCTCTGACGCTCCAATCTCTCTTATAGAAGACACCCCTTTTCCCATTCTAGACGAAGCATTGAATGAAATGTCCGCATCATGGAAGCTGGCTAGTGAAGCGAGGGAAAGATTTAGGAAAGCATCGAACTTGTGGCAACCTGAACAACATGCGCCAGCTGTTACAAGTGAGCACGTTTGGGTGCACGACGTTAGTGAGCCGGCGGATATGTTCCAGTGGCCGCAGACAACTGGGTCGGAGTTTATACAATATGGCGACCCGGTACAGACGGCTGATTTCGAAAGTCCAGAACAATATCTATGGGAGCCTATGGGGTTCATCAATACCGAACCAAGAGCTCCTCAATGATAAATCGATTATTTCAATACATGAGACTCGCGCAACACTTGACGAACTCGAAGATGGCCAAAGGAACAACAAGGATTATGAGCATATTTTGAATAAGGAGGTATCATGGGAGTTTCTGCCCTCCTTAGCGGGAATGGTGTCAAATATAACAGTAGAGCATCTTTGGTATTTCTAATTACAGGTTTCTATGATTTAGACCGAAATTCATCAATGACACTAACCGGCTTTGCATATTCTAGAGTTGTCGTATATTCGTATGGCAGGTGGAACGCACTCGGGCCAGCCACCTCAAGGGCACGTTCAGTGGCCCAGAGTGGATGTGGAGCCATGGTCATAACGGTTACTTTCAAACCGTATCTATATTCTTGCACGCCGACGGCTTCACCAGTGGATGTGTCGAGTAAGAATATCAAATCGGGAATAGTTGCGAGGATCTGTAAACATTAACCATAAGCAAGACAATGTCATCGAAGAAGAAAAAAAAAAAAAAACCAAGGGAGGATCCTACCTGTTCAGAACCATCTTCCTTCTTCCCGATGGCAACCAGGTTCTCATTCATAAAAGGTACGACAACCTCTACGAGACCCTCTCCAACCTTGTCAACGTCTGTCTCCATTTCGTTGTCGCTGAGCCTCTCGACCATCACTTCGCCCAAGCTATGCGCTGTTGTCGTCAACGTGCTCTTGACGCTACGAATCTTGCCTTGGAACAGCACCCGCGCGCTCTTGTCACCTCCCGCTGCTGCGATTAATGCCTGAGGGACATCGGCGATGTTCCCCGCCTGCTGTGCAATGGCGACGGCCCGACCGAGTCTCCAGGCTAGCGAGTAGGTGTTAGGGATCCCAATCTCGCGCATGGATTTTCCGTTCATGGGACGACCGGCGGCTCCAGCAGCCGAGCCCATTTTCACGCACGCTTGACGAATCTTCAAGCTTGCAGTTGGCACGTCGGGCTGCGGCGGGGGGATAGTGATGCTCTCGCCGCTGCCGCTGCATAAAATCACGGGGAGTAGTTCGTTCACAGAGGGGTTGTGGATGTATTGCGATTTCATCTCAAAGTTAGGGTATGCGCGGCCTAAAGAGGTATAACTATCAGTCGAAGTAATAGATGAAGGGGGACTGACTAGGGCAAAGGACCAAGACAATGATATCATATCAAGCACTCACCCATCAGATCGCTATCGACTATAGGCATGTTGTAAAATCGGGTGGCGCCCCAAATCAACGTTCCAACTCCATTGGCACCGCCAATCTCGGTCGCTACTAGGTGGTTAAACTTGACGCCGGTCTCCTTCTCCATTGCCTGCATGGCATATAGCACGCCGTTACCACCAGGCCGTTCAATACTCACAGCAGGAGTGCCGACGCTGGCGACCGGTGGCATTATGTCGTCATCTTTCAAGTCTTCGAGTCGCGTGATTCGGATGGTGTCTCCTTCTAGTAGAAGCTGGCGCATGTGCAGAAAAGGAGCATATGGGGAACCCCCTCCGCCGCATCCTAGAATGTAGCAACCTATGGCTAAAAAGCGTATGTCAGTTTCGGACAGAATCCATTCGCCGGCTGGAGTGACAGTGGGCTGGTAGCTGCCTAGTTCTTCAATCCTTCCATTCATCTCGTCTGAGCTAGAATCTGGGATTTCATGCTGCTTAGTCTCCTCGTGTAATACCTGATCAACCAGCTCATCAGGGATGCGTGTGCTGGACATCTCTTCATACACTCGCTTATGATCTGCCTCACAGGCGACCTCGATCTTTACCAATGTCTGGTCTGTAGTATATGGCACGCCGGAGACCTCTTCATAAAGAACGACGGCGGAATCCGCAAAGCCGCCGTGAGCAACAGCGTTCTGAATAGCTCGAGCTTTAACTTGTGAGATTCCTTCTTGGACGCCGTCTCCCTTGACGATCATTTCGGCTGAGCCAAAGACCTTGGCAATCGCGGCTCCAATGGCGTTTGCGACCCCTGCGTGCTCAGGTATCACCACTTCGCTTACTCCGGCGAGTTCCCTGGGGCAGAGGATTGAGCCACCCCCAACTAAAATGACCGTACTTGGCTCTGGACTAAGCTTCACACGATCAATGCAATCTTCCAACATCTTCTTCATCCGCATAGTGGCTTTTGCTACGATTGACTCGGGCAGAGAAACGTGGCTTGTACCTACATCAGCCCCCGTGGCAACAGCCACATCAGTGGCTGTCATAGTATCGCCGCCAAAACAAAGTGCCTTGGTGGTGAGATCATGGCCAACGCTGTCTGGTCCGACTGTTACATGTCCATCGGGGGTAACGTGTATAATGGAGCCGCCACCAAGACCGATGCTCTCCACTGATGGCATCTCCAGATTGACCTTGACGCCGGCCAGGTCGGTATAGCTCTTCGCTAGGCGGGGGTAACCGTTTTTTAGTAGGTAACCGACGTCTGACGTAGTTCCACCAATGTCCACGACGATCGATCCGGCCTGTGGTATTGACGATTTGGCCAAGAACGCGGCTCCGCGAATAGAGTTAGTCGCGCCCGATGAGAATACGCGGATAGGAGTTCGCATAGCCTCCGAGTATGGGAGAAGGTGGCCAACGTTGGAGGTGAGATACAAGGGGCAATTCAAACCAATGCGACGAATGGCGCCAATAAAAGCTCGGATAGTCCGTTGAGCAAAATTCATGATTGATGCATTGAGGATAGACGCGTTCTCCCGAGCAAGAAGCCCAGGCCTGGCAATATTATGTGAGAGAACGATGTTGACGCCGTCACCAAGTTCAGCACGGAGCCAGTCGTGCACTGTGTCCTCCTGGTGGTATTTCTCGTCCGTCACGCAGCCTATACCCACGACCACGACGTTCTTAATCCCCTTGGACTTAATGATGCTACCTTGCTCTCGAACGGCGGCCTTGTCGACCGGGCCAATGAGAGTTCCATCAATATTACATCCACCTGGGATAATGGCGGAATGGCCGTGTATTATCTTCTCAAGAGCCCGCGGCCAGTCTGCGAAGGGAGGTGTACCGGCCGAGAAGCCATGTGATGCGAGGCGAAGCACCGCGACTTTCTCGACCCGAGAGGTGTCCTTCTCGATGATTGCATTGAGAAAATGTGTGGTTCCAATGGCGAGGGCAGTAATATCCGTGGCCTTCGCAGTTGATTTACTTAACAGGGCCTCCAGAGAAGCCTGCACCGACAGTGTCACATTTGAAGTCGTTGGAGCCTTGTGAGATGCCAGAACCGCATCTACACTAGACTTGGAAATATCCAAGAGAACGCTGTCCGTATTGGTCCCTTGGTGAATATTAGCCTCCCGCCCGGGTGTGTTAAGACTACTTCATCCGTACCTCCGACATCCACGCCGACCACTAGGGTTTGGCTTGAACTGCTATGTACACTCATTTCGACTCAATTTGAGTCCGCTTACTGGTACTAAAAGGCCCAATCCTGTTAAGCCCTCCCGGGTCGCGTAAGCGACCTCAAAACTTGAAGATACCTACCTACCTGGAAACGAAGATATAAACTTCAAGTTTGAAGAGGAATCGCAATTGGCCTCCGTGCATTCGTGGGGTAGTTTTCTTGGCGTGGCCTCGAAGGATGAGGACATCCCCGCCACATTCTAGGGTGGCAGGGGTGTGTAACGTCAAATCTAACGGAGTTCAACTCCGTCGGAAGACCCCGGTTAGAGTAACACTAGCTGCATCACGGACCATTAGAGCCACCCCCTATCTATTTAGGTAGCTTATCTACGGATTAACAGCTACGAAGCTATCATCGGTTATTCAACGACAAGGCCAGGATCTTCAAGAACTCCAAGACATCAAATACGCGGGGGTAATGATAACATCAATGACATGGATGGTATCATTAGATTTAAGAGAATGTTGATTGGCCAAGATAGTTGAATGCATGGGTGGTTTCCAAGTTCTCGGATCAGTCCAGATCGAGTGTCAGGTCCTATTGATGCTTAGTACTCGTCGTATGGCCCGGAAGATGGCTGTGATATAATACTCTATCGACCTACTTAAGAGGATCTGAGGCATCCTCGGATCCCTCACGGGCTACGGTACAGACTAATTATCGAGTTAGCTGTCCAATCCTTCTCGAAATGATAGTCATAAGAAAAAACGACGATACACCTCCTAAGGGAGTAGCCGAGGCTGCCAATAAGGAGAAAGCTGGTGATACTACGGAAGTTGTTGATGTAGAACAACAGCACATAACAGCCACTTCTCAGGGCGATGATGCCTCAGGAAGTCGAAAGATTGAAGCCATTCAGGCTGTTTGGGGCAAACATGGCAAACTTATCATCATTCTCGCGTACGCCTCTCCTTTTTATGTCCAGTGGCGACGGATGCTAACTGAGAAGTGTAGGCTATGCTTTTCGATGATTGCCTTGTAAGTATTAGATATCCGACCTAAGCACGGGCACTCAGAATATCTTGCTAATCACCCCCATTCAGCGAATTCGACAACTCGACCATCTATACATATTTCGTTTATGCCCAATCAAACTTTAACCAGATCGCAGCGTTAGCCGCCGTCAAGACAGCCGGTGGGCTTTGTTTCGCTGTACTCAAGCCTTTCGTTGCCAAACTTTCTGATGTCTTCGGTCGCGGGGAAACGTACCCCGTCTGGCTCCTGTTCTACGTCGTTGCCGCTATTCTCTGCGCAAAGGCGCCGAACTACGAGAGCTATGCTGCCGGATACATGCTGCACATGTTTGCTCAAACTGGGGTTAATACTATGAATGACATTTTGGCTGCTGACGTATCAACGGCGAGGCAGAGGGGCTTTGCAGTTCAGTTGCAATTCCTCCCATACGTTTTCATGCCGTAAGCCTATTAGCCTTGCTTTCTCAGTTTAGACGAAGAATTATCATCCTAACTTGAATGTTAGGTTCACATCTGCCTTCGTCACCGAGAAGGTTGTCAACGGTATTGGATGGCGTTGGGGTATAGGCATGCTTGGCATCATCATGCCCGTCGGCCTAGCGCCTATTATTTATTTCCTCCTGAGCTGGCAGCGTAAAGCAACTAAAGCCGGCTGGAACACGAGGAACCACATAACCATCTACAAGTTCTTTTCCGAGCTCGATATGGGAGGCATGAGTCTCTTTTCCGGCGGACTTGCTTTAATCTTACTGCCCGCAACCCTGGCCGGCACGCTTACAGAAGGATGGAAAACCGGGTGGGTGATCGCCTGCGTCCTCATTGGAGGCTTATGCCTCGTAGCGCTCCCATTTTATGAACGCTTTGTCGCGAAGCATCCTTTCATGCCGATTCGTTACCTTAAGGATCTCAACATCACAATGGCGCTCTTGCTGTACTCCACGGATGGTATAGCTTTGGGAGTGACGCACAGCTATTTTTATACCTGGTGTATTATTTCTCGCGGCTATTCTATACGAAACGCTGTGTTCATCACGGCAGTAAATCGCGCTGTTCAATTCCTCTTCGGTATTATCCTTGGCGCTGTCCTATATTGGACTCGACGTTACAAGTGGCTGATATTTGCTGGGGTGGCTATTCGCTTCCTAAGCTATGGACTGATGTTTCGGATACGGGATTCCAGCTCGACCACTGCCGAGATTATTATAGTACAAGTTATTCAAGGTATTGGTGACGCACTCGTTGGGACTTGCAGCTTTGTCGCCTCTACTGTTGCAGTGCCACATAAGGAGGTCGCGCAGATGACTTCATTGGCCGTCTGCCTTTCGACTCTTGGCTCAACTATTGGCACAGCTATTGGCGGCGGTATCTATACGAGCTACTTCAAGGCCGAATTAGCCAAGGAACTTGGCTCCCGCGGGACGCCGGCGCTTATAGAGTCTGTTTTCAACTCTATCACGAAGAGCTTGCCACCTATAGGGAGCCCACAGAGGACCGCTATTGCAACGGCTTATAACCGAATCATGGCTTACTTTACCTACGTGGCTTTTGGCTCAGTTGTACCGGGCGTCATTTTCGCATGGTACTTACCGGATCGTAAACTTACGTATGTCACACACCCCGAGTCTTTAATTCTCGGTGATTTCGCTAACTGGGCTTTTGCTAGTGACACTCATAATCTTGTGGAGGACCAGGAGCCTACTATAGAGGTGGACGAGAAGGCTGTCAACGGGAGGAATCAGAACCCAGTATCGGCCCCCGAAGGACGTTGATTTCACACTGTCCTAAATTGACGTTGTATACAAGCTAGTTTCGGTCTCATCATTGAAACTACTTGAAGTTTTTCTATCAATCAAAACTTTGTCGCTTGCTGTGGGTGACCTAATAAGATTCTAAGATATCATTTATTTAGGAAGCGTGCAACTAATAAAATATTGAACGATCCTTTATTAATACCTTAGTATAGTAACTTATATAGGTAGGGATGAGTCTTTTCAACCTTTAATATTTTCCCATTGGCAGCATAAAATTCGTAGTTTAAGAGGTACTCTATCTCACTCAGTGCCCGCTAATATAATATCAAATGAAAACGGCATCAACTCCAAGTGTGGTGTGCTCATATGTTAGGTTACCAGGTAGGTACGGAGTCCAAGTCCGAGGACCAAGACCTGGCTTAGGATGCCCTTCAAATTCTATATAACGCCTTTAACAGCTTACCAGATCAAGAGCATTAAAGCCAGTATAGTATCTTTTCTTTATTTTATAGTCATATATTGCGTGGCCCTATCTCCCCTAACTCTCCTATTCTATGCGCCCCACAGTTGTGGGTATAATAAGGACCCTTGGTAGGCTACATGTTTGTAGACTCGATTATTTAGCCCCAACAAATTCTGTTTATATTAAAATATCCCTTATTTCAACATATGTTCAACTCCTTCAGCTGACGACTCCCAAGATCTCAGCGCACTCCATCAAACGCAAAATGGCCTACGGTAGCGAAACCAGAACTTCAGATGTCGATTATGTAACCGTGGAATCTACCTTCGGTTCTGCGCGTGGATTTATAAAGAAGGACTATCCAAACGTCGCCCAGTTCTTAGGCATCCCTTTCGCTGAGGCCCCTGTTGGCTCGAAACGATGGTTACCACCCGTTCCAAAAAGCCCGGTCGATCATATCGACGCGACCAAATTTGGTCCGTCTCCTTATCAATGGTTCGATGGCCCTCCGTCGATTTACAACTCAGATGTCCCAGAGTTCCGAATCAACGGCCCCATGTCTGAAGATTGCTTGTCTTTGAGTATATGGGTACCAGCGAAAGCAGCAAAGGATCCATCTGGGAGTAAATTGCCGGTCATTGTATGGATTACCGGTGGTGCGTTTCTTGTGGGCGGTTCCACGGTTCCTTATCAAAATCCCACACCGTGGGTCGAAAGGAGCCAAAGACATATCGTCGTCAGTGTAAAGTAAGAATCGAACCCTGGCATCATAGAAGTATTTTCTAAATGGAATAGCTATCGGCTTACAATATTCGGCTTCCCTAACGCGGCTGGATTAGCTCCCCACGAGCGTAATCTCGGTCTCTTGGATCAGCGCCTGGGCTTGGAATGGGTGCATAAGCATATTGCTTCCTTTGGAGGTGATCCTTCGCGGATGACACACTTCGGACAGTCAGCCGGGGCCCGAAGTGTCGACCTTCACTCTTTTCAATATCCGGACAACCCACTTGTGCGAAACCAGATAATGAACTCAGGGGCGGCGCTACCACACTTGCCAATGGTGGATCCCGACAACAAGTTCTTCAGTTTTGTGGCCAACAGCCTCGGATTTAAGGGAGGCAGCCCTGCTGCTGAGCTGGAATCCATGAGGCAACAACCAGCCGAGAAGTTGCTAGACTTCATAATAACGCATGCTGCTTCGAAGAAAGACCCCGTTATAAGCTTCAGGCCCGTTGTGGATGGGTTTACTATATTTCGTGATCCTGACGAGCGGGCTAAGGCAGGGAAATTTAGTAAACTGGTAGGTTCAGATTTTCCCCCGCTACCTAGAATCGCTTTTATGGCAAAGGTGACATAAACTATTAAAGTCGGGAAGCTTACGTTCAATATAGCCGGCTATAATTGGAACTACGAATGAAGAAGGAAACGCCCTAGCTCCGTATAAACCGGAAGGTATTGATAGAACAATAGCGGATGTGATCACAAAAAACTACTTTCTCAAGCCCTCGGCAAAGATGGCGCGGTAGGTTCGCTCATTGACAGTTCCCTGAAAGAAATTCTAATTGATAAAAATTTGGACCTAGGTGCCGCTCGGCTCATGCGCCGACGTTTCGTTACCTCTTCAAAGATCCGGCACCAATAGGTACCTGTTCGTTCGCCAACATTTCACCCCGGCCTTGGCAACGAGCTTATCATAATTCCGACCTCCCTCTGATATTCGGTACGCATTCATGGTTCAGAGGCCCTTCGACGGCTTTGGAAATCAAGATATCCGAAGCATGGCAGGAGTTGTACGTTGTGTTCGCCGAAGAGGGCCCCGACGGACTTCGTAAGCTAGGATGGGGAGAGTTAACAGAAGGCAAGGGAATTATTATTGGGACGGGCGAAAAGGGATGGGAATGTGTTGATATTTCTGTGATCGACGGGGATCAGTGAGCAGAGTTGAGAGGAAACTACGAGTTGAGGACAAAGATCTCAACATTCTGATTCTTTGACGTGATGATTACCTCACCTACCTTGTAGGCTACAACCGAGAATCATCACTTAGCGAGAGCCTGCAGGTTTATCTACGATGTCAAGAATTGAGGCTTTGGAGATGGTTATTGATGGATCATTAAACTATCATGAAAAGAGCCGTACCTATCCTTGGTCAATTTATCATACTACCACAGAGACGTGCCTGTGAAACCTCATATCCCTCCTGTCGCGTCAAGTACAGAAGATGCCACCATCTACAATCTGCGTCTGGCCTGTAACATAATTACTGTCACTACTAGCCAGAAAACTAACCAGCTTTGCGACATCCTCAGCTTTCCCGGCTCTCTTCATTGCAGTGTCCTCATAGATCGTTCTTCTCATGTTCTCGCCTTTCGGTAGCCCATTCTTCTTAGACATCTCCGCGTCGATCAAATCCCACATACCGGTGCCGATAATTCCAGGTGCGTACGCGTTTGCCGTGATATGCTGATCCGCGAGGGATTTGGCGTAGGTTTGCATTAGGCCGCGAACAGCAAACTTGCTGATGCTGTAGTGCGATAGCATAGCGAAAGGCTTAAACGACACCACGGAGGCCGCCGTAATTAATTTACCTGGACTGTTTGGTTCGCAAGTGCCCTGGCGGATCATCTGCTTCGCTGCCTCGGCAAAGCAATTCTGGACACCGAACACGTTGACAGCAAACATGCGTTCGAACTCCTCTTCTGTTACGTCTAGGATTTCTTTAACTTGGGCGATCCCGGCGTTGGCGATCCTGATAACCCAATCAATATTAAATTAAGACATAGGTTTCAGATAGGCATCGTAGGGATGATGGGCAGGTGGTGAAATAGGAGTTACCGGTACATATAACTTACATTGTGTTCAAAGGCCCTAGGGCTTCGACGCTGGCTTGAATCATCTGCTCTACTTCATCTCTCTTCGTCACATCTGCGATTGCGGCGAATGCCTTCCTCCCCATTCCCTGTATTTCCTTCACGACTTCCTTGCAACCAGCTTGATTTGCACGCACGTCATTAATGCAGACATTGTAGCCGTCTGCAGCGAGCCGTAGTGCTATGGCCTTCCCGATACCCCGGCTTGATCCCGTGATAATGACGGTTCTCCCGTCATTTCGGTCACGAGCAAGGGAGGAGTATCCAGCCTGGATTTTGAATCTGCCCAAGTTAGAAGTATAGAGGCCATCTGCGAAAATGCTGGACCTAACAAAACGAAGACCTTGTTGTCTTGTGAAGCTTGTCATACGCTCGAGAACCATATTTGCTTTTGAGTATGTGTCATAAAGCTTAGGTGATTCTTGGTGTAGTAGGCAAGGAGGTAGTCTGCTAGATATGCGGCCGTGTTGAGATAGTTCCCCGCATTATACGCGTAGGACATCGAGAGGAGTGCATAAGCCATCCGGGACGAGGGTAGGAATCGTGTGACATCAGAGGACTAGTATGTCCCCTTCTGAAAACCTGCATAGGATGGAGAATGGAGGGGTGCATGTTGTTAAAGATGGCTGGAGATATCTTTGCCGACAGACTACCCGCATCTCGGAGTTGGAATGTTGGACAACGATCCCCCTCTTTATACCCTGAGTACAAGCTTCATATCTCTCCGCTCATCCGTATATTCAGATTAACCCGAGACTTCATTATTTTCTTCATCCCCTTTTCACTTTATATCGGCGTTGCTTGATTATAATAGCCAATATTAAAACGATAGTTGCACGCAACGGAACCTAGCAGAGACTTTAGACATCAAATTTGAAGAATATGGTCTTGCTAATTCAAAGCTGGTAGGTAGATCAGACCTGGTGTAGCTTTGGAATGTACCTAAAGTTATCTGAGCACGTAGATAAAGCCAAGATAGGCTAAGTACAATACTTTTTCTAACTGTAAATATCACCTGTATGCTGTACGGGATGGCCTTTTTGCTGGCTCGAGGGATCGTGGCTGCTTCGACTGCTGGCCGCCGGCCCTCCGTTATAATCTCGGCGTTTCGACCCCACTTAAACACCGTTTGAAGAGAAAACGTGACCGTATCCGAATCCTCTTTCTCCACTGTGTATGTACATGTAGGGTGATTCAGAGGGACTGGAGGTCCGGGTTCGGCACTCATCGGAAAACCTGCCGATGCAATCGGAAAATTAGAGGGCTGATGTTGTTGACGTACCAACAATTCGTCAAGTGAGTACCGAAACTAAACGAGACCTGTCGTTCCACAGCCACAAAGCTAACTTTCAGTTCAGGCTTGACGCAGTATCCCCATTCTCAGGGTTCTTCTCCAGATCGGCCCTCTGTCCCGGGACCATCTCCATATCTAATGACCGTAGGACCTTCGTTAACACTAGTCTGGCCTGCTACCACGCAACCTCCTTCCCCGAGCACATTCTTGGGCCCTGGCTAAAATGGCATAAACGCATCTAGCTAGTCGCTAGAGTACCTTTCGCTACACAAGCTATGATCCGTAGGCAGCCAGCGCTCGGGCCGGTACAGCAGAGGATCCCGGAAATACTCCTGATTGCGTGCCAGGGAGAAGCCGCTAAATTGACATGTAGTGTCACAAGGTAAGTAATTCCTATCGACCAACTGTGCCCGGGCTGTAGACGGGCATGCTATTGATGAGGGGACTGGCGGGGAAGAGGCGGAGCGCTTCTTTCATGCAGGCATATAGATACGGCAACTGCTGTGCCGCACTGGGCATTATCTAGCGAAGGCAGCTCTTCTCCCCCGCGCGAGGGTTCCCAGGGCCTCGCCGTTGTGTAGCGGATAGAAAAAAATACCGTAGTACTAGTCCGATGGCGGCGGGTAACCGGCAAACATGAGTTGCGTTGTGATATTGGATGAATAGAGGATCTGGTCTAGCTTGCCGCTCGCGTGGTCCACGACAGGTGCAAGCTAATCGAAGTAATCGGCGTGCTCAGTGGCTCCTTGAAGTGACAGTCTCGGACTCATCTCTTTCAAGATCTCCTTCCTTAACTGCATGAGCTTACCCACGAGCGAAACTAGGAAGACGGCGAATCGCAGGAAGCTGAGCCATGGGAATCGTCTCGGGACTTGTGTCATAGTCTCAGACTTGTTGAAGCTGAGAACGGCGTTGAGGTAAGCCGAGTTCCTTGCTGTTAGAGTCATGGGGCATTAGCGTGCTAAGCTGGAAGAACGTTTGAGAGAGTATGTGCTACCCTCTTTATATAATCTACTCGGTGACTATATGCCATATCGCCCGCGATATCCATGGCTATAGGTACCTAGCCATCGGGTCCAATTTATGAGGCTAATACTATTCTGTGTATTCCCAATTTCCTTCATTATATTCACGAAGAAGTCAACATAGTGATGGATGACAGGGTCCGCCGCTCTGATTGCCTTCTGACTGAATGCCGGAGCTACCTGTTTAGCAGTTTGTCAATGTATGAGGGGATATTGCTGCCAAATGAATCCGCCGTCTATCTCTTTCGCGAAGTTGTGAATGTCTGTCTTGAAGGGTTCAAGGCTCTTATCGTGAAAGGAGTCAATATCTGCACTCTCACTCTATTGGCTTCTTGCTTACTAGGTAGCTCGCGGACAAGGGGGCCGGGAAACTTGGAAAGAGGATGAAAGTATAGAAGGTAAATGCACCAGGAGGGTAAGACCTGTAATTAAGACCGGAAAAAGCCAATACGATAAGGCAAGTGGTGTGTTCATACAGCGGTAAGCACAATGACGCTGACATCTTGGCCTTGGGCTATCCGCACTTGACATGAGTGGAAATCAGGGGTGACCATAACGGTGGTGGAAGGTTGAGGGTTGAAGTTTGAAGTCATGAACCAGCAAAATCTTAATAACAGGAGGAGATGAAAATTACAGATGTCATCATTCGTTACACAAAGAATCACCAACACCTCCAACTCAACAGCCAGTTGCAGCACAGCACCGCCCGCAGCACCCCGCCCATAGCGGCGTAGCGCACGTCACATATAAATAATGCCTCCAGCTAGCCCTGGATACGGCATAGAAGCCTATGCTGAAATATGAGGATTACCAGAATTCTGAGAACTCCGAACTTTTTCCATTTTATCAGCCTATACACTGTTGCTTTCGGAGCTTTAGCGACTGAGTTAGCTATCGGGATGGGAGTACTGGGGGGCTACTCGGCCCACTGCTCCGTCTGTACGGGAAAGGGCGTACGCACCATATAGCCCGTTATTGCGCAGAAGCGTATCAGACATAGAACGAATTCTATCTTTCATCATAGGTAGGACGGTACCGTCCATGTTACTGATGATCTCTCCCGACAAGATCGCGCAATACCTACCTCTCAAGGTTGTTACTTGAGTTCACCGACGCGATAATGACACAGTTAGGCACCTGACTAGAAATGAATTTATATTTCTGGACCGCGAACACGGTTCCTCGAAGGACTCCGTAGTTCCCGAGCTGAGTACCTACTAAGGTACCTATCTACCTGCTATGAGGAGGACTTTGACTGGGCGATCATTTTACTTGGCTCCAATGCCCAAAGCCTATTACAGCCCCCAGAACTTAAGTAACTCATCTGCTTGGAAGGCCGGGATGTGTCCGCCACCAGCAACCTCGTATCCACGCAGCAATGTTCCGTCGCCGTACTCGATCCGTTTCCAGCCAGCGACAGGAGTGTTGCTCACGTTCCTCGAGAACTCAAGGCCCATAACCTTGCTCCACTGCGCGAGCTGTGCTCCCAGATTGTTAACGGTGACGGCGGTGTCAGCTGTTCCGTGCACGACCATCATCTTGGGGTACGTGCCATTGTACCCGGGGTCGCAGCTACGCGCCAAGTCGGCCCATTGCTGTGCTGTGTATGTGCTCGCCTTCTGGCCGAGCGGGCAGCTGAGATCCGACGACATTGGTGTCGACATGGGCGATCCGGCCCAGCACGCTGCCGGTACGCCGGACCACGAGGCAGCGCCTTTGAACAGATCGGGGTACGTCGCCGCCAGGACATTGGCCTCCATGGCTCCTGAGGACCCCCCAACCACGAAGACCTTGTTTGGATCGCCGTTATAGGTCTCCAGGGCCGTTTTGACGAGACCTGCTAGGGATTGCGAGTCTCCACCACCATCGTGCTTGAGAGACTTCGCAGAGTGGGCGTCCCAGCAGTTCATGCCGCCTTGGGATTTGGAGGTCGGGAATAGCAGCACGAGGTTAAGCTTGTCGACGTAGGACGGCAGAGACGTCATGGACCTATACATCTGGCCAGTTCCTCCGCATGGGTGGAGCTGGGATGGGATGTTAGTAGAAGGGCGTGAAGGCTAGCTCAGACAAAATCGGGTGTAATCACGTAGGTGAATATCTACTTACGCCCAGGATAATACTTGGTTTACCCGAAATAGTGTCAGGAGTCATGACGATAGAACTCCCCAGACTTGTTGGATTTTCCTCCCATGTTGCGATCGAAGATGTCTTACTGCTTGACCCGGTCAATGTCAAGGCGGTTAAGACCGCGAGGCCAGAATAACGCATGGTGAATGCTAAGCACAAGTATATTTGATACGAGAACTCCAAGTCGAATCTGGAGAAGTCTATAGGATCTTAGAGATAGTTCCTCTCCTTCTCAATACCGGGCGATTAATCGTACTTATAACTAAATCTTGCCTAGGTACTTAAGTACCTCGTAACTGTCGCTGACGCCGCTCTTAAGAGCTGGCGAATTTTTCACTCGGCAACATCTAACGGTAAGCAATCTCAACCTCATCAGTTAAAATAACTATCATGAATTCTACCGAGCACTGCGAAAGCCTGTTTAGGGGTTAGAAGAAGCGGAAGCAGATACCCTCCCCGACGTGTCCCCTCCATCGGGTACGAAACACGGCGGTTGTGCATTTTCCATCGGCTACGAGATACGGAAATCTTACAATGACTATAGACTCAGGTAGTCATTGACGATAAAGAAAATACCTCTCTTACAGACTCGGTTGGTGTTGTCGGGTGTTGCGAAGGTAGACTTTGGTAGCCTCTCCGCTCCTAAAGGGGTAACATCTCGTCGGCTAAACGACATTTGGCTGAATGTGTACCTATTGGAAACCTTAGTAAGGGTGCATTGATGTATGATAACATACCTTATAGCTTTATAGCCCTTAGGTTAGATGCATTTGTTAATAAATCTTGACACTTGTGAGTCCCTTAGGTTATGTCCTTAATTATTTCGCCGAGAAACTCGTCTTAGTATATAGGGGCAAGGGGTGCCTGCCTAATGTTAGGTCATGCCATCTGAAAAGGCCTGTTACTCGTACTCCCATTTGAGTGCGAATTGGGTGAGGTCATCCTAGGTACCTAAGACAATGCTGTGGTAAACACATAATATAACGCATTGCATCTAGGGGCAAATCCCTACTTGACCCCTATTCTACCCCTGAATGGAGATGAACGGGAATTACAGGTACCCAGCAGCGTAGGCAGTCGTCTACCAAAAGCGACCGCGGATGTTGAACATTCGTCGTACATGGCACGGGTTAAACCCTGCGCCGAGTCATCCAAGACTCAAGTAACCACATAATAATCAGGCAGCATTCAAAATGATAAGTTTTTGTATAGTACAGTGCTAACCTAGGTAACTTGATTCAGGATACAGGGTATTTGGCTATCTCGTACAACTGGTCCGAAGTTCACACCGCAAAACCTCCGGGACGTGGCATGGAATCAAACAATCGTCTTATACAATTATCGTGAATATGTGCTAAAGCCCGAACTCCCGTCGTGCCATCCGCCATCCATTGACGCTGTAAAATGGGACCGTCCGCTACCCGTCGACTTGCGCCCGAGGGAAGACGCATATTTCCAATCACTCGATCCGACCTACCGACCGGTGTTGGCAAACGCGCTCTTCACGTCCGCGCGGGGCCACTCGAACAAGACGTCGCCACTGTAGACGGTTGTTGTGATGGTGGAAATCCGAACTTCTATTTCTCCGTAGAACTTCTCGCATTCTCGGAGGACCCGGTTGACGAGACTACGGCTTAGACTTGGATCGTCGGCATCACCGAAGTGTTTCTCGACACGTTTTCGTAGAGCCTCGACTCCTTTACGTACTTCACGGCCGTCGTAACTACTTAAGATTTTATTGAACGTGCCTTTGGCGTTGCTTGGCTGAGCTGCAACAATCGTGGGGCTCTTTCCTGTAGCAAGTTGCGTCTCGATATTCTCGAGGTATTCGAGTAATTTGCCTAATGGTCGGCGTATGACTGCGTTGAGGTACAGGCCCATGTGTTCGGACATCTCGCTTGCCGCGGCTTCTTTCCAATCTTCTAGAATTTCTAGACCGTGAGTGTCGAGCTCCTCAAGAAAATGGTTCATATTCTCGATGAGTAGGATATGGTAGTTGAGCGCTTCCTTATCCTCTGGGTCGGCGCCGCTGTTTGTAAGTGTGGCTGGGTTTTCACGAGCAATCACCTTGAGCGAATCAAACATAGTCTTAATAATACGGTCATACTCTCGGTCTACGATTCTCCTGACCGAAGAATTCGTGTCGATTGTCGAGAGCATGTTTTCTACCGCACTGGAGAAATGTGGGAAGACTCGCATGAAAGATATGACTCCCTTGCGTTTCTTAATCTTGACTTTGGTCTCCTCAATTGCACGTATTTGACTCTCGACGAACTTCGTGAAGCGGGATTCCAGGTTGGCTTGAAGCTTTTGCAACACATTATTCAGGAAATCCTGATTAGACTGCGTTATCTCTAAGTGCTTGCGCTCGAGTATGGCAAGAATGCCAACTCCTTGTCTGTTTGATTGTTAGTTACAGGTAGCTTAGACTGGAGAAAATGTATGGTGCACTTACAATGGATCTTGCGACAGTACCCAGTCGATCGTGTTTTGCAGATCCTGCTCCAGGAACGAGAATATTGATTCCATGGCCCGCGTGACTCTCCTAGCTAATTCACGATCGGGCTCCATAAGTCTGTGCCGTTTTAGGTCACCGCCTCGTCGATCTCGTGGTTTTGTCGCTGCAACAAGGTCAGGGAAATCGGCCGTTTCCAAAGTAGTAGCATGGAAGAAATCCACGATGAAGTTCTGCTCGATCTCAACGAGGGGTATGAGGTCATCCATCATGCCCGCAAAAACTTCGTATGGAAGGTTGCGGCCATCCGAAATCTTGTCAAGGCTCGTCTTACTACCCTCGCCAAGGGGACCCCGTAGACCTCTAGCCAAAGTTTGACTTCGCTTTACGGTAATTTTTCTAGCGGTGGCTAATGTGCCCTCCTGTTGTCTTTCCAGTTCGGCAGTGAAGAGGAGCTCCCCTTCATCGCCAGTAGGTTTCCTGGCATTTCGTTTCCATGAATCTATAATGTCTTTGAATCTGTGCCTGTAGAGAGGCAGATTTTTTTCTTGGTACATCTGTAGGCATCGGTTCCAACCGTCGAGGTCTACCTCTCTGGCATAGAGAACGAGAGGGCTGTAGCGCCAGAGGTGGTCTCGCCCGACGTCGTGGTGTGTAGGATCAACCTTCTTTGACAAAGCTCCATCTGCAGCTGCTTTAATCTCTTGCGCTGCTTTATCGAACTGTCGGGACATGAATGCACTAAATCTTTGTAGGAACGCTGCGCTCTCTGAGCGGTACATCTCCCTCTTCTCCTGAACTATGCGCATTTTGCCGTAGTCAGTGTTGAGACTAGAAGGCTGACTGCCCGAGCCTGCATCTTCGCTCTTTCGAAGTTCTGAGCCAGCAGCGGAGGAATCGATTTTCATCATGGCCTTATATAGAGTGACAAGTGCCGATTCAACTTCTTCAAGTCCCGAGCTGGTTTCAAGGGGAGCCACTGTAAGGGCTCGCAGATTGTCGGAGGTGATAGCACAGGTATCAAGCAGTGATTCCAATTCCTTCCTAAGGAGTTTTTGGTTTGCTGCTTGCACTTGTAGGCCTTGCCCCTGAGCTTCTATATACGCAATATCATCCGATAAAGTCTATAGAATGTTAGTGATGCGAATTAGGAAGGCCTCATATCACACTCACAGATAACTCAACGCTGTACAAGGTGAGCAGGTTGTCGAGTTCATCGCACTCTGTGATAGCAACGTCAAGACCCTTTTTGATTGCTTCAACCCGATCATCTTCCTCTTGAAACCGGACTACCCAGCCTCCAGCCTGGGCCTTATTGAGCTCACGGTCAATGTCAAGTTTCATTTCCTCAAAATTGCGACTTCGCATCTGTTCACCAGGGACCCAACCAAAATGATCCAGCCACCTGGCAAATTCTGTTGTCGCGTCGACTAATAAAGTTGTGTCGACGCCTAGGGCAGATAAGTATTTCGAATCATTGCCGACCACAGTCGGACGCCTTGGCGATTCTTCCTGTCGAACCAAATCTAGGCTTTTCCTCTTATTTTCCTTGACGGAAGCTTGCAAACTGGTAGGCCGACTAGAATTAGGTACTGTGACCTTCACCTCAGGGACAACTGATCCTTTTCCTATAGATCTCCTCTCGGGTTCAGTAAGTTTCGGTATTTCGGGCTTAGGTTCCGGACGTGGCGGTGCTGGAACAACACTTGTTATTCCATCTGGACCATCGGTGGTCTTGGTTTGCGCCTCTCGTAATCGTTCTCCAGCACCACCGGGACGGGGTTTAAAAGCGGCTGCAGCTGACGCTGCCTTCCACAAAGCTCCGGCTAGATCACCACGAGACTTCTTCGCTTTGATCATAGGTCCCAAACCTGGACGTGTTTCCTCTTCTCCTGGCGTCTCAGCCGGTGGTGATCCAGGAGCGGGGCTTTCGGCAACAGGCGCGGCTGGTGTGCCGTTAGATTTGGTTACTGAAATAGGGGATGAATTTGGAACTGCCTCCGGTGCTGGGGCTTGTTTCTCTCCCGGGGAGCCAGCTTCGAAACGTTTTCCAGTAGAATTCTTTCGAGGTGACATACGCTCGGTGCTTCGCGGGGGCGGCTCCCTACGAGCACCCTGGCTCATTAATGGCGCCGGTACGAGGTCACTATCTGTAGTTTCCTTTGGCCTTGCTGGGTCCATTGGGGGTCTCTTCCTGTCAGGCAAATCCATCTGGGAAGATGGGTCGGAGGGATCGCCGAATCTACCGAATGCGCCAGGGCCTGGCATGCCCCCCCTTGATCGAGGGGGGATACTAGCGGAGTCATCACTTCTCGCAGAGATTGAACCTGCTACGGAGTCCTGGCTTTTGTTGTTCCCAGCTAGCCTACGTAATGCGGCAGCCTGACTTCCCGCACGAGCAGAGTCCACACCAGGTGCAGGCGCTGGTGATGACGTGCCGTTCGGAGGTGCCAGATTGCGCGCAGGTGAACTAGGAGATTGGTTAGGTCGGTAGGGTTGGATTCCGCTTGATGCGGTTATAGGGTTGGGCTTATTCTGGGGTATAGTATCAGGTTGAGATGGTATTAGATCAGGTCTGGGAGGTTTAGTTTCTGTCCGCGGCGGCGTTGCACTCGGTCTAGGAAGAGGTGGTGTAGGTGTAGGTCCTGTCCGTAGGGCAGTAGTAGAGTCAGAAGGTGAACCTCGGCTTGGTGGTGGCCTTCGCGACCCTAGCACTTGTTCTAGTTCACGGGGCTCGAAGCCCTTCAACTCAGGTATGCTCCCACCAGTATACTTCCCATATATCTTGATTAAGCTTGCAATGAAGAACTTCTTCTCCTTGTCTGCCTGGGCCTGCCAGTAGTACGGCTTCCCGATATTCACGACAAATCCAGTATCACCAGCCCATTCTCGTTTCTGCGGGTCGGCGGTTGGGCCCGTGAAGGACTCAATTGCGGTTAAGTCATTCAGATCCCATGTCTTGCCGATAGAGAATGAACCATTTGCATTTTCTTTGGACTTATGCATGCGTACTCGACCCGACTTTCGCACTGCCACAATTATGACTCGGGGTTTCTCGGATTGGGCTCGCGCTTCTGGAGGAGGCGGGGAGGATGGATGGGAAGAATATTCGGTGATTCTTATGTGGGTGATATAGGTTTCAAGTACTACACGGGAGCACAATGTGCGTCAGCTGCTGGCATAGTCGGCGAATACGAGCGACACATGGGACAATCTTACTGGACCCGTCAACATCCTTTTTATTGAAGCAGCTCTCCACAATGCGTCGCTTCTCCTCTTCGAACCGCTCAGCTCTGTTATAGTCACGGCCAAAGCCGGGACCACCATTCTGGCGTGGGTGTTCCATTGCTAACGGGGTCTCTCCTGTGACAAATTCATGAATGTTGGTGGTCGAGGACGATTCGTGGAGGTTCAGGGATCATTTTCGTCTCAGTTCAAGGTTTCAATGAGCGACAGCGCGACGGGTATGCGACTAAGCTTGTTGAATGCCCAGCCAATTGAATAGTCGTCGAGGTTCGGGGATCGGTTTAGAGAACGTGAAGATGGGATGGCGGGATGAGTGAATATGCTGAATGAAGGAACATTGGTGATGTACAATTTCGTGTCTCAGGGAGTTGAGGCCAAAGCGTCTTGGGCTGTTGCTTCTTGGCATTTAGAAACCTTGGATAAGCTCTGAGGCGCATGGGGAAATCTTGCCTTTCAGTTAAGCGTCTGCCAAGAAGCGCCACGCGACGCCATATTTACAAGCCACATTTACATTTCGTATCTTATCAATAGCACACAAACACTCACAACTCTCACAACTGTCACATCTATCACAACTAGACGTCAACTTAAAACTACAATGCCGAATAAAGAAAACAAATAGAATTGGCGCTGTATAACAACATCAATGAAGGTATCTTATTTTTTCCCCAAAAAAATGATATATTTCAATGTTAATACTGGGCATGCAAAGCAACAAGGACTAGAATAAAAGCGTCCTCTCCAAAAGCTCAAATGTACTTCTCCATAATCTCCCTCACCCTTTCAAGAGGTAGTGCCTCAATCCTATGGCCCTGATTTCCTACCATCGTTTCGGCCATGCACAGAGCATTATATATAGACTCTTCCGTCGCATCTGCAGCTGCCTCGAACAACCCATTGATTGACGAATCATCAACCACGTCAACGGTTATAGGCGTTGGTTTGAACGGGTCGACTGCCCGACGTTCCATCGATATTGATTGAACTGGAATTTCATTGCCAGTCGAGAAGGCCAAGAAAATGTCACCAGATGGGTTGTGGCCATAACCACCCACTCTGGACAGTCCCACCGTTGCTCTTTTGGCGAGCCTTTGGAGCTGAGTAGGGTGTAGAGGTGCATCTGTCGCGAGAATGACAATGATGCTCCCATCCTTCCTATTTTTCTCTTTCTCAAGCGCCTCTCGCGCCATTTTTATGGCCTGGTTGCTCTCGGCAGCCTCGTCGGCCTCCTGAGCCAGGATTCTTCCTACCGGCACACCTGCGATGCGGAAATGTTGTGGCCTGCCATAGTTGGCCTGCACCAATACGCCAATAGTGTAAGTCTTGGGCTCGCCTTTGCTGTTGAATCCTTCGACGACTCGACTGCTGCTGCCGGTGCCGCCCTTGAAATAATGGCAGATCACTTCCATTTCTCACGTTAAAATTCTTCGAACACGAAAGAGGGGTAGAGAAGGCTGCTTACTGCCGGTCCCGCCGCCAACATTCCCTTCCTTTACCCTGTCACTTGATACACTCTCAAGGCCCTTAATGATGTGTTCAGGCTTGACCACGAACTGAGTAAGGTCGTTCAGGTATCCATCAAAAGTTTCTGCGACTACTGGCAACAGGAACCAATCGACGTTGCCCTTTGCAACGCCCTGAGATTTGATGGTATATTCGTAAATCCCTTGGTATGCGGCACCCACCGCGAACGAGTTCGTGATGATGATAGGGGAGTGCAATAGTCCTGTCTCGTTGATCCAGTGGCTACCAGTCATCTCCCCTGATCCGTTGAAGCTAAATAGGCCCGCATAACAGGCTTTATAAAACCAGTCTTCTCTGGGCATTATGCTTGTGACACCAGTATTCACAGCACCATCGTCGGCGAAAATCTCCTGAGTATGAACCCGAACACCAGGAACGTCAGTCAGGGAATTAAGGGGGCCCGGTTTCCAATATCCTAGGTTCAAGTTGGGCAGAAGATCTCTGAGCCGTTTTCGAGACTCATTACCCGTGGCTGTTGCTGAAGCTGACGACATAGTAGGATAATGCTTGGTGGTTCCAATTTGAGACTGGTGTTATTGTTACTTCGTTCTCCTATATTATACTGACATGCTTGCTGAGGGATTCTCTTTTTATACACGTTGAGATGTTCACCCTTGACATTGGTTGATCCTCCATCTCCAGTTATCTACTTCATCCTGAGTCATACCGGTTTGCTGGCGAATCAGGATCATCTGCAAGAAGGATCTTTTGCTCGATTAGGGAGGTCAATGGCATTATACATATGGATGATAGGCGTATTTAAAGTCTAGCGCGTTAAACTACAGCAGTGACTTGATAACATGTATGTCGTACCTTGAGACGTGCATCACACATCATTGTGAAAGAGAATCTTTTAAGGTGAATTTCAATTGAACTTAGACCTCGAGTTAAAGAGATGTCTCCTAATGTTAAACCAAGCCTCTCCCCCATTTTGCGGAGATGTTTATTACCGGCTCAAAACCGAGGGTTGCTTCCCCCACAGCGGGACTCTTACCTACCCCACGTTACCCTCTGCCTCTGTTCCCCAGGGTCTCAGGGTTGGAGACTTCATTTCACTTGTTCTCCTGACGACTTGAGATTTCAACTCGGTCATTTGTTGATGTTATGTAGCTGGTGCTCCAGTGCTAGAAACTTCAATATCACATACCACCTAATTAATTAATTGGAATATCGGATCATCTAGCGACATTCATCTCGAAGCTGGTAGATCCAGTTCTCTGTGGACCGTAAACTCACAAGATGGTTGCCGCGGTTCGCGTTGTGCCGAGTGTGAGTTCTCAAGTCCCAGCATTAGGTTAGACACATACTAACATGAGGGAAACATCAGGCTGCTACAAGAGCAGTCAGCCTATTGCGTACCGTCCAGTACGCTCATCCGCCAAACTGCCCATGTCATTCAAATCCGGGGCACCATCATCACCATGCAAGACCTCAAATCGACAAGTATGCTCAGCATACGCAGCAGCGGATCGGGAGGCGAGGTTTCGCTTCCCCTATAGATCCTTATCAGCAGAAGGAATATGCGTTTGAGATGGCCGCGTCATCAATCCGATTCGGCCCCGGTGTCACCCAAGAAGTCGGTATGGACTTCAAGAATATGGGCGCTAAACGTGTCTGCGTCGTAACTGACCCAACCGTTCGAAAACTCACCGCCGTAAAGCAGGTAGAGGAGGCTCTATCAAGGGAAGGTATCCATTATGAGATATTCGACAAGGTCCGAATCGAACCGAAAGATAGTTCGTAAGTGATCGGCGCTCTACTAGATATTACGAATTCTAGATTAATATAACCCAGCGTCAAAGAGGCAATTGCCTTCGCCAAGCCATACCAGCCAGATGCGTTCCTCGCTGTTGGCGGTGGCTCGGTCATCGACACGGCCAAGTTAATGAACCTCTACACGGAGTACCCTGATGCCGATTTTCTGGATTTCGTCAATGCGCCGCTGGGTAATGGACGGCCGATCGAGAAGAAACTTAAGCCACTTGTTGCCATTCCCACCACGGCCGGTACCGGAAGTGAAACCACCGGAACAGCAATTTTCGATCTTGTGTCGAAGAAGGCTAAAACCGGGATCGCGCACCGCAACTTGAAGCCAACTCTCGGTATATGCGATCCGCTCAATACGAGAACTATGCCGTCGGCAGTGAAGGCAAGTTCAGGACTAGACGTGCTTTGCCACTCGCTAGAGTCGTGGACCGCTATTCCGTTCAATGAGAGGGTGCCGCGACCGTCTAACCCCATCTTGAGGCCTGCGTATCAAGGTGCAAACCCCATTAGCGATATATTCTCTTTAAATGCCCTTCGCAGCACCGTCAAGTATCTTCCGAGAGCGGTTAAGGACCCCGAAGACTACGAGGCTCAAAGCGAAATGCTCCTTGCTGCTACTCTCGCTGGCGTTGGCTTCGGAAACGCTGGTGTCCATCTCTGTCACGGTATATAATACGCTCTTAATTGAGGTTTAGTTCGAAGACTAAAACTAACAAACTGCTCCAGGAATGTCATATCCCATCTCCGGTCAAAACCCCGGCTATAAACACGCGGGATATGAAGTCGAGGCACCCATCATCCCGCATGGTGTCTCGGTCGCCGTATCCGCACCTGCAGTCTTCCGGTTCACGGGGCCATCGAATCCCGAGCGCCACCTTGCTGCCGCGGAAGCGTTCGGCGTGGACATCACGAACGTAAAGCGCGAGGATGCGGGCCAAGTCTTAGCCGACGCTATCACGGAGTTCCTCGCCGGCCTGGGCGATCAGCCAAAGGGATTGAAAGAGCTAGGCTTCGATTCAAGTCACATCGACTCCCTAGTCGAAGGCACGATACCCCAAGCGAGAGTCTTGATGCTGGCGCCCGGTTTAGCGAAGGAGCTCGAGCAGGAGAGGGATCAACTGAGGAAACTGTTTGAAGATGCTTTAGTGCATTAATAACTGAAAATGCTCATAAGATTGTATATAAGAGTCTATGTAGCTCATGTAGATATAATAAATGATGCAAAGAGTACCCAATTATATCCTATTCGCTGACGATAAGGGCGCGTGTTTGTTGGCTCACAGTTGGCTCGGTTAACGGAATACCGCATCTAGGGAGAGGTATGTGACACGATTGCAGGCTTCCACGACGGCAATTGAACCTATCTTTATAATACTAGAAGTAAGGAAGGCCTGTTAATATAAGCCACCCAAGAGGTAATGATCGTATAAAATACGCATCGTGTTATCAAGCTCGTACGAGTATGGTCGTGCAAGAATCTGGGGTTCTCCGGGTGCTCCCGAGTACACCTAGAGGCAGTGCAGTGGAGCAGCTAAACCACTGGACCCTTTGTGACCTACATCCAGGTCAATTCTGGCCAAAGATCTGAATTGTAGCTATGCAGTAAGTACACCTTTAGAAATTACCTAAATCATGGCATTTATCGGCCTCTACTATAAGGTAGGTAGGGAACTTACAACCTCTTAAGAGATATTGTGAATTTGTCGAAAATTTTGCACCTGGCCATTGAGCATGAATAGTGAGCGTTAGGTGTCGCTAATGCCCTATTTGCCTCTTAAGAGCCATGTTTCGCTTATGCCGTCCTACATTATATCACCGCTCTTTTATAGGCACAGCTAATAAATCTTGCAGGTCTCCTGCTGTGACTTTGTAGCATGCATCAGGTTCATCTCTAAAAGAACAAGAGCCGAGATACATAGATTGAAGGCTTCGGTCCGAAACCTTCGGCCCTACCAAACTTGACTAGCAGAAAAAAAGATATTTGAGGTGCAAATGTCAAGAAAATATTGCTATCGCATTATGACTCCGGCTCACTTCCCCATATTGGCCGGCTCCTTGGCGCTCCAAAGGATGACCTGCATATAATTGAACACCTGCGATCCGACATTCCGGCTAGGAGTACGCAAGGGGATGGAAGAGACTTGAGACTCGTTGCTGCAGAAAGTTCGATTCTAATTAGGGCCTACTACCATGATCGAGGTGGCCGTGAACCGGTCCGCTGGGTACACGAAGCTGAAGAATGTATCTCGACTACAGCACTACAGGCTCAAAATTTCCACCAATGGCGGTGTTAACCTAACCTAAAATACGCCTAGCGCCTTGAAGGATTCTGGACTCAGAGCACCTGAATCCCAGCGTTACCTTTCACGCGGTATATTGATTGGCGGGGGGTGAGAGGTGAGAGGCGACTCAGCCAGAACACAACGCAATCCAAAGAGCATTCCAGCGCTATCACCCCAGCCGTTTCTTCATAAGTGCTTACAGGAACAGATGATCTTCGCTATGCGAATCGTACAGATCTGTATCTGCTCATGTGTATGGCGGACGGAATGCCAAGGCCATGGGAGCGAGCCACACCCCGCAAGGCCTTGGCGTCTAGAATCTCATCTCGACGCGTGCTACCCTACCTTGCCGTGTCACTGTTGTAGTATCGTAGTATCACTAATAGCGAGCGATGGACTATTCCAATGGCACAGCATCCGCTTTCGGCTGACGGAAGATTTCCACCCGCCATCCTTTTTCGGGATTCGATGTTTGGGGAAGCTGGGGTTGAGATTAGGGAAATTGGGGGTCTTACGTGAAGGGGAATAAAACCATCACGATGCCCCGAGTCGTTATGCGTGAATAGGTACGTCAGGCTCCTCTCCTGTCGCACACACGACAATTGAGAGCGCACAGTTGTAAAGATGTCGGAATCCATGGAAGAAAAAGAAGTCAACGTCGGAGGTGTTTTGGTATCTCATGAGCAAGTAGCGGTTCAAGAAGGCACCGGCGCGGCGGCGAGCTCTTCTGGCGCCAAGGCGAAGGTGGTCCACAATGTAGGTTCTATCCGCTTTCATGCCTTCTCGTTCTATGCACGCGCTAGTTTCAGCGTCTAATTATTAGATACCAGGCCGAATTGTACGCAGCTATCCGGGAAACCAAGATCGACTACAAGAGCAGAAACTCGATACATCTCTACTGTAAATATCCGGGCGAGACGGTGTATCGCTTACCCTCGACAATTCGCTGATAATCTACAGTCTCGATTTTTGTCGCATTCTGCTGCGCTTGTGCCAATGGATATGACGGTCAGATTCTACGGTAGTTCTCTTACCGACTTAGTCGTGCTGATGGATATGATATTCAGGATCACTCCTTACTGGCGTCGTCGCCATGGATCACTTCCAAAATACCTTCCATAGTGGCAAAACTGGCACGCTCGTCGCTATAATGTTCTCTCTCTACACTGTGTTAGTTCTTCGCGAACGGATTGGCCATCCCGTCCTTAAACTGATACGGACTTCATTATAGTGGTGCGATGGTTGGCAGCCCCTTCGCTGCCATCTTGTCCGACAGATGGGGCCGCAAGATCGGCATGTTCAGCGGCGCTATTGTCATTACCATCGGTATGATTATCGTCTCAACCTCATTTACAATCGCGCAATTCATCGTCGGTCGTTTTGTGCTCGGTTTTGGCATCTCGATTATGACAGTTGCTGCCCCAGCTTACGCTGTTGAAATCGCGCCTCCCCATTGGCGCGGTCGGGCTACTGGTATGGCATACCCCATTTGAACTCACCAGAACGCGAGAGCACCATGCTAACAGCCATGACCCAGGCTTTTATAATTGTGGCTGGTTTGGGGGTTCTATTCCTGCGGCTGCTGTGGTCTACGGCTGCAACAAGATCGATAATAATTATTCCTGGAGAATCCCATTGATCATTCAGGCCCTCGCTTGTATTGTCGTCCTGACCGGTGTCTGGTTTATCCCTGAGTCACCCCGCTTTCTCATGGCGAACGGCCGAGAGGAGGAAGCCGTTGCCTTTTTAATCAAATACCATGGAAATGGCGATCCTCGATCCAGGCTGGTACAGCTCGAGGTCGAAGAGATGAAGGAAGGTATTCGGCAGGATGGTATTGACAAGCGGCCCTGGGATTGTAGGTTTTGAATCCCCCTTTATAGCTCGAGGCGTCTTTAGGTACACATGTGGCTAACAGTTATTAATAGACCGTCCTTTCCTCCTTAGCCATAGTGGGCGCTGGCGAATAGCCCAGGTTCTGATGATTTCTATCTTTGGTCAGTTCTCCGGTAACGGATTGGGTTACTTTAACACGACCATATTCGAGATCATCGGCGTCACATCCGTTGAGCAGCAACTAGCATATAACCTGCTTAACTCTGTTCTGTCTGCTGTCGGTGCCTTGGCCGCCGTCTCGCTTACCGATATCATGCCTCGACGAAAGGTGCTTGTTTTTGGAACATTCGGTTCGTGGTGCTTGTCCCAAATGAACCGTGAACGTCTACTAACCGGACAACTCAAGCTTGCGCTGCGGCTCTGGCCACTAATTCTGGTCTGTCTGCAGCACTCGATGCCCAAGGGGACAACATCCAGGATTCCTATGCTAGGGGCGCTTTAGCATCATACTTCCTTTTCAACATCATATTCTCCTTTACTTATACCCCTCTCCAGGGCGTCATTCCTACAGAGGCCTTAGAAACCACCACACGAGCTAAGGGTCTCGCTTTTTCCAGCGTAATTGTCTATGCTGTGGGCTTCATAAATCAATTTGCCGGTCCTATTGCCCTAGGAAACATTCAGTACAGATACATCTATGTAAGCTGTGCTGACGCGCCTGTCTTAGTTGGATTAAATTAACCTGGCGTCATAGGTATTCGTTGGATGGGATATAGTAGAGACGATTATGTGGTACTTTTTTGGGTTCGTGGTCCCAGTCATGGTTTCTTTCCTGATAGCTAACTCGCGCCGCATAGTGTCGAGTCCCAAGGTCGTACTCTCGAGCAGCTTGAATGGGTCTATAACCAGCCTAATCCTGTCAAGGCATCCCTCAAGGTCGACAAGGTTATCATCGCAGATGGAAAAGTCGTGGAGAAAGTTGTTACTAGCAATGCTTGAGCTTCATGCGCTTTGGGGGTTAGAGGCAAAGATTTAGACTACCTGTGATCGGTTCTTTTTTTTTTCCAATCAGGGTAGTATAATATGAAGTCTAATATGCGGCACGCCGACTTTGTTGGTGCCATCGATGCATAAGCGTAAGCACCTGTAAAGGTGAATTTAAGCCACGTCCTCCCTCTCAGCCTCCAATGGAATAGATCTGGTTACGCAAATCAGTTAATGCAAGTTAAACCAACATGTGCCGTTGCTGTAGGCCCAACGAAGATAGGAGAGGAATAGGTTCTTAACTCACGCATCTATATATGCTCCTAGTACTGAAAAAGACCAACTAGGGGGAAGACCACGCGCCGAACAGCACTATGTTGTGACACCAACAACCCGCTTTCGTTCAGGGGGGGTTCTAATAACTACCTCCTGGTGCGTGTCTCATCCTAAGCATCTCCATCTAGCTATGAGTGTCAGATGTTTCACCCTTAGAACAAAGAACCATTCTGTATGTATACCTTGAGCCTAGCCAGATAGTTTCCAGTCCCTCGCGGAACAACATTTTTTTTCCCGTCATCCTAGGTGCGCTACGTGACACATCTTATGACAGGAGTGAGCTTCGAAGTTACCGAAGGCGTCATGACAGGAGACAGCCTCCTGCGGCAGGAGCCAGAGTTGATGCAAGCGGCCATGCAGATTTATCAAGAGCACAAAACCGGGCCTCTTTCTTCTGCTGCCCTTCTGTTGTACGCATTTTTGCCAATTATGACTCAAGCTATAGAGAAACTGGGGCCACAGATTGCGAGGTCCTTGGACGAGCTCGTTTAGGGGTTAGATGTTGCTTCCATGTCTAAGTATGAAAGAAAAAGCTTCGACTTCACCAAGTCGCTTCTGCAGTCAGTAAACTATAGAGAGGCGTCCGGTTCTCTATTCATGCTGCCAGCTCAAGTTAATCTGCGCAATGGACCAAAGCAGGCCGGTATGACCATGGATGTCAAGCCCGGAAACTTCGTCAGTATTGGCGCATCCCTTCAGTACCCACTATCTCGTGGTAGAACACACATTTTATCTTCAGACCCAGCTGCTGCGCCTGTCATTGACACTCGCTACCTTTCACATCCTTTGGGAATCGAGATGTATGCATGATATCTCATGGTTATTGAAATAATCGCTAAGACACCTCCTTTTTCCCATTACATTAAACCGGGAGGGCAAAGGGCACAGCCAGGAGAATCCAAAGTAGATACATTAGAGAAGGCCAAAGCATATATCAGGGAGACAGCCTTGACGGATAATCGCATCGTTGGCACATGCGCTATGCTGCCGCGAGAGAAAGGCGGTGTTGTTGATCACCGACTTAACGTGTAGGGCGTTAAGGGGTTGATTGTTGTTGTTGTTGTTATATTTAACGCCGTTGCTGGCCTCCCTAGGGGCATATGGCGTGTAGAGCTACCCAGTATTCTACAATTCAAACCCAGTGGCACACGTTGTTCGAGCCTTTCCAACCTTGATCACCATATGGGGGTCTTCCAGGTCCCCTAATCCAATGAGCATTTGCCTAGCTCGAGCCGAAGGTATTCCCACGTTATATTAAGGGGTTGAGAGTTGTGGACTGGAGTATCATGCCCCTCATTCCTCGCGCGAACGTGCAGACTTCCGTTTACACAGTTGCTGAGAAGGCGGCTGATATCATTAAATAGGACCACGGTCTACTCTTCAGCAAGCTGACATGAATGTTTTATGGCGCTGATTCCCAACAACGAAGTATTTGGGCACCGGCCTTTCAAGATTGGTTAGTACTCAGATAGCAATACTAGTCTTCAATTAAATTGACGTCAAGAATTCTTCGATGGTACAATATCGGAATATCCGAGTAGGCGGTCTTCCAGTCCTAGAAGCTTCTACGCTACGTGTTAGATAATCAGTAATCATGTGATCTGGTGATTCGGTCACCTGATTCACTACCAGAAGAGCGTCTGTATTACGAAGAATCTTTGGTTTGAGCACTACTAGAGAGATACAACACATATTGAACACAATTCTCTAAGAAGGAGGTGCTTTTATTACTATAGACACGATACCCTAAATCATGTATCTGCACAGTAGTTCGCCAACCGGGGTAAATTAAGAAAAGCCAAGACTGAGATATTGTAAACCTAATGGACCAATCCCTACCGGCCCAACCTCTACGAATACTATACCAAAGAGATTGATAACTTCAACGTGACTGACTTCAAGAGAATGGGGGACCCTCAGAGGTTCATCAAGAGTCTCCACGACTGGGCGACTTCTGTCACGTGGCGCACCAAGAATAACGGGAAAGAACATGTTGTTCCGCGAGGAACTGGGAACTATCTGGCTAAGCTCAAGGTATACATACATGATGGTTCTTTGTCCATAAGGTGAAACATCTGACAACTTCAGCCAGAATCAATGAAATCATCAAAACTCTAATAAGCAGAGCAAAAAGCAGCCAGGGCCATCAGACTCCCCCAATTTCAGCAGGCCGACCCGGAGTATCGGTTTAGCCAGGCTTGTAAGTACGACCAGGGGTATTGGGATGTTCAGGTTCAACAGAACGTCCAAAGCCATCGGAATGGTCAGGATCATCAAAATGATATACATCAAGGGGTTCAGCAATAATCTCTACCGCCAGTTCTTTGTTAAACCCTGACTTTAATCTTAGGACCTGAACGGAGCGTATGTCTCTCTCAAGGAGATTTCTTTATGTATTATGAGCCTCATCGGCACAATTCCCTCGCTCCTTAAAGTCGTTTCAGCACTCAATTTTATCAGTGACCGCTGTTATTTCATGTGCACTTTCATTGTATGAATGGAGACATTTTCGGTTACCACGAAGCATTCTTAGGCGAGATTAAGTCTTGGTACGGTGGGTAGCAAGCAACCCCTTGGATTATGTAGTCCTAATGCCCAACACCAAGGTTAGCTCAGATAAAAAATCGAACAAGACAGGAAGGTTAGTTTATAGGTAATATTTAACGGGATAATTTAATCAGGACTATCAGACTGTTTGAATTGGAGAAGAACTTTTGGATTGGCGTATTTCCGAATCAATAAAATTGGATAGCTCAATAGACGTATGTTTTCGCCGATCTGATCATAGCTCTTACCGAGATAGTGAAATGCTATGATACTGGTTTAATAAGGAATAGGAGGCTGGCCAAGCTCCTAGACCCATCTAGAATCGTGATGCCCAGTTTTAAGACACTTCCCAAGCGAGTTAACCGTTGGTCCATGACTATAAAAAGATTTTCATAGCCCTAGGAGTGTTTTATCTATGAATTAATAACCCGAAATTTGAAAAATGGATATTTGCTACTAATCTGCCATCACAAAGGGCGAAGTACTTAGTAGTTGCCATTAAACCTTAAAATGGTAGACGACATTAATACTAAGAATATTCCACACGCATATAGCATATCATGGAGTACTCATGGGTAGAGCAGGACTCTACGTGAGGGCAGTTACCATTGGTACGCAACTATATACATCACGGAATATTTGGTTCCGGAGTCTGTCAGAAGGAAAGCCTATATAACATCCTCTATATGTAGAGAGACGGGGAATAATCCTAGGGACTTCCTTAGAGTACCAATGTATAATGCAGCAGTCAGGTTCCAACAATTGCCTATCCATGGTAGGTCCCTAGGGCATGTGTAGCGGGATCCATCAGGCCAGTCCACTTCTTGATACCGAACCCAATATCTACAAGGTTGTAACGTCTGACGTTCCTTCATTAACACGTGTGTTGGATGCGTCTGGGGTTCCTGTTTTTCACTTACTTTTGTATTTGCAGAATGACAAACGGCCTCACTTCTGATCCATAGGCGACCATCTTGAAGACTTCTCACTCTGATCTCTTAAGTTTCAACTGCCTGGTGCAATAGCTCAAGTGAGCTTGAGTCTTATTTATTTGATGTTCTCTCGGAGGCCTGGAAATTTCCGCTTTTCATTGATGATCTTCGAATACCGGCCCACGTCAATGCGTTGAAGATGAGCTCGACCATAAGTGTAACTTATCGGATTGTTAGCCATTATTCAACAGCACCGTTCCATTTTCATGTCGCTTAGCAACCAATGCTTAGGGGCTATACTACGTGATTTGTAATATCATTAGGGCTACACCGACGCTCCTTTGTACTTATATGGTTACCCATGTAAGGGTAAACTTAGGGGTATGTCCGTCTTGGTATAAATTAGTATAAATCTCAGCCTGACGGGGCTCGGAGTCAGCGAGCTCTGTTATACTGAAGTCATTAAGACGAGTCTAGACCACAGTCTCTGTGTATGTCTAATGTAGGACTTCTTGAACCATATTGAGAGGTCTTGGGGTCAGATCGGCTAGTTTTTAATTCAAGGAGGCTCCACCTATATGATTCTGGAAAGATATATGAGGCAGGTATAGATAGGGGTGTAAGCAACATGATGGATGTTCGCAGCAGTCGTTCACGGATTTGGCCGTATTGCTGGAAAGGGATGTACTGCACGCCTATGATAATATGAATACTACATACCTAAGGTTACTTAGAAGTACATGAAGCTAACTGGTTTCCTTGTGGGTACGGCCAGGGTATTGATAACATCAAGTTTGACAGCCCCTACTGTGTAGGTAGGTATTAATGAACAGATTAATCGGATAATAGATACTACATAGGCGAACATTGAGATTGCACGGAGTCAAGTCCTAATAGGTGACTCGTCTATTATACTGTTTTGCTTACAAGTATAGCCAGCCGATGTTAATTCATGTACTCAATACGATGGTATGTAAAGTAGGCATAGAGGCGAAATAGGTGAGCGAATCAAAGGATGCATTAGGTCGCCGACTAGTCCTACATGGAAGTACTTGCCCAGAATAAGATGCGGTCAGAACCTTTGTTCTGGGCCGCACCTTAGGTCCTAACGAAGAGACTCGGCAACCTTGAGTATGAGATGATACAGACCTATCTCCTGGGCTGGGAAATTGGGGCATTTCAATGGGGAAGGAGAATATGCTTACGTACATAATCGAACATACAAATGGACATTGCTGATGATTTGAAACCCTAGGAACACAGGAAAACCGGCCGTAACACGGCCGAGCTCAACGAGGAATACTTTCCACGCCCTGTAGAGATTTGAAACTTGCCGCATATACTGCCATCAGCATCTCATTCGCACTATTGGTATTAACCGGAGTTTTCGCCGACGTAATGTCAGCTGAACTAAGATAGACAGCATTGCCAAGAAAGCTAATTCGTGTTTCTCCCAAAGATAGGGGACTCATTAGTAGGACACGACGTTGCCCGCCATATGAAAACAAAGCAAGTGAGGTAGATGACTAGGTACCTATTTCCTGTTAATCTCCGAAGCTCGTTTCGCTTTCTCTCGCTACGATTTGCAGTGAAGAATTGAATAAAAATAACTATAACACAATATAGCATACGAATGGGGGCGGAAACGGAGGGAGTACACTACCAAGCTCTGGAAGATGACTAACACATTAGGTACCTACCTAAGGTATGTTGAAGGTATCCTTCTAGTTGGAGTTCGACCCCCGCGAATAGCATCTGCTATGCAGTATCCACGAAGGCTGTTCCAAAAAAGCCATCCACTCCTTTGCTATGCAGCTGCTATGCTCTTGAGTATGGAGAAACAAGTGGCGGAGAAGATAAAAAGAAGCCGAGGCGTAGGAAAGTTGCGGCCAATAAGATGCGTTGGACGTATGGATAAGCATTTTCGGCAGTGGACCCCTGAATCGAGCAATAAGATCTCGTTGCACTGCGCCTACGGCAGTGTCGGACGTGTAGCCAATGGGCTTTCTGCATAAGCCCTTAGCCGTTAGCTCTCGAAGGAATCGCTGTGCCCGCCGATCATTAACAAGTTACCACCACGACGTATATAGTAGGTTGTTGCAAGTTAGTGTCAATCCTAAACACGAGGGTAGTCGCACCAACAGATCTACTATTCTAGATTGGATGTTACCTCATCTCACCTCAGCTTCACATTCAATTCGAAGAGGGTGCCCCGCAAACAGTAAAGTGTGCCCCTGGTAAATATACCTAGTCGAACAGAAATAACTTCAATAAGACCTGCCTGTTCTTCCAGAATCCATACAAAAACGCATCATATTTAATTAGGTGCCTTACCCATGTCTTCTACAAATCAACAATGGCAGTGAAGCTATCTTCGCATTTGATATCCTAGTCGAATGGGAAAAATACAGACAATAACCTGCATGTGATATTAGTTTTGAACTGTTCCCATTCCGCCTTTTTGCGGAAATACCGCCCTGACATGCATAGTGCAATCTTTGCTCGATCCTCCCACTCGCTACCGAGCGGACTAAGCTTTCTCGCAACTTTCTTTTTCCGCCTCTAACGCTCCTTGACAGCCTCTTGATTCCTACTCTGCTCACAACTAGGTCATTTCTATTGCCTCCTTCTTCATTGAGATATCTATAACTCCTATAAAGCCCAATAGACTGCCGGGGCCCCACAATAGTCACTCATGTGAAACGAGGGCACTAATGTGGCGGCCTAAATCAATGACAAAATTAGGTACCTAGATACAGAGACAGAATAGGAATAGACAAAACATGAAGCAATCATATCATCATCATACCTGCGTTCATAGGCTAATATCTAAGCTAAGCCTGCCTACATGCCAAGAATAATAGAAATGCACGAATCCTTAGTCACGTGAATCAAGCCCAATGAAGCCCTGGTTATCTCGAAAGCTGGCGATGATCCATATATGAATGCTCGCTTGCGGATTACCAAATCCCGGACCTGCTTGGTAAGCGCCGGCTACTGCTAAAACATGTAAAAGTTCCGTGTACAGTCAGATATTAGACCAAACCGCCTAAAGGATTAATGGAATAAACGAGCGAAGGCTTATATGCCTACAGAGTTTGACATATGGGGTAGGATATGGAATCTATGTATATCTTTTCCCATGGAACGGGGAAGAGAAGGATAATGTTACTTTTAATAATCTCTTCGAGACGGGTGCAGGTAGGTCATGTTCTCGAATCACAATACACGTGCTCGAAGATGGCGCATGCAACAAATGAGGGAAAGATAAACATTGCAGGGTCGAAGCTGAATTCAAAGCTGAAAGAGCATGTATCTACTTGGTTGGAGAAGATTGACCTAAATAGAATAAAGATATTATAGCTACTACAGTGCTACTTTGGTCCTACCACTGTTTCCCATGGGAAGCCTCGTAGATTTCAACACTACGACGGGAGAAATTTCCGGGTAAACGAAAAGATGCTATTTTCTGAGGTGCTTTGTGGCACTGAGGATTCTACCTTAGCTGCCTATCATTTTCTTGATAAGGGATTTTCAAATATCCCAAAAGGTCAATCTAAGGATGACAAGCATATCAGGATTCCTAGATTGGAACTGAAGCCAGATACTAACCAGGTGAATCCTGCATCTACTCGCGGAGGCGTAAAGCTTGATGTTCAACAAAGTTCCCGAATCCTTGGGCCGCATCGATGTATCTGCTCGCAATGTTGGACCCCTATGACGATAGAGCTTCCCCGGACTACATATGTGAAACCATCCCACAGCTAGGTGTTGGTGGTTTTAAATCCATTTGTAGTAATACGCTAATCGGTCTGATGTCAATCTCACTGGGGAATTGATAACTACCTACCTACTTATCTAATAATAGTTCCGCGTGCGACTAGATCACTCATGGTATTCGCGTTTCGGAGTGCAGATAGGAACCATATGGCGAGTGGTGGAGTTTTGAGAGCACGTAAACCGGTCCCGAAACCGTAGCATTGAAGCCATATTGGTGCCTAGCGCCCGGATCGAGCGCCGGAGACGACCGGCGCCAAATAACTAGGTACCCCGGCTATCGTTCATAGGCTCGCATTACGCGTCTAACTTGAAAAACGTTTGTCGCGGCATTATTATGGTGGATTCGGGCGGAAGCGGCGGAGCTTCTCTCCACAACCAAAGATTATTGTCAGCTCAAGTTAAAGATAGAGATTGATGAAATTGAAAATGAATGCGGACGCTTTTAGTGGTGAATAGGCGTAACTAGTCGTTTCGAATGCCCTTTAATCGTGCCATTCATGTTGGAACTGGGCCGACGTCACATAC
Source organism: Hypoxylon sp. NC0597 (assembly GCA_022432515.1). Taxonomy (NCBI): domain Eukaryota; kingdom Fungi; phylum Ascomycota; class Sordariomycetes; order Xylariales; family Hypoxylaceae; genus Hypoxylon; species Hypoxylon sp. NC0597. Next base: position 191,038 of record JAJKLA010000031.1, read on the forward strand.
CAAGTACTGGACCTACCTTGCTCCAAAATGTGGTGTCAATCTGGGTAACGCATACAGGTAGGTACCTTGTAACAGAGTGGATACCCTGCAGGTTGAGGTATGATCCAAATCTGATCAGGCTCTCGGGGTTCGAGAAGCTCTCAAGAACCTTCCGGTTGCAACCGTAGGACTGAACCAGGGAATGACGAAATGAGAATTGATCGCCTCTTTGTTTTCTTCTGTTTGAATGTTTGAACCTTTTCGGTTGCTTCTGGATGGGAATTTTGTGAAAGCGCTTTACCCATCGTATAGGCTTATCCTTAAACGACCTGCCTTGTCCAGCCACGCAGAATCTTAGCCTAGATCCTCCACACGTGTACCCAGGTATACTAGTATGTAAGCATTAAGTTATCCACTGGTTATCCACCAGCAGCGCTACTAGCGGTCAGGTTCGAATGTGGTATGAATAAAAAAGTACGGATTAGCTTGTTCAAGTCCCATCGGATCTGCAGTATCAAGTATACATGCACATTGTAATGGAGTTAACATTTGAAGGGTATATGAGTTAAACTAAATATAGAATTGAACATTAAGCTTGAAGTTTAAGTTTATTTGGAACCCCGATGCATCGCTATTGCATGGTACCCAGATTTTCCTCTGAGATGCGAATCTGTAAAATTTCCCTAAATGATACCTACCTACATTACGACTTGACGTCAGAAAATGTATTAAATATCCGTGTACCTATATCCATAGCTATCTCACATTTAATGTTACTCAAGAGATTAGCTCTTTACCATAAACCTCGTGTGGGTGGGACACGACATAGCTACACCTGTAAGCTACACACGATATTTTTAAATATGATAAGCTATTGTAGCTATCGGCTCAGCATGGCATTGATAAAAAGTGGCTTCTAAGGCTTACTGTTCGAACTAATGGTCGAATCCGCCTGTTACATAAGGTTAATACAAGTACGGTAAGTGTAGATGCCGAAAGTTGAATGCGCAGCATCTGATGATCCTTCGGTTTTTTTCTATTAGACTGCTTTCCCCTGTACAGATAACTGGAGGAACCTTTGATAAGCCTACCGCCGCTGTGTTAACTCCATGCCGGTTTCAAGCCTGCGCCTGTCTCAGGGTTTTCAGGGTCCATGCCTGTGCCTGCTGACTGCAGGGAGTGATACACGCGGCGCGATAAACTGGGTCAACCACCAGGGATCCCAGCCGCCACTTGTACTGTCATTTGTATTGTCCTAGGCCGGGGTTTTACCAGGTCTCTCATCTTATATCTTATATATTTGTATTCGCCTCAATCACCAGCATGTTTCCGCCTGCGAAAATCACAGAATGCATCAGTATCTAAATCACGTCGAAATGGGTATGACACCAGCTAGCCGGGCATCAGCCCAATCTCCAGGTAAGTTTAGCATTAGCATACGAGGAAGCTTCTCAAATTCGGCAGCTAACGGTGCAGCAAATAGCCTCTGGCCGCACGACGCCCAGAAGAGAACACAAAGCCAAGCGGCGAGCACCCAACACATTAGTATGGACGCAGCCACGCACAATTCCCCCGGACATGCAGAGGAATCATACGGCCAAACGATCACAGAGTCCGGTAACAGTGACTCCTGAATCACTACATCACGACGTTCAGAAGCAACATCAACATCCGCCACCCCCTCCGCCACCACCGCAACAGCAGTTAACCCCCCCAAATATATTGGCCCATACCACTATGTCGCCATGGGATAGCGATACTATGCACGTCGATCTGGGCGATACGATAGATCTTACAGATGATTTTTGCCTTCCAGATCTCATGCAGTCTCCTCCACTATCTAAAACATCTTCATGCCTACCGGGCACACTATTATCAAATTCTACGCCATTATCATTAAGTCTGGAAGATCTAGGTCGAGGAGATAGCATCGATTCAATTAGTAAATGGACACCACCTGCGTCTGAGAGGGATTCCAGCATAGAACCGGTGGATGTCAAGGGCTTCAACGCAGTTCATCTAGCCGCCTATTACGGACAACACTCCATAATGCGGTTATTGCTATCGGCGTGTCCCGAAGACACAGACGCGATCAATGATAAGGGTCAATCAGCACTACACATCGCAGCTGCCGAGGGTCACACGGAAGTGGTGCGCGAGCTGCTCGATTTGGGCGCAAATGCATTCTTACAAGATCATGAAGGCCAAAATATACTACATGCTGCAGCATCATCCGGGTCAATACAAACAGTTATGTTACTTCTCGACCGAGATCCTACGATGATACGGATACCCGACAATCATGGACACACGCCGTTGCATCGAGCAGTTATGGGAGGAAATGAGGAGATAATACGGTCGTTATTGAAAAGAGGCGCAGATCCACGGACCACGATAACATGAGATGGTGTACTATTATTGTTATTCACGAAGCCACCATATCCCTGTATACATAAGGACTCTTGACATGTAATAGATTGGGTCGGACGGCATTGAAATTACGAGCTTATAGACGAGATTCGCAGCATGGGACATCATAGAGGGCATGACCCGGTAAAAGGGCACCCGAGAGTCTCAAGACGAACGTCTAGAAACAATATACCCAAGCATTTTATCAGTACAATTTACGAGCTCGCTTTGAGATGAACTACCTCGTGGAGTTCCCACACGTCCAATGACAACCACCATTGTCACACTCACCCCTTGTGTATAAAATGCATATAAGACGGAATTTAGCGCTTAGCTGGCTCTCATTTCTGGGGTAACGAGTATTAAATCCGATATTATATTCTGAGAACCGTTCTACATATAGGTATCTTACATTGACTGTTCAAGCTGGTACCGAGATGACGTGAGAAGGGGGAGGCGTACATAATCTCTAATATTCACTATTGATCCTAAGTACGAAGTTCACCACACGAGTCTCAGTAAGCTACATTCGCTACCAGTCTATTATCCAAATGTTTCTGGCTCTTCTTTCTTTCGTTAAAGCTTTGAAACCAAAATTAAGTTATGACGGAATCAAACGTCCAACGCCACCCTCCGGCGGTTTCAGTAGGGGGCATAATTTGCTGACATTGCGGGTTAAGCGGTATCCATCTGCCTTGAGAATCCTTTGGGGATTATCGGCTTGGCCGAGCAAAAAACCCGTAGAAGGGTTGGTTATGTAGCCGTCGTGTATGCACCATAGCAGCTGCAAAGTACCTAACGTTACCCCTCCACCCCTGGATCCTTGCAGCCCTGGGGGCTAAAAACCCGCCCAGGATAAAGTCAAGCCTCGGCAGAAAAGCTTCTAAGTCCTAGGCTAGCTGGGCGTTAAAAATACACCCAATCATACAGTGTGGACAGCGAACAAAAGCCGAAACTATTGATTTCCCTGAGCTTAAGTCTCCCGGCAGAGCCAGCCAAGCGAATTAAGCAAAAACCAAGGAAAAACCAAGGGAACCCAAGGAAATACAAGCAATTGTGCCAAGTTCGCCAACCAGGTACATGTAACTGTTTTGCACGGGTAACCATGTTGCTAAGAAAACACCGGGCTTGTCGGATATAAACCTACAGGTGCCCGCCTACTTTTATGTACGGGTATCTGTATATAGCATCACAACCCCCACAACAAAATAACCCTGTGGGGTTGATTTCCTTCTAAGCCACGGAACCTACCGTTTACTTTAGGTACCTCCAACTAGTGTAAAGATAGCGACGTGTTCAGCAGGGTGAGGGTGTCTAATTCCCGACGCTAGTAGCCGATAACGAACGCGTAGTCAATTACAGGTACCAGGCTCTCTGGATTGAGGGGAAGTAGGGCAGCCAGGATTCGCGCAGCGCAATTTTATTACCTAACCTCTAGCGACCATGTTTTTTTATTCACCTGCCTACTATAGCACTTTTACATACCAACCTACCACTTATCACCACATTGTGGATTCGCTGCACATAATTCCTAGCTCCTTCTCTCGATAATGATCCGCACAGAAAGCCTCCGAACATGCAGTACACGGTAACGACCCTCTATGTTAATTTCATTTTCCTCTAAATTGTGATATTCAACATTGGCACTCTAAGAGTTGCCCTAATATTCCCCGAGTTTGACCATGTACACGTAACCAACTAACTAAAAAAAAAGTTCTATGTTCCCCACACATCCGTAAACACCTATTGTAGACAAATCTAGGCATCCCAGCCGTTGAGGACCTTCCATTTGACGAACATACCGTCCTTTGGTCGGCCCGAGAAACCTCCGTTGGAAGTCGCCATGTTGCTCTCGTCGCGCAGCTCCTCGTCGACCAGGTCGAACTCGAAGCGGCCGATCCAGGCAGCGAGGACGCAAGCCATCTCGGCCTTGGCGAAACCCATGGCAACGCAGCTGCGAACTCCTTGCATAAAGGAGAGGTTGGCCCACTTCGACACAGCACCACCCGTCGAGTTGAAGGACCCATCAGGGTTCAACCATCGTCGAGGGTTGAAGACGTTGGCGTCGGGTCCCCATGCCTTCTCGTGACGGTGGATTCCCTTGATCGGGAGGACGATGGTAATTCCCTTAGGTAGTAACTGGCCATCAATAACGGTGTCGTGCAGAGGCTCACGCAGCGTTTGTGGGATAGGCGGGTACCAACGCAGCACTTCGTTGATGAAAGCCTGCATAAGTGGCATCTGCTCGACATCGGTACTGGTAGCGATCTTCTGGCTATCTAGACCAGTAGGATCGGGGAAGTGGGCTCGGGCTTCGGCACGCAATAGCTGCTGCCACTCAGGGTGCAGACACATCATATACACAGCCCAGGTGATACCGACAGAGATAGTCTCGTGACCAGCAGCCATGAAGGTTGAAAGCTGGTCAATAAGCTCGTCCTCGCTCGCGTCTGCCACTTCCTCGTAATGGAAGCACAAACTGAGCAGGTCCTTACCCTTCTCACGAGTCTTGTCCTTAACTTCCACGCGCTTCTTGACGAGCAAGTCGCGGCACACGCCACGGAAGACGGGCACGTATTCGCGCAAGCTGCGGTTCCAGCGGTTGGGCATGCTGTCGATCAACCAGGGAGGGAACCACAGCTTCAGGAGAGCCTGGAAGAGGTAGCCTCGAGACGGCTCCAGAGCGAGTCGGTACGTCTTAGCCAGATGAGAGTTCTCGTCCTGGATAGCACCGAAATTCGCTCCCAGCGTCGCCATAGTGACGATGTCGAGAGCCGTACGAGACGCCCAGTGGCCGACCTCGAAAACAGACTCCCCGGTGCGAGACTCAGATGTCACTATACCGGCCAATTTCTGTGTCACCTCGCATGTCTTTTCCCAGAAGATCGGATACATCTCACGCACGTGGCGCGGGGCGAAGATAGGCAGGAATGCGCGTCGCTGTTGTCGGTGGTGCGGGCCCTCTGCCAACACTAGACCAATACCCAGCAGCTTCTCGGCGAGCCAGAGGATGAACTTGGGCTTGATGAACTCATCGGCGCGCACGCAAAGCTCCTGGACTACCTTGGGTGTCGTCGCGATAACACGCGGTGTGTTGAGGATGTGTGTGTAGTAGATGAAACCATCGTTAGGAATCTCACGAATCCTAGGAACAAAGGAGTTAGTCAACAGCACATTAAAAGGGAAAGTTGCGGAGAGAAACTGAGGTGAAACTTACCATTTCGCTTCTGTCTCGCCTGTGCCCACCGAGAAACACTGTTTGAAGTGCCCATTCCACCAGCTTCCGCCCGTTGGCTTGGGTAGTTTGTTAAGGGGACTCAGCCATTTAGGGTAGAGAACTCGCGAGTATAGAACCCAACCGAACAAGATAATGGAATAGATAGCAATGAACGCCTTGATCGGTGTCGCATTAGCTAGGATAACTCCGTCTGGTAAAGGTCTATATCGGATGAGGGCATATGTAGCACCCCCTGCGGCAGCTTGGGCCAATAACCAGGAGGGAATTGCCATTATGTGTGAGTGCGTGCTTAGTCACGAATGCCGATCTGAATGGTAGGTCAATGACTACACTGTGAAAGGCGGACCTGGCTACAGAAGTTCTCTGACATCTGTGACATTATCGGGGGTAAATCGCGTTCATTTAGTCTATTAGTCGTGCCTCATGATTTGTATGGGGTCCACTACGAGAATATAGGAGAGTACAGGAAGAGGATAGGCTTGGACTAACACGGGACCCCTGTCGTTTCCTAAAGAGGTAACCGTTGTGCGTTACCCTATTGGGTAGGTTCCACTTTGGGCTGTAGGGCTGACGGAACCCTGCGTCGACACGCCAAAGAGAACATACTATTCATCGTTCGATCGAAGACCGAAGATGGAAGACTTGGATGTGAACCCTCAGATATTATAGACATTGTCCCTTGCGCTGAGATCCTGATGGCACTCCTATAATCATACTGTTTACATTGGACCAAAACAGTAAAGTAATAAGCTACGAGCTTACATCTGGAGCTTCTGCCAAGACTTTTCCATTTCGGTGTTTTTACAATTAGAAAGCAAATAATAGTAGAATATGCAGTAAGCTTAGAGTTTCATCAATCTACCTAAATTCTGCAGCTCGCTTCTCAGATCGATATGATCGACGTGGAAGACTTCTGCTTTCGAGCTGATCGTCGCTATCTCGAATAGAATACGGCTAAAAATTAATTACATGAAAGCCACAACCGGTTTATGTGAGGACCTATTTTTAGGACGTTTCAGAAGATCCTATTTACTGCATAGATGGGCCCTACCTACCTACGATGAAAGTAAGTAAGCACGGCGTGATATCTAATCCGAGATTTGACGGATTTGACGGATTTAAGTCGAAGCTACGTCATTTCACCAAAAGATCAGTATTACCTGATATCAACGGCGCTACCTACCTAGTCAAACCTATTAAGGTTTTATGTGAAGCGCCTCAAGTGTGGGGGATAATTAGGGTAGACTTACATAATACGCATGTGTGTACTTGTTAACAAGAGCTGCGTACGTACATTCTATTAATCTTCAAGCTACAAGGTGATATTAAGATCGTGAAAATATTTAGGTATCTATCTACCTCCTAAAGTATACTTTCACCAGTGAATAGAAGATCTACTACTCTCGGACATACCACGAAGTTGATAGACAAGTTGAACGTAGGCAGGTATAGAGAAAAGTTAACTGGAAAGCCTCTGTTTAGGAGTTGTATGTGGCACGAGGTACTTGTACATTTGAAAGGTGCACCTATATGCAATTGAAAGCGCCCAGGCAAGATTTTGTGAAACCAGAACCGTCCTTATTCTAAAGCACAACTAATCCGGGCGCATGGAATCTATGACATATACCCAAAAACATCTCCAAACACCAAATAGTACAAAATGTTCACCAAAAAAATCATGCTAGAGCATACACCAACTTTGTTCCACTGATCTCGCCCCTCCTAATCATACCAACTCCGTTCAATAGACCAGGAAGACCACCTTCCTCAACGCGGACGGCATGTGGCTTTATCTTGTCTGCATCTAATAAGCTCTGGATACGGGCAAACAGAGGGCCGGCGAGTTCCTTCAGTCTCGGCTCGGGCTCGCAAGCGTAGGGCGCGGGCCAGGCAGAGCCGTCACCAGCAATTCGCGTGGCTAGGATCCAGTCGGGCTCGATGACCTTGCGGGTAGCCAAGGCATCGTTGTAAGGGTTGAGGGCTGTGTAGTGACCACCGGCGCGGCCAAGGGCAGCGTAGCAGAACTTCATCGACGAGTCCTCGGCAAAACAATCGATAGCGTACTCAAGCGTGTTCTTAGTGTCAGCTCGGATTTGCTGCGCGCAGTTGGCCGACTTGTAGTCGTACACCTTGTCGGCGCCATACGACTTGACGAACTTGAAGTTGTGGGGCGAGCACGTCGTGATAGTGGGGAATCCGCATTGCTTTAGAAGCTGCAGCATCATGGTTCCCGTAGACGTACTGCCGCCGTAGACGAGGACGGTCGGGAGCGGTTCGTCGGACTTGGCGTCTAAAATGCTCAAGGGCATGCCCAATGACCAGAATAGCACCATGCTGGCTGAGGCGATAGCAGTGCCCAGAGATGCCGCATCCTCAAAGGACATGGAGTCTGGGACTTTCAGAGTCAAGTCACCGGGTAGTATCACGTACTCGGCAAACGCTCCGGCCAAGGGCTTCTCCTTGTTCACTATAGCGAAATTAGTCAGTCATTGAAATTTCTTGGGTCTTGTCAGAGAGAAGTCGCTTACTGCCACTAGCACAACCGCATACTCGGTCACCGACCTTAAGGTCTTTCTTGACTTCCGACCCAATAGCTACGACGATGCCTGCGCAGTCGAAGCCGAAGATACAGCCAGGTGTCACGAAGTCACCGACGAGCTTGGTGTCGACGGGGTTGAGAGCCACGGCCTTCACCTTGACGATGATGGTATCAGGCCTAAGCTCCGGGACGGGTGTCTCTGCGGAGACGAGGAACTCGCCCGAAGGACCGGCGATGACAGCCGTCTGAGTGGAGGGGATTGAAGCAGACATTGTTGTGGTAGAGTATGACACTGCACTGAGGTTTGGTGTGCTTTGCTTTTTCCGTGCTTGCTGTCGCCTAGAAGATCATTCGACCTCTAGTATCGTTCGATATCTTACGACAAAGTTTGGTTTGTCGAAGTCTGATATCTTGATTTGAATGGTGAAATGTTCTATAGAAGTTCGCTGATACTCCATGGCCCTACCTAATTCGGTTAGCTGAAGGAACATCCGAATCGGGCAGCATTTAGTAAGCCTGAGCCCCCTATATTTCCTAATTAAGCCTTCATCCTAGAACGGTAATGATTTACAAAAGCCGTTAGCTTTCAATAGAGACTGAAAAGGGACAATCCGACCCAAACTAGTTGCGGCTATCCTATGGCTTTCCTCATAGTAGCGGCATTTTGCGTTATCACTGTATTATGTATATACTCATAGCTTAGGTAGGCAGTTGTAGATCGTAGTTCGTAACTCGTAGTCAATCATACGTCGTATGATTCAGTACGATCCCAAACACGCATCTGATACTTGTGGACATTATCCGGGTACCTAGCAAGAACCATGGCGGAGCGTACGACTGTCTTGTTCATAACAAATGCGGAACTCAGCCAGGCTTCTGTCAACCTAGCTGCCGCTGCCGCACTCGCTACCGATGAGGACTTCGACGTTCACATCGCCTCCTTCGAGGGCCTGGCACCTCTAACACCCGCCGGAGTCACCTTCCATGCGCTGGATGGGAAAAGCTTCAAAGATATCGTGCAAGAGAAAGGTTTCGAATTCCTACCTAGACATGCGCCAGGCGTAGCAGGAGCTATCAAGTCCTACAAGGATACCCTGCCACTTCTTATGGCTCCATGGGACTCAGACGACTACTTCGTTATATACGACAGTTGTGTGAGAATTATCAAGGAGCTCAAGCCCGCTGTCGTGGCCCTAGATTTCTTGTTCGGCCCCGGAGCCGATGCGGTCAATACCCTCAAGCAACGACATGTCTTCATGAGTCCCGGAGTTTACAAGGATCATGCCGTCCACATGCAACCTCGCCTCCAGTTTGCGTGGAAATATCCTGTGTAAGTTGTTTGATTATCTAATACACGGAAAAGTACCATAACTAATTGACAACGCAGCGTGTCGTCAGGATTCCGCGTGCCATTAGCTCTTTCGGAAATCTTGCCGAATATTTACTTGATTTACAATCTTATCAAGATCAGCTATTTCATGCCACGGGTTACAGATTTCATCAAGGCCCGCAACGAGCGTGGAATCCCCGGCAATCTGAGCACAAAGTACAACATGTTCGATTTCAACCTGTTGTACCTTACTCAGGGGCGGCCGCAGACCGACTTTGCCTTGGACTTCATACCTGACAATCTGATCGGTTGCGGCCCCATTTTGCCCCCCTTCGAACCGCTTGAAAAAGCGGACCCTGGGCTTGCCAAATGGCTGATCCGTCGGCCTACTGTTATTATCAACATGGGCTCGCACGTCACCTACAAGGGTAACCAGATTGGCGAGGTCTTGTCAACGATACAGGAGATCGCTAATCGCTATCCAAATATCCAAATCCTTTGGAAGTGCCCAAAGCCGTCCAAAGAAGAGGAGCAGCCCACTGTTGACACGAATCTCTTCGGTGACAGGATCCGCATCTTATCGTGGTTACCATCCACCCCCGTGGCGTGTTTGACCGCTAGCAAGTCAATACTGGCATATGTACACCATGGTGGCTCTAACTCTTTCCATGAGGCTATCGGCGCTGGTGTGCCTCAAGTCGTTTGCCCTGTCTGGATCGACACCTATGATTTCGCTAGGCGAGTGGAAATGATCGGAGTCGGTGTCAGGGGTAACGACAACGCCGCGCCTTATGTCAAGTCTGATGAATTCGTAACAGCTCTGGAAAGGGTGGTTGGCGATTCTGCCGAGGCCCAGAAGTTCAGGGAGACTGCAAAGAGGATATCGGAGCAGGTGGGCTGGGTAGATGGTGGTAGAAAAATAGCAGCTCAGCATATCAAGGAGGTCGCGTTGGAAGCTTGATGGAGGTATAATTAAGCCTATTGTTTTTCCTTTGTATAATCGCATTTAGAAGGGCGGCTAGAACAGCGTTTGAATAAATTTCACTCTCCATCGAATTTCAGTGTGCGAAAAGTGTCTAAACCAAGAGCCAAGCTTGTCCTTAAGTACACGACTGATACGACCTTAATACAGTAATAATGCGAACGAGCGAGGGATATCAGTACTAGGAATAAGAATGACGTACCATTACTTATGAATGTACATCTTGCACATGTAAGCTTCATTATACACTGCTCCTATACCTAGGTACCTAAGTATATTTCGAGATGAATTCTGTCCGTTAGGTACCGAATGATCTAACACATCCAAGGCATGCAAGAAAACTCTGGTCGATAATATCTATTCAACGAAGATTTCATCCATCGCCTGTTAAAGTCAAACCCCTAGTTCATAGGATTATCATGTCATCCCGGTGACATATCCAACCGAGTTCCGAGCCAGACATTACTCTTATCTGGCTTATGGAGTCTGTTGATCGAAGGAACAAGAAGCGCAAGGGTTATATTCCCTAACAGAAATCTAAGCATACAGATCTAAAGAGGCCGATCTACCATTATCATGCACGTCAACTTGCATTCTTGACGTACATAAGGAGCCATGAGCTTGATTCAGAGCCTTATCCGTACAGGTCGAATACAATAACGCTCTCTAGTAGTTCTATAATCTTATCCACACCCTTGAGCTGGTCTGCGTCGATCGCTATCGCTTGCTATTTACTGATTTAGGTTCGCTCTGATGGCAGTACACGCCAGAGAATACGCTCCCCACTTTTAAGAGACTCTCTTGTATAGGTACCTATTTCAGGTAGATAACGGTTTGGCATATTGCCTACCTCTTATAAGAGATAGTCTATATAACTGAGAGGTACCTCCCTAATATTTATTGCCGTTAGATACCAGTGTAACTAGTTTCGGTAATCTCGGAAGCCTTTTTGTCGCTTATACTATACTCAGTTCATGGTTAAGCTTATTGCCGCATTCAGTAGTGATTGACTTTAATGGAGGAATCTGATTGGCTACCTACATTTACCAGTAACACGAATACCCGTTCATGTTTGAATACAGCTGATGGCTCGTCCGAAGTAAATTCTTGATTCGCTCTCATTAAACGGAACCGACACTTCGAAATATATCATTAATCATATAACATAGGAAATCGTAACGGCAGCAGTTATTAACAATAAGGTAAGTGATGTTAAGCTTTTACCAAGATCGACGGACCATCATTCATAAGAGGCTCTACTAGGTACCTAGATACCTACCTAATATATATCAAATGAATCCTGTTTATTTCTTGTCATCTGAAGTCTCTGTCCGCTTTCTTTATAGTTAAAATATGATTGACTTGGCTATTCGTCTCCATCGTGTTTCCAAAGTGCTGCACTTTAATCTCGATAGAGAATGCCACAGAGTTATCCCGGGCGGGTAATCTCCAAATTTAGAGGGCTATTAGACAAGAGAGCCGAAGTGGTTGTGCTCCTTCGCTCAGCCACAGTGAACTCAACAGAATTCAAGAATGCATTTCGAAAGGCGAATCAGAACTCATCGAAAGCACGCAAGACTTGTTGCGTGGCACGGAATGCGACGAGAACTGGAGCTTTTCAAAATATTTTTGTGAAGATCGTGATGTTTTTGATCGCTGACAGCCTTTTGAGCCGAGGTTGAAGTTCACTTATGGTAGTGATGACGTCGATCGTGTAGATGCCAATTGGCATCCGCAACTCTATTTCGACTGCTCGCACTCGCTAATCTAGGCTTCGGTCCAATGATTGGTTAATCTATAGATTTCTCGGCAGTTCTACCTCGGCACGAAAACTATTTTCCTTGTATTGAATTGTGGCCGTGTCTCGAAAACGCCTATTCACGATTGCCTTAGGGAGGCACACAACATGATCGTCTTTTGTATAACTAGAGGTGCTTTCTCGGACGTAATATAATGGTTTCTTTTCTGTTCTGTCTAATTACAAGGTCAAAAATGATCACTGTCGACACCTCGTATACCAGCTTCAGCCGTGAAACCTACGATATTAGGATGAAGTCTCGGGAGAAAAGTTGAGTCGAGCGCAAGGTCTTCGTCAACTTGAGGAAGAAGACTAGAAATTGGCCCGGAGTCGCCTACGAATGAGGAATTTTGGATTCTACCCCTCGCTATCGCGTCCGAACTAATTGGAACCTTGAAGCTTCATGACGAGAGTTTATCATTGGGTAGCGGTGAGCCCGTATACTTAACATTTCCCTATCTATTATCATCGAGGTCCTTGTGAGGCCTAGGCCCAGGCCCTAGCTGATAGAATGGACACATGCTACCAGCAATTTCCTCTAGGACTATTCATTACAGCGAGTGCCCGGAGCTCACATAGCTTACTCATCATCATCGCCAATTCAACTATCGACCAGCAACGGCAGCTATTTCCTGCCATTCTCATCCATTTCTTAGTAAGTGGTTGGTAAAAATCACGTGGACCAGCAAATAGTTATTACAAACCCATTTTCTGTCTGAAGCGGTTTGAAGTAGGCACTCTGCATTTGGTAATGATTTAGGTATAGTCACAGCCCCACTAGGAAGTGGCCGTTATTGGACGGAGAGCAGATTGTGGCTTGGCGCTTACACCCAATCCCGTTCTGGAAGTTTGCCCAAAAGGGCAATCTGATTTCTTTGGATCTCCTTTTACGGACGAGGTATCCACTTACTGGTTATGAGTAATTATGTGGCAATGCAGTGGGATTACAACTTGGTTACCTAAAGCAAGGGCGTGTTACTACGGGCGTAAGGGTTCAAGCTGACACTGCTGTTTCTAGAATTTGAGGCGATCTAGCGGCGCGGTTAATCCTACGTTTTGCCTTTACGGCTGAACCTATAGCTTTAGATGCATACAGGGTCTACAGCGAGAATAGGAAATAGCTGAAGGCTGTTCTAAAATTGGTATGATAGATCCATCTTATAGAAGAGTATATGACACCATCGTATGTTCCGCGAAAATAATCTGGTAACACATCACAAACCACAAGTTGATTTGACGACGCAATTCCTCTAACTCCTCTACCTTGAGCCATTCATTCGACCACAAGAGTCAGGCTACACTTCCTCCATCAGATGAATCACACTCGGACATAACCGCGCGTCAATATCTCCTAAACAACACATAGTTGGTGTCTTGATTCAGCCCACAGCCCGCTGCCGTTAAACCATATCACCTTATCATTTTAGACGAATCATACCAGTACAATCCATCATGTCGGGCTACGCCGAATACGCCGAAGAACCCATTGCCATCATCGGCAGCGGTTGCCGTTTCCCCGGAGGCTCTTCGTCCCCTTCCAAGCTCTGGGACCTCCTCAAGTCACCCCGCGATGTGGCAAGCAAGATCGACCGTTTCTCGGCCGATGCTTTCTACCACAAGGACGGCAGCCATCACGGCACCAGCAATGTGCTCCACTCTTACCTCCTTGCCGAGGACACGCGCGTTTTCGACGCGCAGTTCTTCAGTATTCCTGGCTCCGAAGCCGACGGCATAGACCCCCAGCAGCGTTTGCTCATGGAGGTCGTGTACGAAGCGTTGGAGTCATCGGGCCACCAGATCGAGGAGCTGTCTGGCTCAGCCACTGCCGTGTACGTAGGTGTTATGTGCAATGACTTCGCACACATCACCTATCACGACCTTGAGTCTCTACCCAAGTACGCGGCCACGGGCACGGCTTCGAGTATCCTGTCGAACCGTGTCTCGTACTTCTTCAACTGGACCGGCCCGTCGATGACAATCGACACGGCTTGCTCGTCCAGTCTTATCGCCACTCACCAGGCCGTCCAATCGCTCCGAAAGGGCGAGTCCAACCTGGCCGTGGCGGCGGGTGCCAACCTCATTTTCGGACCCAGTAAGAATTTTGTTACCTTATTGATCCTTTCCGAATATCCAGCTGACGTAAACTTTAGCCAACTTCGTTGCCGAAAGCAACGTCCAAATGCTTTCGCCCACTGGCCGCAGCCGCATGTGGGACTCGAAAGCTGACGGCTACGCCCGTGGAGAGGGTGTCGCAGCTGTCATGCTCAAGAGACTTAGTGACGCCATCCGTGACGGTGACACTATTGAGTGCATCATCCGTGAGACGGGCACCAACCAGGATGGTCGCACACCTGGTATTACGATGCCTAGCAGCGTCTCGCAAGCCGAGCTTATCCGTAAGACCTATGCTCGTGCCGGCCTCTCTCCCCTGACCGACCGCTGCCAGTACTTCGAGGCTCACGGAACGGGCACCAAGGCCGGTGACCCACAAGAGGCCGGCGCTATTTACAGAGCTTTCTTCGGTGAGAAGGAGCAGGAATCTCAAAACCCCGATGATGTGCTCTACGTCGGTAGTATTAAGACTATCATCGGTCACACTGAAGGTACCGCTGGTGTTGCTGGTCTGCTCAAGGCTTCTCTCGCCATCCAGAACGGTGTCATCCCCCCTAACATGCTCTTCGAGGACCTCAACCCTGATATCAAGCCTTACTACGGAAAGCTTCAGATTTTGACTAGCGGAAAGCCTTGGCCTCAGCTGCCTGCCGGCGTGCCTCGTCGTGCTAGCGTCAACAGCTTCGGTTTCGGTGGAGCTAATGCCCACGCCATCATCGAGAGCTATGAGCCCACATTGGCCAAACAATACATCGAGAAGAAGGCCATTGAGCGATCTTCCGTCGCTGCTATCCCGTTCGTCTTCTCAGCCAACTCGGAGAAGACCCTCTCTACCCAGATTGAGACCTACCTCGACTTTCTAGAGAACGCTGACGAGAGCGATGTCAACCTTCGTGATCTCGCGTGGACTCTGTCCCGCAGATCTGCTTTCTCTCTACGAACTTACTGCTCTGCGCTCACCCTCGACACCCTACGAAACAAGCTCACCGCTAAGCTTGAGGCCAAGAAGAACGACAACAAGGCAATTGGTGTTCGCCCTGCGCACAAGACGAAGACCATCTTGGGTGTCTTCACTGGCCAGGGCGCTCAATGGCCTCGCATGGGCTACAAGCTGATCGAGTCATCTCCTTTCGCTGCTGCCAAGCTGCAAGAGCTTGAGGATGCGCTCAACAGCCTTCCCGAGGGTGACCGCCCTGAGTGGTCCCTGAAGGAGGAGCTCGCCAAGGCCGCCGATGTCTCTCGAGTGATGGAGGGTACCTTCTCCCAACCGCTTTGCACGGCTGTGCAGGTCGTCTTAGTCGACATGCTGGCTCGCGTCGGCGTCTCTTTCGACTTTGTTGTCGGTCACTCTAGTGGTGAGATCGCAGCTGCATACGCTGCTGGCTTCTTGAGTGCTACTGATGCTGTTCGCATTGCCTACTACCGTGGTCTCTATGGTAAGCTGGCTGGTGGCCCTGGCCTGGGCGCTGGTTCTATGTTGGCGGTCGGAACTTCCATGGAAGATGCGACCGAGCTCTGCGAGTTGCCGACCATGGCTCGACACGGTCGCTTCACTGTTGCCGCTAGCAACTCTCCTGCCAGTGTCACTCTATCTGGTGACAAGAAGGCCATCGACCGCGCCAAGTTCATCTTTGAGGATGAGAAGAAATTCGTCCGTGCTCTGAAGGTCGATACGGCATACCACTCTCACCACATGGAGCCTTGTGCAGAGCCCTACATGGATGCCATGGCCCGCATTGGCACTAAAGCCCTGTCTGGAAATGGCAGGACCCGCTGGTTCTCTTCGGTCTATGGAGGCAAGGAGGTCTCGAGCGAAATGGCAGACGAATTGAAGGCATCATACTGGCGCGACAACTTGCTGCAGCCCGTGCTGTTTTCACAGGCTTTAACTGAAGCCCTCGACACTGCCGGCACCCCTGCTCTGGCTCTCGAGGTTGGCGCTCACGCCGCCCTCAAGGGCCCTGCCAGCCAAGTTCTCGAAGAGGTTACTGGAACTGAAGTTCCTTACTCCGGTGTCCTTGCTAGAGGTTCCAACGACGTTGAGGCTTTCTCTGAGGGTATTGGCGCTGTCTGGGCTCACATCGGTGCCTCGGCTGTCAAGATCGGTGAGACGGATGCCATGTTCGCAGGCGCAGAAGATGACAAGCCTCAGCTGCTAAAGACGGTTCCCGGCTACGTTTGGGACCACAGTCAGACCTTCTGGGCTGAGTCGCGCCTCTCCAAGGCTATGCGATTCCGGCCTTCGAGCCAGCACGAGCTTCTTGGTGTTCGCCTCGAGGCCGGCGAGAACGTGTTCCGATGGCGCAACTTCATTAAGCCTGGTGAGCTTCCTTGGCTACGTGGACATCAAATCCAAGGCCAGACTATCTTCCCTGGTGCCGGTTTTGCTAGCATGGCAATTGAAGCGGCCAGGATCCTTGCCAATGAGAGCGATGATGAAGTGTCTCAGATCGAGCTTAATGATCTAACCATCCAGCGTGCTGTCGGCTTCATGGATGAGACAATTGGTGTCGAGTCCCTTGTGACGCTATCGAGCTTCAAGCGTGATGACATGGCCCGTCTCATTACCTGCGATTTCATTTGCGAGACTTGCCCAACTAAGGACGCAGCCCCCATCACTACATCCACTGCAAGAATCACCATTCGCCTCGGATACGGCTCCGAAGACACCCTTCCCTCGCGAGACCCCAGCCAGGACAAGAAGAAGATGACTGACATCAACACCGAAATCTTTTACAACTCGCTCGCCAAGCTTGGATACAACTACAGCGAGATGTTTGAGGGTGTCACTTCGCTACGTCGCACCACTGAGCTTGCTTCAGGTACTATCCACATCGATGGCGCTCCTGGCTACCAAACTGAATTGGCTGTTCACCCGGCGCCTCTCGACGTCGCCTTCCAGGGCATGTTCGGCGCTATTGGTGCTCCTGGTGATGGTCAGCTCTGGACACTCATGGTTCCCACTGTGATCCGCTCAATTCGCATCAACCCTTACCTAAGCGCCCAGACAGCCTGCCTGGGAGCCGACCTGCCTTTCGACGCCAGCGTCCAGATCGACCCTGCTTCCCACGAGGTCGCCGGTGACATTGATGTGTTCGATGAGAACGGCAACGCTCTACTGCTGATTGAGGGTCTGCACGTCACCCCTGTTACCCAGGTGACTGCCAGTGCCGATACCCAGAAGATGACTGAGACCATCTGGGGCCCCGAAGGTGCTAATGCTGCCCGAGACTTCACTGAATTCTGGAAGGCCGGCCCTAACTGGGCGGATGATGCTTACTTCTTCGAGAGAGCTTGCTTCTACTACATGAAGAAGCTGCATGACACCATCACAGCTGAGGAACGCGAGGAGGTCGAATGGCACCCCAAGAAGTACCTCGCCTGGATCGCTTCAGTGATTGAACAGGTCGAAGCAGGAACACACGCTACCATTAAGAAGGAGTGGCTCGACGACACCGCAGAATTGGAAGAACAGATTGAGAAGTTCGCCAAGAGAAACAAAGGTTTCAAGCACCTTAGGACACTGGGTAACAACCTTGTTTCGTTCGTGCGCGGAGAGGTGGCGCCTCTCGAGCCCAAGCAGCTCAACTATGTCTACGAGAACAGCTTCGGTACTTCTGAGTACAATGGTTACGTGGCTGGACTTGTCGGTCAGCTAGCCCATAAGCTTAGGAACATGGAGATCCTCGAGCTTGGTGCCGGCAAGGGCGTCGTCACTGAGGCGATCATGAACGCTGTCGGCGACAGCTTTGGCTCTTACACTTACACAGACCTCACAGCCGATGACTTCGACTATGCGCAGGAAGTATTCAAGGAGCAGGCCGAGAAGTTCATCTACCAGGCATTCGATGTCGAGCAGGAGGCTCCCGCTCAGGGTATCATTGAGGGCGGATACGATCTCGTTATTGCTTCTAAGGGATTGCACTCCACTGCAGAACTCGAGAAGACATTAACCAATGTTCGCAAGCTGCTCAAGCCGGGTGGAAACCTGCTCCTGCTTGAGTTCACGGACACCAGCGCAGTAGCACCATCATTCTTGTTCGGTACACAAGCCGAATGGTGGGTCGGCGAGTCTGACGGAAGGTTGCACAACCCTCTGCTCCCTCAACACGGTTGGGATGCTCTGATGCGCAAGACCGGTTTCGCGGGTATCGACAGTGCTACCCCTGAGACGAACTGGTTCGGAGTGCCTCTTAGCATAATGCTGAGCCAAGCCGTCGACACCCAGATGAAGCTCATCCGCCAGCCTCTCGAGGCGGAAAGCGATCTTATCCGCTTGCCCAAGCTGCTCGTTGTCTCTGGCGAGAGCGACTTCTCTGTCAAGGTTCAGGCTGACACCCTCGCTGCATTGGAGCCGTACACTTCTGAAGTGCAGATCGTGGACCGCTTCGATAAGCTACAAGAGAGCGACTTTGAGCCCAAGCAACTCGTCCTTGTCTTCACTGAACTGGACGAGTCTGTCTTCCACCCCTTCACTGAGGCTAAGTGGTCCTCAATCCAGCTGCTTACCGAGAGGGCGCTTAACGTCCTATGGCTAACCCACGGCGCGGGTGTCTACAACGCTTTCAGCAACATGATGGTAGGTGTCGGACGATGCATGGTTCACGAGAAGCCCGATCTGCGCCTGCAGTTTGTCGACTTTGCCGACAGGACCAAGACCGATTCTAAATACGTGGCCGAGACTCTGCTGCGCATGCACGTTGCAAGCACCTGGAAGTCTTTCGCTACTCCGTACGTACCCTCTTGGGTCATGGAACGAGAGATCCGCGTCATCGACGGCCAGCCTACGATTCCGAGATGTATTCCCTGTGCTCGACTGGATGCTCGATACAACTCTTCTCGTCGCAATATCCGCACTGAGGTGCCACTCAAGGACACTGTCGTCGCTATTGACAACCAGGCTGGCGCTTCCGAGCTGCGTGAGATCAAGACGCCTGCCTGGGCCGCAGACTTGGAGGAAGGCCATGTTGAGATCAAGGTAAACCGATCATCTCTGGCTGCCATGGCGATTCCCTCGGTTGGGTCGCTTTACCTCATTGTCGGACGCTTGACTACCAACGAGAAGAAGGTGCTTGCCCTCTCTGAAACTTCCCGTTCAGTGGTTTCTGTTCCTAAGAGCTGGGCTGTCCCGGTTAATGTGTCTGATGAGAAGGACACCAGCCTCCTCGTGGCTGCCGCAAACATCTTGCTCGGAAACTATCTCCTGTCTAGCACACCTAAGGGCACTTCTCTCCTCGCTCACGAGCCTAGCAAGATCTCGGCTGCGGCTCTCAAGGCTCTGGCCATGCCCCGACACGTTAGCGTCAGCTTCACCACGTCGTCCAAGGGCGAAGAGACCGACGCTCAATACATTCACCCCTCAGCCCAG
This sequence comes from Hypoxylon sp. NC0597, assembly GCA_022432515.1. Lineage (NCBI taxonomy): Eukaryota > Fungi > Ascomycota > Sordariomycetes > Xylariales > Hypoxylaceae > Hypoxylon > Hypoxylon sp. NC0597. Next base: position 210,793 of record JAJKLA010000031.1, read on the forward strand.
AGGCGAACCATCCAGAACATTATCCCCACTAACCTTTCGAGCTTCGTGTACTTCTCTGATGTGGAAGACTCTGCTCGCATTGGCGCACGTATCGAATCTCAACTACCAGCCAGCGTCCGTCGTCTAAGCCCAGCAACCGGTTTCAGTGACAAGGCGATTGTAGAGCCCCAGTCTAACGCGGAGGCTGCTTACGAACTGCTTCAGCAGGCGCGGGTCTTCTTCGAGACACACGCTGCCAAGCTGGACACTACTGAGCGCGTCCAGGAGCTCCCTCTCGACTACGTGCCGGGATACCAGCGCAACGCCGAGGATTCGACATTCGCTGTCGCCAACTGGACTTCTCAGGAGAAGGCATCCGTCAAGCTCTCACCACCTGAGAACATCGTCCAGTTCCGTTCCGACAGGACTTACTGGCTCGCAGGTCTCACTGGTGAGCTCGGTCTGTCCCTGGCCCGATGGATGGTCCAGCGTGGTGCTCGCTACATTGTCATGACCTCGCGAAACCCCAAGCTCGATGAGGAGTGGCTTAAGACCATGAAGGCCGCTGGCGCTAAGATCACTGCTCTGCCCATGGATATCACCAAGGCGGAGTCGGTATTGGAGACGTACGCTACCATTAACAGGACCTTGCCACCGATTGCCGGTGTTTGCAACGGTGCCATGGTGATGCACGATCAACTTCTTGCCTCGCAGCCCTACGAGGACTTCAATGCTACCATTAGGCCCAAGGTGGAAGGTACTCTCCACCTCGACGCCCTCTTCCAGCAACCCACGCTTGACTTCTTCATCGTCTTCTCATCGCTCGCCTGGCTCACTGGTAACATTGGCCAAGCCAGTTACGCATCCGCGAACGGGTTCATGGCTGGTGCGATGGAGAACCGTCGCCGCCGCGGTCTCGCTGGTTCCGTCATGAACTTGGCAGGTATCTACGGTATCGGCTACATCACCACTCGTGAGGCCAACCTCATGGACCGTCTCGAGAAGATGGGTTACTCCAACATCTCCGAGTGGGACTACCTGCAGTTCTTCGCCGAGGCTGTACTTGCTGGTAGACCTGACTGCCCTGCTGACACATGCTGGGATATCTCGTCCGCCGTCAAGCCCGGTGACCCGGATGCCGAGAACCCTCCCCCATGGTTGGAGGTTCCCCGATTCTCCTTCTTCAGGAAGGTCAAGGCTCGCACTGCTGGTGGCGAGGAAGGTGGCACTGTATCCGTCAGGTCACAACTCAAGGAGCAGACAACCATGGAAGGTGTCAAGACCGTACTACTTGGTAAGTTTCCCCATGTTACTATCGTCCGTCAGTATTCAATGACTAACATAGAAATACAGCTGGTCTCATTGGCACTCTCTACAAGCTCCTCGGCATGCGCCCGGAGGACAACAGCATTTCTCCCAACATGTCGCTTATCGAGTTGGGTATCGACTCGCTTATGGCCGTCGACATGCGACTGTGGTTCACTCGTGAACTCGACCTTGACTTGCCTGTACTGAAGCTGCTGGGCGGTGCCTCGGTGGAAGACATGATCGAGGATACCGCGGCGCGCATCTCGCCCGAACTCATCCCCAACGTCCAAGATGCCGCGACGGCAGCCAAGCCAGATGAAGAGTCATCAAACGCGGAGGATACAGACTCCATTGACAGTGGAGACAACACGCCTGACTCGGTATTAAGCGATTCAGAGCTCGGCGTTGACTCCTTAGTAACGACACAACCGCAAAGTTCGGCGGTGTCGGATAACGGAAAGAACTAGAAGGATGAGGTACCTATGGTTGTTTATAAAATAAGGGCTTTACTATTTCTTTTGATGTATGATACATGTCTCCATATTGGTGGGTTAGTTGGCGTTGGTGGAGGGATTATTATTATGTTTCCGATTTTTAGAATACCTCATCTTCAGTTAGAGCAGAGCAATCCTAAGTCTTAGACAAAACTTCCCGTCTTTCCATTGTGTGAAAAAAAAACTTCTCATATTATCTACAATATCTTAACTTCGACTAAAGGCACCCTACTGACTAGGGCTTGGAAGTATAACAGCGTGGTACTTGTGGAAATGCCTGCGTTTGTGGTATGCGGGGTAAAATCGTGGATTATTTGAGGTACTTCCACATAAGCTTTATCTTCTAGACATTAGAAGTAATACTTCCATCATGACGTGCGGTCCGCTCTAGGTACATTGGGATACGAAAATAAAACACAAATGGAATATGGAAAGAAGAACGGGTTGCCGTTCCATCAGAGCTATTCTTATGGAGAGACGACGCACCAAAGGGAGAATAGAACGGGCTGCCCTAGTAGGTACGTCTCTACGGAAGATTTCCAGTGCCAAATTGCGGGGTACTGGCGAAAAATATTTGCCTAAGGACCTGTTGCTACAGGTAGCTTAAGTCCCTAGCTTATTCATTAAAACCTCCCTATTGAGAACCAGATAGGTGGTACATGACCGTTTACAGTGTTCACCAGGTATGCGTTTCCTTATCATGGATGCTAAGTTATCAAAGGCAAAGGTGACCTTTGATGCATACTACTTCAGATTGGACGGCGACTCGTTCCTGCGCGAAATCGACAGGCCGAGGATTGTGCGATAGTTCTAGACGATATTGAACTCGATCATAATAAACGGTCGGGACTATACGAAGGAACCTGATTGATTTGAATTCTAAGGTCTTATACACTTAGAGTCGTGAAATCAACCGAATGGACGCATTTAGTACGAGCTGCAAATAGGGCCACCAGCATTTTGCTGGTGACCTAAACAAAGGCGAAAATGATGGTGAGGGAGAAGATGAATATTAGGTACACACCTAAGTAAGTGTTTATAATTATAGGATGAAGACAAAGATGCCTAAAGTTTACTCGATTGCTCTACAAACTTCGGAATGTGCTTAACGGTTAGTTCATATAACACATAACCTAACATGGAGGTCTTTCTCGCTACCTAGCAATCCCACTACAGCGCTCCGTCTGCCCCTCCCTCCGATCTCAACGCATCATATCAATTCAAGCAATTCATTCAGTCGGTAACAAACAAAAGGAAACATAATAATGCCATACCAAGTAACGCCATCTATGAGTACATTCTTCTATATACCTCGAAGTGTTCTACATTCCTCTGAAAGATATATAGTTCCCTGCCGACATCATGCTCAAGCCTATGATGAATTCAAGTACCTAACCCAACCCCACTGAACCGTTAACTGATACACCTAAAGATCCCTTTTTTCAGTTGCACAATTTTAACCGCAACCTCCAATCTATTTGGATCTCCAGAAAGCGACTTTGCATCCATGCTCATTGCTCATGCCTATGCTCAGATGCTCAGTCCACGGCTGGTTATCTCTCGGCTCTATACGCTTGAACTCCTGCATGAGTCGCACAATAGTGTAGCTTGCTTCGATCAAGGCGTTTTGCTGTCCGAGACACAGTCTAGGTCCCCCATTGAATGGCTTCATGGCACGCTACATGTTAGCATTTTGGCACTTAGAAAGCAAGCAACTTGGGGTAACACTGACCAGATAGGCCCAGCCGGGCTTGACCTTATCATCCAACCATCGCTCAGGACGGAACACTTCGGCATCAGGTCCCCAGAACTCAGGCAGTCGGTGCAGGGCGTATACACTGTAGTAGATAGGGCTGTCCTTGGCGATGAAGACGGGGGATTGCTTGTCCGGTCCACCACCACGAGGGAGAACTGTATCCTTGCGCGCGTAACGTACATTTCGAGCCAGTGGAGGGAAAAGGCGGAGGGCTAATTCACTTGTTAGTACATCCAGCTTAACCCCGGAACCTCAATCCAAAAATATGCTTACTTTCGTTCAATACAGCTTTTAGATACTTCATGTCCTTCAGAATCTCATAGTCTAGCTCACGCCCTGCTACGGACTCCACCTCTGCCATCAATTTGTTCCAGATGGATTGGTTTCGCGCCATCTCGTAGAAACAGCTGCTCAGCACACTCGCATTCGAATCGCGCGCCGCCAGAAGCACGCCCAGAATCTCGCTACGGATCTTCGTTGGATCCCGGCAAGCTCCGGCGATTTCGCCTAGTAGGTTGTATCGAGTCATCTTGTTCTCGCCGCGCAGCACTTCCTGGATAAAGCCGTCTGTGAAGGCCTTGATTGTCTTGCAGGCCTCGTCGAACTTCTTGTCTCTCAGCAGCCAGGCAAAGCGTCCAAGCTCGCTTCGCTTCTGCAAGATCTCCTCCGCGTAGTCGAACGCGTCGAGGAAGTTCCTGGCGGGAGAACCGGGTAGGCTGTTCTGGCTGTGCACGGAATGGCCCAGGAGGAACTCGGTCGCACTGTCAAGGGTCATATTGTAGAACAACGGCTTCAGATCTACAGTAGCTCCATCGGCCTTGGGTATGCGTGAGAGGAGCGCCTGTGTGTGTTCCTCGAGGCTGCTCAAGTCTGCGACTTGGGCCCTTGTGAAAGCAGGGCGAATTAGCGCCTAACAGGATATTAGCTCATATTCAATCCAAAATACACGCGATATAGAACGACGAAGATAACTTACCCGCGAGTGCTGCCAGGCTTCGCCATCCGATATGAAAATACCCCCGTTCAGCACCGGGCCGAGGGGAACTTCACGCGGCCCAAGGCCGAAATCGTTGAAGTTTGTTGCGAGCATGGCCTTCAGGTTTACAGGGTCGCATGTCACCGTGAAGTTATTCCCCGCCATAACGAGCGAGCTGGTGTATCCGAGCTCCTTTGCACGTCGCGTAGTCTCTTTCATGGTGATACGCTCCCGTCGCTCACGCCTGAGCCTCTTCCATGCCGCCAGGCCGATGATATGCTCGGGCTGGGGCTCTCGCGGCGGCGGTAGACAACCATGCTTGCGTTTGAATGCGCGGATCTCAAGCTGGCGGGCGATAAAGCGCCCGACGACGAAGAGAACAAGGAGGCCGAGAGCCCCGAGAATGAGTTGGTGGTTCCTTGATGAAGAGGCCATGGCGCGATCTGCGACAGCCATGATATCGGGTGCGTTTGGCATAACCGTTACCTCTGTTACCCAGTTGAAAAGTTTTACCTCTACATGGACTGAGACTAGCTTCGGGTGTGCACTCGTGGGTATATCCATAGATTGGTCCGACATAGCATCATGGTGATATGCGGCCTTCTTGTCTAATTTGTATGATTTGACTACATTTTTCCAGATCCGTACACATTATAGTGGGATTCTTTCGACCTCAGGTTCCCTATTCAGGAGCTTTCTTGCCTAAGTTTTGCTTACGTTGGATCTCGACCATATAACTTGGCGTTCTTGAATTGGTTTCGCACCTCCAAATTTAGAACATCTTACCTTCAGACTTCCTAATCCGGTAATTCCAACTCTAGTAATTCCCAGTTCAACTTTACCCACCTCAGTCGTCTTTAAGTAGGCAATTTTTGTACGCTTAAGCTTCCCACTTCTCCGGCTCGGTGCACCGATGCACCGCGAAATGACTTGATTTATTAGGCGCTGAATCCACAAGCTTAATAGAGTAGTTTTCAATGCGGCGTATGCGTGAGATGATGCGCAGCAGGATCATAGCCGGCTCATGCTGTGACAGAGCCACCTGTTACGATCTGGAGTAGGTAAGCTATTCCTAAGAAATTGTTTGGAGGCTTTCATAATGCATGTTTTGTAAGCTGGTGGGGTTCAGTTCTAAGCTTCTCCGACGTTCTTCAGGGTTAGGGTTAGGGTTGGAGCTAGCTCTATCAGGGTCCGTCACCGCGTAAAATTCGAGATTAACAGAAAGAGTTGCCAGAGTATTTCAGCAGAAAATTTGACATCAGCTACCAAGTCAATGAATAGACACCTAGACGCACGATGAAAACTGTTGATACTTACGTGACGCCAATCTTTAGTATACAATCAAAGGAACCAAAACCCTAACCCTAACCCTGAGTATATAATCATTCTAATCCCAAATAGCCATACCCATACGCGAGCTAACAGCGATTACCTTCTTGCATACCCTTTCTCTACAGCCATTGCCTCCCGTCCCTCGATTGTTCTAATCGCATTCTCCATTTCTCCCTTCTGTGGCATATTGATGATCATCAGGTACATGATATTCTGCGCGTACTCGTTAGCATTTCTAGGTAGGTAGCATATATGCATTAGGCAGGCTTGGACGGAATCTAAGTACCTCTCTGACTTTCGGCTTCTTGGGACCCCGCTCAGCTCTCTCTGGATGTTTACGAACTTTCCTCTCGAATTTTCGTTCCGCCTTCTCTCGCTTCCGCTCGTCTTTCCCAAGTCTTTTCGCCTGCTTCTCGCGGTCTTTGGGTGTGAGTTCTACCTTGGGATCCATCAAGGCGTTGAGAGCACCCGTAGGATTCTTTCTCATCTGGTAGGAGATTCTCTGTCAGTGGCTGCAACAGACATGGTCAGACGTAACCTTACATATTTCCTTTGAGCTTTGATGTCTCTTTTGTCTTTGAAGCCCTCGAACGCTTTCGAGAGGCCAGCCATCATGCCGCCCTGTTGTTGTTTACCGTCCTGCTCGACGTTTTGATTATGGCCCTGGCCTTGACCATGAGTCTGACTCTCATTATCGTCATCATCGTCATCTGATGAGGATTGTTCGTTTTCAGGATAGACTAGTTCCGCCGATGTCGGGAAGTCAATAGAGCCCATTTGGCCATCATTGTTTCGATAATTCCCATTCTGGGCACCCCCAAGTTTGGCGTCTATGTCTTTCTGTGTTAAAGTCTTTTCCGAGTTTGGCGCGTAAGCCATTATGAGGCAGTATACACCCCGTGGCATGAAAAGCTCGTCGTTCATCTTCATGAGGTAGGCATTCTGACTATAGACAAATGTAAGCGACCGTATGGTAGTATAATAGTGTAGTTTCATCACGTACTGCTTGCGGTTCAGCACTTCTTGCGCGACACCAGCTGTTAGCTGCACAGCTATTCCAATAGGAGGCGCAATATAGGACGGAATCAACCCGGCCAGACCACCGGCAAGGTTGACGACGCCAAGCAAAGGAGACTTCGACACCGATTTCTCAAAGCCGTCGAGGAAAGCCATGAAGGTTGCCTGGTCGATGCCGACCTCCATTAGGTCAGGTGCATAGGCTCGGACGAAGCCACGGGCGCGGTTTTTAGGTCGCCGTTGGGGTAAGATAACGGGATATCGAAGTGGCCCTGGTGGCAGAGATGACCCTGGGCTCTCTATGCCACTTCCCATCCTACTTCCCATTCCGTTGCCCATACCATTTCCTACACCATTACTCATGCCGTTACTCATACTGCTTCCCATACTGCCCCCCATACCCATTGTGGGCGGGCCTGGACGCTGGTACTGCGGTGGGTCATCATATTGTCGTTGGCTATAATTCCCATAGCCACCATCACGTTGAGGCCCATTCCCATTCCACGGCTCTATCTCCTCGTAAGGGGGTTGATTATGCTGCCGCGGCCCGCCATATTGAGGTGCATATTGACGAGGATATTGAGGGGGATACTGAGGGGGATATTGTGAGGCGTATTGGGGAGGATATTGTGGAGGATATTGCGATGCTATCATGCGATAAGTTTCACTTAATTTCAGGTTTAGTTCTGATCTGACTTACGTCGTTGTGGCTCGTAAGAACCCATATCCGGCGCGAACCGTTGGTATCGGGAAGATTCGGACATAGTTGTGGCTAATACTCAAATGCTAGAATATTAAGACTCAGGCCGCCAAGAAAGGCTACAGTACATTTTATATATGGCGTCAATCGCGAAGCAAATATCTACGTCGATCTTTTGTTTCAAATCCTGCACTGCCTCAGAATGGCTTAGCTTCTCGTTGGGCGAATCACTGCCTAATTTGTCTCTTTATTGGTTGGACCGAATCCGCGAAGCATTCCATCACACCCTCGGATTTACGCTTACCGTCTGCCCTACTATCGTGTAGCGCCTCCTATAGGTGCATTTCAATGCGCCAAGAGCTGTATTTCCTAACTCAGCAATGCTTTGATCAAGTGCCGAGGCAAGACGCAACTGTTGCTTCGAGCTTACATCTACGCAAATCCACGCACATATTCCAAAGCATAGCGTTGTCACGTAGAATCCTATTACGATGTTGGTAATATTAAAAAAAGGCGATGAAAGTATAACAAAGCCTATCCTAGTAATAATGTTAGAAGATCTATGCATTTAATTCTGGCGAAGTCAATGTGAACCACTTATTGGAGGCCTTATGCAATACTCAGCTGCCGAAAAATAATCTAGCTGGATTACGGCTCCGCCCCCCTAACGCATCTTAATCTACACTTACATTCGCTTCGTGGCAGAGGGCGCGTACAGAATTACCGAGCACATTTGACGCTTGGAAATGCGATACGAGTTATTTCTGATTTTCTTCGAGCGACAGAGTCAAAATCAACACTAGAGCTATCCACTACTGCGATTTTGCCTTCTTCTCCTCTTGTACAATCCTCTTCAACTTGTCCATTTCAAATAATCTCCAACAGAATAATTCCACCACCCACTCGCCAATCAGCGTTAATGCCCACCACAACAGTGTAGCCATTCCCCCGCACCAAAACCAATCTGGCCGCCCTATCCAGTCTCTCAGGGGCACGAATGTCTCTGGTCTTAATGCCTTCGTGACAAGTTCCTGACAGTAGGATTCCGTGCTTATCGTGCCATTGGTCTGGCTAAACACTAAACGTCTTTCGAAGACGTCGCTGACTCTCCTATATCGTGAATTCTCAGGCAGCGTTCGGTGCGTCCTACTCGCAATGTTGGACTTGACAGTGCCTGTCATGCAGACCATGACTTTTACACCAAATGGCTCTACCTCATGCCTCAAGGTGCGACTGTAGCTCACAATGGCGCCTTTGCTAGCGCAGTAGGCGCTACCAAACACGTAGGGCGTAACGGCAGATAGAGATGCCATGTTGATTATGAGACCCTTGACCGCTATCAATTGGTCTGAGAAGGCTGCGACCATAGCCATGACGCCGAATACGTTGGTTTCAAACGTTTCGCGCACATCGGCTATGTCAAGATCCAAAGCCGGGTGTGTATGGGTACGTCCGCTAAGTCGCAGGTCAGCTCGTCGCTTTACCATCAATAGATCACATATTCCCATGAAGCTCGAGATAAAGGGGATCGTACGCATTATTGACCAGAATATCTAACTTTCCTCCCGTGAGGCCTTCAACTTCCTTGTGGCAAGCTGCTATACTTTCTTGATTTGTGACATCGAGCTGGACCGTGCTCATCCCTAGCTCGGCCAAGTCGGCCATCACCTTGGGATTGCGTGCCGTCGCAATGACGTGTAGGCCTGAAACCAATTAGTCGCGCCATACACTTACTGGCATGCATGAATGAGGAGTCCTCTCTAATTACCATGTTTGTGAAACTCAAGACACAGCGAGTGGCCGATGCCTCCTGGCGTACAGCTTCAATTTCATGTTAGTTTACCAATTGAAGTTCGGTCCTGACGGAGGAGGCATTTTCACTTACCCCGTGATGAGCACTGACTTTTGGCCCAGTTGTTTTGACATCTCGGCTTTGTCTAGTGGATATTACTTAGTGGTGGAAAGGAAATCGAATGGGGCCTCGGTGGGTGTATACACGATCTGCTCTACAGATTGGTCATAGATTGCCGAACGGCATGGCAGGGTTACAATATCGTCAAATCTTTCATCTTCAGCCAGGATACGACTAAAAATAGAAGCACCAATATAGTCGTATCCTTATTAGGTAGTGCATGTTTGGTTTCAAAGCTGTCTTACACACTAGATTCGGTAGTGAAAATGGCTGCTTTCCTAATTAGGAAATCATGATTAAGCTTATTGGGTTTTGTAGATCCTACCCTTCATTCGGTACTCTCTGAGAAGCCAAGCCTCTATTTCCTCTCGCTAGCTCCCGCTAAGTTATCGAATCGGAACGGCTACCATACTATCGCCAAGGCTTCTGTTCAGCTCGAGAACACAGATACCCCTGACTCTTCGAGCGGCACTTCTCAAGATATCTTACCAACAATCCGGATCATTGTGAATCGAGTAGTCTTGGCATATTTCCTCCAAATCTCTCACAATGCGTACTCTTATGCTTCACGGGCACAGCACCAGCTCCTTTATCTTCAAGGCTCAATCAGGTATGCATCGCCAGAAGCCCTAACCCACCACGACGTTCTGGCTAACAACCCATCCCCAGGTCCTTTCCGCTCGAAGCTGGGTAATTCATTCCAATGGGAATTTTTAGATGGCCCCTACACCTGCCCGCCTCCCCGCGGCTTAAAAATGGTCATGTGGAAGGCGTACAAGTGGATGGAAAAGCCCGGCATTGAATCGATCAAGAAGTCTGTTGAGTGGCTCCAAAAATACATTGACAAGAACGGGCCGTTCGATTGCGTCTGCTGTTTCTCCAAGTCTTCATCCATCGTGGTAGCTCTCCTACTCTACCACGCTCGCGATGTCGCCAACGGCTCAACAAAACCCCTCCCCTTCAAGTCAGCCGTCTTCATCAACGGAAATCTCGAATGCTCCGTACTGGAGGACCTCGGACTACCTGTGACTAAGGAGGCGAAGGACACCCAGGCGAAAGTAGAAGAGATGGTCAAAGCCAAAGTCGACGCCATGTCCAACCTCGCTAGCAGCCTGGTGAAGCCAAGCGGACTCTGGGACGACACCAGCCAGCTTTTGCACGACCCGGACTCGCTACCGCCTCCATCCAGCTGCTTCGGCCTCGACTTTACGTCTTTCCCGCCTGATTCGTTCATCAACATTCCGACCGTCCACATGTACGGAGGAAAGGATCCCATTTTCACTTCGAGCATTCAGCTGGCATATCTCTGCAACCCCGATAAGAGGGTTATGTACGACCACGAGGGCGGCCACGATGTGCCGAGAACCCCTGACGTTGTGGCTGACATGGCGGCCCAGTTCAGGAAGCTCGATAAGGAGCTTCGCTCTACAAACCCGAAGTAAGACTAATAAGGGAAGTCGACAATATTTCGTACGTCAATTGGCATCAACCAAAGCAGTACACGGTGGTATTAGGCCCAGAAGCCTTTTAGAGCTGGGGAAGAGTACCTTAGATGGTCTGTGCGGGAAAGAGGGAATATTAGACAGAGGTACCGGTGTACCTGAATTATAGATCGCGATCAAATGTATTATACCATGGTATTAAATTTAAAGTTGGTAATTACTACGTCCCCGGAAAAAGACCTTCTGTGATTTGTAGCCTACCATTTCCAAAAGTAAGAGAATGTAAAGTTTTATGTCCAACCCGACTTCGCGGCCATATCGCGTTTTGAGTAAATAACTTCGATGTATGAACCCCCCAAGAGCACTTACGAGGAGGTAGATACCCCAAGATCTTTATAGAATGGTCTCTATGATGTAATAGGAACGTGAAACCAGGAATCCGTCATTGATCGCTTACCTCTAAAGCCCCCTTTACCAAATTTACTACTTAGCCCCCTTTTCTTCACCTCTGCTCGTGACGAATCAACCAGACTACCTTAGTTACCTAAGGAAGCTCCTGAAATAAGCCAGTAACATCAATGCCTTTAAACCTCATATGAAAAGCTCCATATGAGAGACCCAACCTCGGGAAGCGTAGAGAAGACACGTTCATATTCAGATGATGCACCGGCCAAGATGCGAGTTTCGGGCTACCAAGCGAATCCCGCCAGTCCGTGTGGCAACGCTGGCGAGTATATTAGATATGGTTTTCACCTAGTTGAATAGGACGTGATTACAGATAATTATAATTGGCATAACAAGCTATTCCTTGCCTATCGTCCTTCATACCATTGAAGATATATAACTACGACATTCACGACTGTAACGAGGAGTAAACTACCTAAAATATGTCTGCATCACCAGTTCTTCTTTTCCTTGGAGCCGGCAAAGGGCTCGGTACCCGTGTTCCGGCCGTGTTTTCCGAGGCAGGTTACAAGATCCCCGTCGTAGCACGGACATGGAGAGATGAATTCGATAGCCTCGGGTACTACCAGGTACAGGCTGACTTCAACAATCCGGAATGCATCCCGGATGATTTCACTCAAGTCATGGAGAATGTTGGGATCCCAACCGTCGTCGTGTGCAACGGTACGTATCTTAATTATTACGTGTTCGACATATTGTAGAATATGTTATTTAATAGTCATCTGCCCACTGTGGCTGTCCAGTACACTCTTGATGACCCAGAGGATCCCTTCGCCTCGCTTGCGCCGGAGAATGTCTCATGGTTTCTTTCTGCTGTAGCTGTAAACGGCACTACACCGATGATCGCCATTCATCATGCCATAGCATCTTTCCGGCCTCTTCCTCCCGGAACACCTGGAAAAACATTCATTTTCACAGCGAATATCCTCGACCACAGCCAATTCAAGAATCGTCTATGCTTTGGTACAGGGAAAACTGTACCCGCGTATGGCATTAGATACGCTTCAGTGGCTTATGCTAGAGAAGGTTTCAAGTGAGTATCATTGTATCTTACACTAAGGCCCAATCACGGTTGTACTTTTGAGGACTTAAAAATATGAGTTTCGAGATTTTTTTGCATGTGCTACACTACTTCTACTTTGAGTCTTGTCCCTTCTAATAGAAATATTAAGGTTCTACTATGCTGATGAACGCTCGGAAGGCCTCCCAGTCATGAGGGACATTGATGGATTTGTCACTGGAAGAGAATACTTTAAGATTGCCGAGGAACCGAAACAGCTTCCCTGGCTGTATAGGTACATATAAGAGGGATAATGGGTATAGGGATTTCGGAGAGAAGGACTATTTAAAAACGGTTGATAGCAATGAACCTCGATTCGTACGAGGAGGTCGGTAAGGGGTAGCAAGTTAGTAGGCACATTCGTCTCGCATGATGAATATTACGAATCTTAGAGGCAACCCAATAATTCTTTCCGAGTCTTCTTACTCAATTTGAGTGAAGATTAGATTAGGTATCTACATTAGATAGTAGGTCCAGTTACCTACCTCCTACCTATCTCTTAGATTAAAGGTTATTTCAATATTTAATTAGCCACCTAGGTACCCAACGGATAGGCCGACTTCATCATGCAGTTTAAAGTAGGTAATCAGCTAACGTGAAACTGTATACTGAAGCCCCCATAGGTCGTATATAGAGTTAGAGTCTTTGAGCCCCTCAACCACAAAAGGACAGGTTTATTCTAAGATTTGTCTGCAGCCGCCTTTCTCGCGTCTTCAGAAGCCAGAAAATGGCCCCCTAATCTAGAGAGTATGGAGCAGTCTTCATCGGTTTACTTGAGTCAAAACGCTGCGGGGTCTCACTAAATACCCCCTTTTTGGCGTCGACTCACTTTAAGCACTCTTATATTGACAATCTTACAACTTTATTCTAACGAACATTTATTAGAATTCAAAATCTCTGTCACAGTTTGACACGCCTAACGTTAAAGAAGACAGAATCATCACCCCTGTGATGATCAGGGGCGCGAATTCGAACGCAAGAAAGAAGTACAGCGAGATTGAGCCGTTCTTTGAGGCCGAAATAGCTCTTTAAGTGGGATAGGTAATTTAGAGGAGTAATAAGGTGTATTTCTCTATTATCATCACTCAATTTCACTACCTCAAAAAGCATGTATCAATAAAGGAAGATTACCGTGACGAAGGAGTCATCAGTGCTGATGACCTTATGCTTCTGACGAATCTCAGCTGACATATAAAGTGGTCTTCGCTGAATAACCTCTGACAGCCCTTTCATTTCTTATTTTTTCTAGATATTATATAAAGCCGACCGCTACAATGTCGGGATGACCGGGCATCCTCTTTGTAACTGCGGGCTGGTAGCACAAGTTGGGAGAAGAAAAAAGTTTTCATCCTGAGATGACGACCTCAACAAGACGGCCAACTCCTTAACCTATAATTAGTAGGCGAATACGTCCTTTCTGAAGCCCCCAAGTCTTCCCTCGTACCTCCATCTCCGTTCAACAAGAAGTTATGTTCTAATTGGATGCCAACATCATAAGATGATTACTAGAGTCCTTGAACATAGTCCTAGGCAGGTTTTTGGAGATTTTATCAGTCTACAATCTTCCTCTTGGGGGCCATAGAAAGTCTGTGAATCAAGAGTTTGCAATGTTATTAACATTTTGACGCAGTACTGACTTGACACTTTATTAAATCTATTTATAGTGCTTAGAAAGTTTCCTATGTTGCTCTTTATTCTGCCATTGGCCCTTCAGGTATTCGTCCTGTGTCACCGACGCCAGCAAATATTCTGTAATTAGGTCTTGCATGATTGCTCGCCGCGGTACGAAACGCGCGTTTCAATTGTCCTAATTAGTAAGCCTTTTCCTCTTTGGTCGTCCGAATCGACTCATATGCATGCCTAAAGTAATATATCTGGCTCAATAGCGTGGGGTGGATGCGTGAAGGCGGTCAGCCACTTCGCGGAGTAACTACCTATAAAACGGAAATTGGGAATTTGCCGGTATGTGATTTGCCAGGTCGCAGCTAAATGCCGAATGCTGTGGAGCAGTTCGACGAGAACAAGGGCGAGAGAGTAGAGGAGAGAGGGTGACTGCAGCAAGAGATTGGCTACCGGAGGCTCGGCCCACGCGTCGACCAGAGTAATATCGGGTTTGGTACAGATTAATGGACCCTACATATAACACATATTTTATACACCGGGTTATTTTGTGCTGTGGACTGCATTCCGATCATCTGAATCTACTCGTATTTTGCCGTTTCCCATGGGGATGAATTAGATATGGACCAGTAGACTAGACGACGCCATATTCACGGATATTGATGGGACGGAAGGGCATACACAGCCTCCAAGTTATGTCCAACGTCCGTATATACGAGACATTTGTGAGTACGGGAGTCCGGGCGGAATACTTGTTTTTGATAACGCTTAGCCTCTTTCCCCCGCTCGCCAATCCCAATCCTTCCGCCATTCCCTCGATGCTTTCTCAATTGCGAATGCTGACGACGTGATTCGTGAACTGTGCCTAGTTCTTCAAGGCATGTTGGGGGTTGCCTTGGCAGGCATTTACCAATCTACTCAGTTCCCGCCTTACATGTACCTTTCCGGAACATCGGCTATGGCCGCAACTCTCGAAATGTGGTTGTACGTGAAATGTTGAAGATTCCTTGCGCATTTACCGACTCAGCTCGCCTTTTGTAGCTCAGACAGCCTCAGGATAAACGCGGTATTAATAGTATGCACAAGAGAATTACATGGCCCGATAGGTAGTGGTTGATGCTCCGCGACCGCTCAGGTAAGAAATAGAAATGATCTGACATCATTCTATCTTTCGCAATCCAGCCATGCATGCTTTTGATGTATCATGTTACACGGTTCCACAAAGTACAGATTTATGGCTCGGCGCTTGGCACATGGTTCCCACGTCGCCCTTCACCACTTCGCTGGTGGGTTGTCATTGGTGTGTTTCATAGGGCACAGTGGTCAGGCGCCGGATTGCTCATTACTAGGAATATATGTAGCGTAGGTTGACAATCTAGGTTAGGTCGCCTTACTATTGATCCTTTTGGGATGTGATAGGAAAAAAGAAAGGACCTGGACGATGAAACAAGAAAGCATAGTACCTAATCAAAACCGGGAACGTTACATCTTTAAACTAATCCATTATCAAACCTGGCTAGGTGGTTTAAGAATACGATATGGGTATTTCTTCAGTATATTACAGATGGCATTTATACCTGTTTATCAAGAGAACCACTACGTCGAATCCCATCCATGGATGGTCCAGAAAAATCGATAGAACAGTGACAGCGGGGCTCCAGGGTCCACCTTAGAGCCCACCAAGATCTATCAGGGTTTATCGTTCGCTTAATCTAGTGGATGCTTTTTCAATCCAGCCATAAGCACCGGATACAGGGGAATCTGCCAATCTTGTCATTCTTCGTATAGCTTGTGGTCATAGAGGCCCATAGATAGGTCCGCTCCAGATTCACGATTCGTGGGAGACTGTTCTCTGTAACGTTCAACACCCTGACTTCTGCAAGCACTTGTCGTATAAGGTATCAGGTAATGAAGGACTGCTTACCTAGGACCTATAGTCAGTCTTTCTATAGGCAGTTCTTACGTGGTGGGTCTATACTATTAAGCTTACTACCTTCCTGAATGACGAGAGTATACACAATAATTTGGAATTTCCCACAGCCCGAAAGGATCCTCCCGCGTACGTAGGTAATCAGGCTGAGCTTCTAGTGAACAATTCAACCTAGCTAGGACCGATCGCCCTACCGATCCGTCTTACAGCTAGTGTGTAAGTGCGCCTCTCCAACTCGGTGAAACTCGCCGTCGATTGGATACCACTAGAGACTTTCAGGGGGGCCAGGCTGGACGAAGGATCACCAACAATCCCAATATTGACCTTCAACACCATAGAGTAACAAACAGATTCCAAGATTCTTGGACCGTATCAAGCGGGTCTGTATGCTCACCTATCTAGGTGCTTGATAACGTCTGGTGACCCCACAGGACTTACAAGTACGATGACCGGAGACTTGATACATCATTATAAAGGCCCTAGGCAGCTGAGTCAGCCCACGTTCCGAGGTATGCGAGGCTCTCTGTTGTTACGACATATGCTATGCACATGTGTCTAGGTTACAGTCGGTTGAAGGATGCGGCGTTCACATGTATTTCCTTAAGTATACTTCACCGGAGGTAAGTGTCATGTAACATCGTAGGTCACATCTGGACTCTTGTGACTTGAGACCTGATCCTTGTTGGTGGGACAGAGTGAACTGTGCCGTAGTAGTTGGTCATCCAACAATCGTGCCTTGGGATGAGCATGAAGGACTATATAGAGCCCCACTTGGGCTCTTCTTTTGATGCATTTTTTTCGATCTTTCCTACAGACTGACAGGTTTAGTCGATGATCTCCCGCTTTTAGTTGAATTATCGAATATCTCTCGCACTATGGCACCTGACATTGATCACATTTGGTCAACCACATCGGATGTGGCTACAAGCTCGATCGATGAACGTAAAAACCTCATCAAGAGGGCGCTGAACCAGAAGGTTTTGGTCCCCAGCATCCTATCGTTGATGCCAGAATGGCCTAGCGAAGTGCAGCCAGATGTCGATGAAATCAACAAGGAGATAGATGAATGGCTTCCGACGTAAGCTAGTAACTACTTTCTTCAAATTACGTACTATTTCTCACTGAGGATATGAATCAGAGTCAACGTTGCCGAAAAGAAAAAGGCGAAGCATCGAGCTAGGGGGAACTATACTTTACTTACAGCTGTTTACTATCCGCATTGTAAGAAGGACAAGATGCTCACCCTGTCGAAATTTCTTTATTGGGTACGTTTTTTAGAGTCGCGATAAAGGACGAGAAACTAAATTCTACCACAGATATTCTTCTGGGATGACGGTGAATAAATTGTCATAATGGGTAGCATTGTTGCTCACACTAACATACTTCTAGAGATTGACACGGGAGGGGAGCTCACTGAGGATGAGGAGGGTACGCTCCAATGTTGCCAGGAGACACTTGATTGTATTGATGATTGCCTCGGCCCTAATCCCAACTTTACGCCGCCCCCAAATTCGCGAGGAACGGTCGAGATGTTCTATCCTATCTTGAGGGATCTCAGAGCAGGCCTTGGTCCGGTTTCAACGGAGAGGCTCCGGCTCGAACTTCATGATTATGTGAATGGCGTTGGAAAGCAACAGCAGGTCCGCCAGGGAGATCGCCTGCCGGATCCATGGTATCATTTCCAGATACGATCAGACGATGTTGGAGTCATCCCCAGCATCACACAAAATGAGTACGCAATGGAGTTCGAGTTGCCCGAATACGTCCGCAGGCATGAAGCCATGGAATTTATCGTCCAAGAATGCACCAAGCTCACTGTCCTCCTCAACGACGTGCTTTCTTTGCAAAAGGAATTCGTGAGTCCTCTGTCACAATATCGAGTATAGGTCTATGATACTAATAAGAAAACCAATCCCAGCGCGTCTCTCAACTTGAGAACATAGTACTTCTCTTCATGAACAAGTATAATATCTCACTTAATAAAGCTATCGACAAAGTTTTACAACTCATTCGAGAGCACTACGCCATTTGCGTAGCCGCAGAGGAGAGGCTTCCCTGGAGCAAGGATGACGAGAAGTTGAACCAGAATATCCGAGAGTATGTCCGTGGTTGTCACAGACTGGCCACCGGCACTGCGTACTGGAGGTTAGTCAATTATCCAACCAACGATGAAAAACCAGTCATGAACTAACGGAGGCAGTTACTCGTGTGAGAGATATTTTAAGCAAAGCCAGGTGAATGATAAATGGGAGGTTCTTTTGGATCTATCATACGAATGAGCAATATGAGATAAACAGGATCAGGCAAGCAGTTCAATTTGGTATATTTATAGAGATTATTTCCAATTTTCAAACTTTGATTCAGTCATTTGGGTGCATTTCTTGTTTTTTTTTCCTACCTGTCCCGCACATAGAAACGTAGACAACACGATAGGTACCTAATCTACTTCGCGCTGTCTTTTTATCACTGGTGAGCTGGATAGCTTAGGCATGTAAGACTATATTCATCATATGCTCAAGTTGAGCTTGGCGCTGAATTATGCCAAGAATATATAGATTTATCAGATCTCTTCTGATTTCTTTGGTTCTACCCTGACCCTATCTCAACCTCTTTCTTCGGTTCAAGAACGCCGGCGTGTAGCACCTCTTCATTGGGCCATCCCATCTTGATTGGGATCATCTTTCGCGTCTGATCAAAGTGTACGCTTCCATACCTTAGATAGGCTGCGAAGGTGCCGCTCCCATTGTCCTTATGGTGATGCTCTTCTGAGTCCCAGAGGTCCGCGAGGAATGAATCCAAAGCGCCAGGGGGCCCGTGCGACAGCTTCATGGTAGACGTGTTGGCAAGAGCGTCGTGGACGAAGTCTTCTGCCGCTTGCCATTTTTCATCCTTGATAACCCCTTCGCCAGTGCGCTTCGTTGTAAGTAACTCAAATTGCCTGGTACCCGACCATTCCGTCCGCTGCTGAAAGTAGTAGGTCTCTTGCAGTGCTGGGAATAGGAGAATCTTCTTCGAGTAGTACTCAGGACCGTTAAACCCATCTGCCGGGTCTATGAGCTTGCGTAGCCGCTCGAAGCACATACACTGCGATAGGTAATCGGTGAAATACTCCATCAAGACTTTCAGATCTGGCAAGTTCAGTTTATCAGCAGGGGGGTTCAGGAGCGGAAGGTGCCTGAGCAAGGGATGCTTGTGAAAGCCCTGCGAATTGGTGACGCCATCCCAGAGTGCCTTGAATATCTCATGCCAGCGTTTGATGAACGGATTCCCGCGCTTAGCAGCAATGAAGCCGTTCAACATGATCTCGACCCCTGGTCGCATCTCGATCACGAACCCAGCCATTTCGTACGGTGATTTGGGGTCCTCAATCTCTTCCCAGCATATGTCTTCCAAATGGCGAAACAAGAATGAGCCAGCATCAATCCAGACACCTCCGTAAAGCCAAAGTAGTGGCAGTCGAACGAGGTCTCCAGAGTGTGGACCAACGCTGGGCCCGTCCATCGTATTGTTATTAAAGGCGTCCGGGAAAAAAGAACTATCAACGAAATGACTGACGTTGGTCTCGGATCCAGGTACCCGATCGAGTAGGTGGACGGTCCAATCTGGTCCTAATCTGCGAACCCAATTGATGATGTTCCGCTGGACCCAAGGGGTCATTTGGCTGTACCCCGAGTGCCAGAATGCCCACACATTCCTGTCCGACGTAATAGGGTGACGAGTCTGAAGCCATGCCGTAATCTCTTCATCCGAACGAAGATCGAGCTTCTCAGACGGGATCAATCTCAGTCCCGGCGGCGCTCCAATCTTGCTTGTATCCGCAGAAGTGATGTCCGGCTGGGGAGCCACCTCAATCGCTGAGGGTGCCATTTCTCTCTCAGCGGCCTAGGGTTAATTTATTACAATGAGGACCAACAACCTTTGTAGTCGCACAGAAGTGCAAGGCTTGGAGAGGTAAAAGGCAACGTGCTGCAAGATTTTAAAGCCCCCTATAAATACTAGTTACGACGCCACGACCACGCCCCTTGTGGTCGTAATGGCGCAAAGACACACCTGCCATATGAAGATCAGCGAGCTTCGTATAGGCGATACACCAGAACCTGCAACGCATCCTCTTCACTACAATACGCCTAGTTAATAGCCTAAGCAAGCCATCTAGTCCCCAGGAAGGCATAGTGTAATTCAGTCTTGACCCTTGCTCTACATAAGGACCATGTCGGTGAGGGATTGCCATGGCGCTTGGGTGACTTGGTTACTCCTTGTAGAGGATCTCCTGTACCAAGAATCAATGGAACCATCACCTGCATCGGAGTTTGGCTTACGAGTGAGACATTAGAGACGGCTCGGAGTGATTTATAGGCTGACCGGGTGCCCTAGCGGCATATCCTTCTTGACATATCTGGAAATATATGTTAGGTCCGTCTGCAGCCATCTTCTCAGCCGAGGTTTCTGTCCGCTACCAACACTGCACAATCTGTCTCAGGCTTATGGGCTCGGAATTCTCGTCCATCTTACTCGGTAGACCTATGAAGCGACAAGGCAACCTGCATTGGCGGATGATCTGCCCGTAAGCGGCGCATCCAGTCTGACTAACCTGTGAGCGAAGGACACAAAGTAGCACGTCCTTTAGTGGAGGATCCTCCCTAAAAAAGGTGACGTTGCAGCGCCACAACGTGGTTTTCGGGGTACTGTCCCCCCGGGCATTGCCACTACTGCACGCGCCAGGGTGACAATCCTATGGCTGATAGGGACCCTGGGTATCTTGGCCTAAGTGATACGATAATGAAGCTTACTGGCGCGGGGCGTACTGGATCTGTATTTCCCTGTTTCTGTATTTGTATGTAAGACTTGCTTGTTGGATTGATTGATTGTATGCTGGAACATGTCTTAATATTGTGGGAAGAGAAATCTGGAGGCAGTTGACGCAGCTGAAATCTAAATCCCAACGCCTAATCGCGAGGAGTCCCTGTACTTGATGGCGTCATTTTACTTGCCCACATTATGGGTTTCCACTTTGACGGCGGCGACGATCTTTGTTGTCGCCGTTATCTCGAAGTGGCTTCAGAAACCAAGGTCATTCAATCTCCCGACCGTAGGTGTCGAGACAAGAGATGCCAATGTCCTTAAAACTCGATACGTGCAAGAGGCAGACTCTCTTCTCCGCGAAGGATACGAAAAGGTTCGGCCTTCGCATTAGTGCAGTGCTGTAGGGCACAAGAATCGTCTGACTTCTTCGGTGTAGTTCAAAGATGCCATATTTCAAGTCATCACTCCCGATGGCCCCAGAATTTTCCTTCCGAGGAAATTTGCGCACGATTTGAAAGAGTACAACCGCCATGAGGCCAGCGGTATGAAAGCCTTAGCCGATGTGAGTCCAGAAAGAATTCCTGACTTCGGCATTGACGGCTAACATTATTTTCCCAAGCGCCATATCGGGCACTATACCACTATTGATCACGAGAGTGATATTATGCTAGGTGCAATCAAGATAGATCTGAACCGGAATCTTGGTACATTCGTGGGTGACGTCGAACATGAGGTAGCACATTGCTTTGAGACTCAGTTCCCCGCATGCGATGGTACAACAACGCACACGCTTCCGAACCGCCATGTATACGAGTTGCTAATAAAAACATAGAATGGACACCAATCGATCTCCATGACAAACTTCTTCGTGTAGTCGCTCAGGCATCAGCCCGCATCTTTGTTGGCTATCCTATGTGCCGGAACGAAGAGTGGCTGGACTGTAGCACCAAGTTTGCTACGGATGTTATGACAGGGGGCGAGAAGCTGAAGCAGTGGCACCCATATCTGCGGCCTATTGCTCAGTATTTCGTCCCAGAAATGACGCGGATCCGCGGGGATCATCAGCGCGCTCTTGACCTTCTTTTACCGGAGCTTAATAGGAGATTAGCAGAACCGGCTGACCCCGACGCCTCACCTCGCAATGACATGATTCAATGGATGCAGGATCGCGCCCGGAAAACTGGAGACAAGACCTTTGACAATAAGGAGCTGGCTAACTTGCAGATGCTCACAGCCACCGCTGCGATACACACTACGCGCCTCGCTATCATTCATACCTTGTACGACCTCGCTGCTAGGCCAGAATATGTAGAGCCACTCCGAAACGAAATCTTAGAAGTGACCAAGGACAGCAAAGGCGTCCTCCAGAAACAGCACCTTACCCAAATGAGAATGCTAGACAGTTTCATGAAAGAGTCCCAAAGACATAGTCCACCCTCGGTCGGTATGTACTCATCGATCCAAGTCGTTCAGTTAAAGAAAGCCTTCAATTAATATTTTGTGTAACTAGCTACCTTCCAGCGTAAAGCAATGATTCCCATTACGTTATCAAACGGATTTCACATACCAGCGGGTACGATAGTGCAGTGCAACACCAACATACTGGACGAGGCACCTCCAGAATGGGGCGACCCGCACGACTTCGACGGGTTCCGGTTTTACAAGCTACGCAATAGATCGCCCGAGGACATCAACAAGTTCCAGTTCGCCAGCCCGACATACGACAGTATGCAATTCGGCTTTGGCAGAGACGCATGCCCTGGTCGATTCTTCGCTAGCAACCAGATCAAGATAATCCTCGCATACATCCTGTCGCACTATGACATCAAGTTTGAGGACGGCGTCGTAGGACGGCCTAAGAACTTCATGTTTGAGGTAAATGTCTTAGCGGATCCTACGAAAATGGTGTTATTTAGGAAGATTCGGTGAGCAAGTCACTAGATACCAGGTAGTAGTAGTATTACCAAGATTTTTATGCATTTGGCTGCCTGCCTCTTGCGGCTAGCTCTCTAATCTTACGCTCCTAATCGCAACCTCCAAGATTCATAGGCGGCGATCTACGAAGGTCAAAGGCACACTCAATGAAGGGAATCTCACCCAAATGTTAGTATATGTGAATTCTCAGTAGGTACACTAAAGGATATAGGTAGCATCCATAACTCCAACGCCAAATCTCCATCCCATCAAGCTCTACTGCGGGAACCCTACGGAACAATGATGATCAAAGAACACCTTTTCTCTACCACTGTGCGTCGTAATGAGAATTGGATGAAGTTCCCCAGTAGATATTGTTATACATCACTTCCGTTGGAGTGGGAGAATAGGTCGAGCCCTTTCCCGAAGAAGTACTAGGCTTCTTACTCTTCTTCTTACTAGGAATAGAAGCGACCGACTGACGCCGAGCTGGGTAATGTGCGAATCGACGGGTCGACTCGCTCTTCGGCTCCTTGACTCCGTTGGGGATGTCCCCATGGTACAAGGCGCATCTCCCTTCCTCAAGGTCGCGGCAAGATCCCTCTGTAGACCACCAAGGGCAGATGGTCGGTTCGGGATTGGAATTGACATTTCTATATGCTGTCGAGCTTCTGCCAGCAGTGGACTTCCGAGACGCCGGTCGAGCTACACTACGAGGGGACCTATCCCCAATGGAGAGGTTGCTGGCACACAATTAGTATGTATCTCTCAAGGACTAATGGCAGCATTTTACTTACGCAAAACCACTTCCAACTCCATGGATGTCACTGAAGCCATAAGGTCCTGCTGAATAAGGTGGCTCATATCCAGGAGCATGACACCAATTAAGGGTTTCGTCTACATCCCCATTATCATCCGTAGAGTTGACGAAGCCTTGGTCAGCGTTGATGAGGGCAATGATCTTCTGGTGAGTAGAATTAGAGATGCCACCAGCACCAAGCATAATCCCAAGTCCCTATATTTCAATCTGCTATTAGCATTCGCATTATTTGTAAGACTATGGTCAGCGTTTGGCTAGACTCACTGTGAAGACCTGGGCTAAGCCCTTGTGCATCATCTCACGCTGAGCCATATCTAGTTCAAGATGATGAAACCGGCTGAATTTTCACAGAGGATGGGTGTATGGTCGACTATTAACCCCTAGTAACCTTACGGGACCTTGCTTTGTCCTGTTTGAAGGCCAGCTATAGCTTGGCTGAGTCGGAACAGTTAATCTCGAAGAGTGGTGTCTGAGGTATGACGTAAAACTTTAGTTTTTGGCAAAATATCTGGAGACAGTATCGCCTTTTGCAACTTAGTCGATGAGGGTTTATTGTTGTGACTTCTATATACCTAGGAGGTAGATATTGTGGTCTAGGAATTTAAAGCTCGCCGCCACGAAGAAGTAAGGCGTGTTAAATACGGTCTTCAATACCGATCTTCAATAACACTTCTTGGAACCATGATACATATGAGAACAATTGACTCTGACTCATTGAATTTCATACAAAAGACAAGTTGCAAGTAATAATGGTACATAACGCATCCTGTTGGAAGGGCCTTGTCAGATAACACTGTGAATTCTTTGAAGTCGCCGTTTGTTCTTTAGGTGGGAGTCGCTTTGGTTCCTAACACCAGTCGCTAGAGGACCTACCCATGTGCAGTGCAGTATGATTGCCCACAATAAAATAGTAATATATGACAGCTACGTATGTAGTGCCTAAGGCATTTCTACAAGAGCTTTATTAAAGCTTACATGTGCATAATACCAACCTTACGGAAGTAATATGGTGAGGTTAAACCCATAATGGGATGCCATATGGTCGTAGGACGCCTGGAATAGTGAGGCCATTACTCGCAGCACAAAAATGCCACACCTACCACACCTCCTATTATACCTAGAATCTCCGCGATAGGAAATTCGTAATATGCTTCTTCAGTTCGACGTAATATGGTATTCTATATAACGTCAACCGCAATCAGCGCGCTATTCTTCTACCTGTCGCGAAATCCCAACGCCTATAGGAAGTTAGTAGACGAGATTCGGAATGGTCCGCAACTCTCAAGCTGTCGGTATCTACGCGCGCGTCTATTTATGAAGCCTTGCACATGTCATATGTCATTCCGCCAGGTTCACAGGTAGGCGCCAGTACGTATGCGATTTACCACAATGAGTACTTTGCCGAGCCATTCACTTTCCGACCGAAGCGTTGGTCGATTAAAGACCAGGCGACACTCGCCCTTAGGCAATCCGCGTTCAGTCCCTTCTCGCTTGGTGCCCGTGGGTGCGCCGGCAAGTCCATAGCATATTTAGAACTTCGACTTCGAGACGGCTCCCGGAAAACCCGGCGAGGTCGGGACGGTATACCTGGGAGAACGGACGGTAGGGCACGACCCGCTGAGTTCCAACTCTACGACCAATTTGGCTCGACGCACGCCGGGTCCAATCTAATATCTCATCCCAACGGTAACCACTGGAACGAAATCAATACAAAAGCGAAGCCCTAAGTATCGAGTTAAGTATGAGGTATGCCTATATAGTGATTGGGTACCTACCTGGTAGTTATTCTAATGCTGACCTTTGGCTTTATTCTATGCTGGCTCTGCAGCTGCTCAATTGCTTTGGGGGAGTACAATGACAACATCGTCGTCTACGATCCACTCTGGGGCACAATATGTACAATATGTATGAGAAAGGCGCAGAAACTGACAGAGTTGGATGGATACGCCAAATAACAGTTTACTAAGAAGCATGAACATTGCTCACGCGCCGACGACCCCAAAACTAAGCTTGGCGATACTTTGCGCTATCTCATTGAACGTGTTTCATAAGCGGAAAGTCGAGGTCTGAATATGGCAGCAATCGTGATCAACGGGAAGGAGGATATTCCTCGTATGGCAGTCAGCGCCTGTGAATTCACTGGCGTATGAGAAATGCTCCCCCGGCGAGATCCCCCCCCGCCTTTTCGGCCGTATTAAGAACTGGTTCTGGAGTCAAGTATTCGAAGCTTGGATCTGTGCTGAAGTCTCTCTGCTCATTGTTAGGGAACTAGAATGCCGACTGAGAGAGTTTGGCTTGGTCGTCGGTATTTTCAAAGAGGGCCTGCTTGGCTGACCTAAGATAACTGTAGATCCAGAGGACCCTATGACCTCAACAATGCCTTCGGCCAAGATGCGCAAGGGGTCCAGCATTATGCGCCCCGGGAGCCACCGTACGACCTCCCCACCCTCCATAGACGCCTGTAAGTAAGGCACGTGCAGTCGCTTACCTCCGCCCTGATCATTTCCTTCATCTCTTCCTATCTACGTATTTCATACAATGATATTGACATCATGGGTCTACCCACATGCAATCTTTATACATTTTTTGTTGGGGGCGTCGTTGGTGTCACCTTTGGGGATCTAGGACATTTATTCACTCTATTAGAAAAGGAAATCTAACTCAGTGGTAAACTACTTCCTAACCTATGTAGGTAGACACAAGGCATGAGCTAGAAGGAGATAAATGAACAAGGAAATTAGAGGCAACGCGGGTTGACAATTCACTGGGTTGTGGTCTGTAATCTTTGAACCAGCTTGCATCCCATGTTTCCTATCTCACATTACTGGACCGGTAGAGGAAACCAGTGCCATGGATAGGTACACGGAGGATATGATACCCGTGGAAATCTCACCGCGATCTTCCCATGGCTACGGTAGATATCAATATTTGCTCCACTCACCATTGGTAATAAATCCCGGGCTTGCCAGGGACTACTCATAGCTTCGATTTGGCACCTTGCAGTTGGGTTTGAACGAATTTAGAAAAATTGGGAAATGCACCGTGGGCTCTGACAGATGATAGATGACAGATCGAATAGAAATATCCCAATAGCTGGAAGAGAAATGACAGGTCGCCTACCTGCCAGCGGCCAGCGAAGTTTGGAGCAGGGGCTTCCCATACCAGTTTCCATCGAGTCAATTTAAGTACAGGTGCCCCACGCGCGGGCAGGTAGTTACACACGGGGGAAGGTTATTCCGGTGCGCATCCCCAATCCAACGCTGCCCGTGCCCGTGCACCTAGACCTTGAGGTCCCCGTCCTCAACTCATCTAGATCTGACGTCCACTGAAACCGTCTATTCAGGCTTTCTAGTTTCCGCGTCTTAATCTAGTCCTACCTACCCTGCCTTTATTAAGATGATAATGTCTCGTACGACAATGGCTCTTGGATCTATTCAGACCACTGATGTTCGACAAGCCCGTGGAGATACGCGTCAATTTCGTTTGTTCAGGATGCGTAATACAACTAGATTCATGTTGACTATAGCATATTTAGGGCATGACCTGCACAGACGTAAGTAATATCTTCATCGAGACGGCTTGCCACGAAAGATGCGACTTTGCCTTTCCGTTCTGCAGCCTTGTTGGTCATGGACCCGTGTGGTCGCTGTAGAGATCGATGGCAATTATAATGTTGACCGATCAATACATGCGTATATCCGACAGGGCGGCCAATCGTAACTCGAGCCGTGGTCGACTCCCGATACAAACAAACGAATGCTCAGCTATCAAATTTTAATAGGTATTAATGGTAGAATAATCAATTCGATCTCAGATTCGAAGATTCGGCACCCGGCTTATTCGAGCCTGTTTGATTCTGTAAATTACCTAGCCAGCCCGATGGCAGGACGTGTCTTCCCGTATCACATACGACTTCCCGTTTGCAACTTTCGCTATAGTGGCGGGAAAACCCCCGATTGGGTGTTGACATTCCCAGCCGGTAAGTCCTCTGGCTTTCTTCATAATTTTCTAATGTGGTAGTTAGGCACGTGCGTAACTGCAATTTCATCGGCCTTACTCGAATCCGTTCGAGTATCGTGTATGTAGGTAGTAGGTGTATGCTACGTACATACATAGGTATGTTAGGTATGTATGCAACAGCGTGACCGCAGTAGTCTGTTGACATTTCTACACACTCATGTCACCCACCACACATACTTAGACGCGAACTTCTGTACCAGTTTACATAGTACTCTACCGAGAGGGTTACTACCGTACCTAAAAATTACAACACGACTAACTTCCTACTTTATCAAACGTAAAGTTGGTTTTCGTATCATTACAACTCCTTCAATCGGATCGTACATAGTTGCAAAATTTTCTGTTCCGCGCACGTATGCATCCCCTACACCCCTTAATGAATGAACAGCTACTGACCTAGGCTTCATAGTTCATACCAAGATGGATCTTCATACCGTATTCAATCACCTTGTGCTACCTCCCCAGCTACCGGGGAATCAAGATTCTGATATTCAGACATTATCCCTCGAGATTTCAGGGCGTCTCATCCACGCGTGCGAAACCGTGAATGCTCTTGTAGATCGACCCTGGTCCGATGCATTCGAAGGTCTCCTAGCCTCCCTGAATATCTGTGGTAGCCTGAACTCGGGCCGCCTCGAGAAGTCCACATTACTTAAGAATCTGCGGAATCTCGAGCCGAACGTAACACTCGTGCTTTATGTGGTTGAACAGAATGCCGCTTTACTTATTCGGCGAGATATCTGGTCAGTATATACTCTTCGCAGCCACTTCAAGCAACTATCTTTTCTTACTTATAATTATAGCCATGAAAAGGACGGCGTGACCTTCGAGGCATTTGAGACGTCAGCTAGTTCTGAACAAGTCCTCGCCGCAGATCATGCTCTGCAATGGGACTTCCCTGGGCGTTCCGCACATATTCCCTTTGCCTCATTCGCCGATGAAGCCTTCCAAGAAAGTCTAGCATCTTTTCTTGAGCAGGCAAGCGTGGAATCACTACACAGTCTTCAAGCTCGCGCCCAAAAGGCCAAAGTCTCTGTTACGGAGACTCGAGACACGACTAACCCAGCGCTTATCACGCAGATGCTTATGCCACTTCTGGAGGCTATAGGTGGCCATTTTCAAGCCCCTATACTACGGAAACGGGTAAGGGATGACGTCAACTTCGTGGAAGGCGACCTGCCCTGGCGCCGACTTCCATTCTGGCTGGTCTTGCGCGTCGCAGCTCAGCGGCAGCTTTGCCTAGCGCTCGGCAATAAACAAGGCCGGATGGCTTACAAATTTCTCATGAATATCCTCTTCTCGAAACTCCTGGAAGAATCTGCTGGAAAATTACATCCGGA
Organism: Hypoxylon sp. NC0597; assembly: GCA_022432515.1. Taxonomy (NCBI): domain Eukaryota; kingdom Fungi; phylum Ascomycota; class Sordariomycetes; order Xylariales; family Hypoxylaceae; genus Hypoxylon; species Hypoxylon sp. NC0597. The sequence goes on from JAJKLA010000031.1 coordinate 239,681, forward strand.
ATTGACTACGCTGCTTCGGGTGAAGTTGTGCCGTCGTATGGCAAAGCTAGAAATGGATAGGACGAAGATGGAACAGGATAATCAAGACATATGCGGTTCTCTTTTTACTCGAATCAGCCCCGTGATCAGAAGGGTTATTGAGGAAGCTACAGCGCAAGTTGAAACTGCATGGGAATCTTTCAGGCAGGCAACAACCCGAAACATCCCGGGACTCCCTCGACGTGCCCCTGAGGACTCCCTTCAACTCTCCCTACCCAACAGTGGCCATTATCTAGACTGCTTGCTGTCAAGCCAGCCGCCACGCCAGGTGATCTATCGATCACATGATCTTCCCCAGCCGCTCGAAAGGACCATCGCACAATCCCAAGAGTTCACGAATCGTGTATTCCGTCTTGCAACCACGGAGTCGAGTATCAGTTTCGATATGCCGCAGCCTAGCTCAGTTGCAACAGGCGACTACGAAACTCGATGCGTTAAATATGCTCGACGGATACATCAAGTTTTCGACGAGGTTGGGACAACCTATGATTCCGATCCGGAACTGATGAGCACTATGATCCTTACGCTCTTCACTCTCTGGGTTCGTCTTGACGAATATGCCGTCGCAGCTTGCCCTATCCTACGTGATCATCGACCCGTATTCGATCCCGAACTTCTCGACGTTCTTCAGCTTCCTACCTTGTCTGACATGCGTCGCCTCCAGGAAGTTCAACTTTATTTAGCCAAACGCCGGTCTGGATGTTCGTGTGGTACTATCTTTGAGAAGTTGGATGACTGCCTGGCTGTGCGCTACGTCTCCCAAGCAGCCGAGATGCAACTGTTGGGTCCACGTATCCAAAGAGCCTCCAATAAAGCTCGTAACGCGAAGGAATCTGAATGGAAAAGAGCTTGCGAAGACTACGACAAACACACAGAAGGCTTCTTAAATGGCACGTGTCGGTGCTCTTGGCGTAACGGTGAGCGTGATGTGCGGGGTTGCGAGAAGTGCTGGCATCAACGAGCTCGAAACCGCATGAAGATCGAGATACACGAAGCATATCTTCCAGAAAAGGATCCTGAGAGATCTATAGTGATATTCGAACTTGGTATCCCGAACTATCTATCTGCGTATCGGAATGCTACATGGCGTATTCTGTGTGCTCTAGCACACCCAAGCCGACCCTCGAAACCTACAAGTCCTGCTGTGGAACTGAAGAACTGTACGCCTCTTCGTCCGTACTTGACCACCGAAATTCAAGGGATTTCAGTAGCATCGACAGTCAAATGTTTCGAACAGACGCACTATAAATTCAAGAATCATAAAGTACCGCTCTCACAGGTGCTGTTGCCTTTAGCAGCGAAATTTGAACTCTATGACCATGCTTCGGGGCTTTGGATCAAAGATCTCAAGAAGCCCCTCACGTTTGGGCATTTATGTGGTATACACGTCCCTCGTGGACTCCAGACCACCATTCTTCCAGGAAAGCAACATCCTCCTCGTATTATTGATGGGCCTTCATCCTATCAGGTCCTGGCAAACCAGGCCGACTGCCCCTCGTCCATGTCCACCCATGAATTTTCGACGTATCAGAAGTTGCTCGGCGGTAAGGTGCGCCGCTGGCCTAACATGCTCGTTGAGATGGGTTCTTCGAATCTCAACTTCAATAATGAGGACACTGCTCGCTTATTCTGCCAGCTTGCTGTCCAGGCCGGGCCCTATTCCTCCGGCGAGACCTTAAGGTCTGTCCATGTCGTGTTTAAAGAAGAAGCGTTTTTAGAACGACTGACTGATGTGATTCGGAAGCGCTTATGCGCCATCTCGGCTAATTGGCGCGAGTGCAATCATATGGAACTTCTCATAACGCTCACCCTGCGGTTAATCCATCTATCTTCAGGGGGGTGGAGGGAGAAGGGAGAGGACTTGCTCAAGACTGCACGGGATGTAACCCTGGGCTGGACTTCTCGCCTTCGAGAGGAGACGCGCGCCGCGGTCGACGCAGATACGGTAGAGCGGCTTGCGACGTACGGCTTTTACGCAGCGTTACTATGTCGGCGGACCTTTGCCATTTACGTCGGAGCCCAACAGTCTATCAGTTCCGAAGACCTCACCTCCTGGGTTCAAGCTTCTGTTGCGCTACAGGATAATTTAGTTGATAATATCGCTAATCTGCCACAGACACTAAAGAGCTTGCTAATTCGCGACGCCAAAATAGCCTATCACCTTCAATTTCTCCTTGAGACTGCCGTAAAATCTCACCCTAAGAGTGTTGGAGACGGCATAGCCAGAAGTGGCTTTGACTCTGTGGGTGGTATCACCACAGTCTTTTCTAAATGGACATTTCTCGCGCCACCAAATGACCGCTGGGTTACATCTACGACGACCTCTGATGCCAAGAGTCGGTTCAGTTTTAGCCAAACTCTGCATTTTAACATTGTTCAAGGCCATCTGCTAGTCAATGGTAGGTCGCGAGGAAAATTACCACTCGAAATTCGCAGCGACCAGGCCGTCAAGGACATGTTCAGAAACCAACACCTCTTAACATACCCTTCGTCCTTGCCCGGCATGACGCATCGACTAACAGTCTCTATGTATGGCCAGGAGGTACATTTCGGCTTCCGCGATGGGAGGGTCATCATTCGAGCTCGAGCGAGCCATGGCCTGCTCGAATTTATACCTAGATCCCACTTTACTAGTCCAGACAATTTCGACCTTCCCGCAGAATTAGTCGATAACTGCGTACACTGGCTTAACCTAAACACGGAGTGCTTGGAAGTTCGCCGGATGCCGAAAATTTGGCACAAACGAGATCGAGACTGGGAGATTCACGTCCCGTCTCGCCGTGCTCGCCGTGGTCAGAGTACTCTCGTCGATCCCCAGTCGAACATATTCATCCGGATCTCAGAAATCCTTCGGCATTTCGAGCGACCGGAGAGATTGACAATTTTTCAGCCTCAGGGCAGGCTATCGATCGAGCTGCGGCACATGGAATTATCCTTTTTCGTGAACAATAGTGGCCTACTTGAATGTCGACAGCTCGAGGCTGAGATCGACCCAAATCAGGATGTAGGAACGTGGTATGGTCTTAAGAGCAAGATCGCACTAAGAGACGTCGTTTCACAAAAGCGGAGTATCATAATACCGCTTGGAAAAATGCAGGCCAGGAGGCATGGAATGCACGTTGAAGTATACACGACGGACGCCAATGAGTATGGCCGATACGTGGTCGATGACATCTTACATCGGCTTTCATGTCCTCCCGAACCACTGCTCTTGTACACAAAGGCTCTCTGCCACGCCTTGACATCGTTCTGCTTACCTGATGCTTTGACAGGACGTACGGGCACAGAGGAGGCATTTCGTATTCTCCGCTCAGGCGCGGCTCGGCCATGGACTACGCTTGGGAAAGCGTCTTTAGATACCCTCGCGAGACTAGGTGCACTTTCTCCACAGCGAGAATACTACCCGCCTCAGATGAGGCGCCTCCAAAGAGTTAAATGGAATCGAAACCTAACTACAGCTATCCAACATGATGGTTACGAGTCCTTGATTCTAGATATCGGGGAGGGATCTCGCCAACTCGACAAATTTAATAACTTACATGCCGAGGATTCCAATGCTGCGGGGCTCACTACGCTCCGTAGTCGTGGCGTAGTACACAGGCAACTATACGAGCGCCCAACTCTGGACACATCGACTCAAACTGTTCAGGACACATGTTACGTAGCCCGCGATGACACTACAAAACCCAAGGCAGCACACGTCTACGAGATCACAAGTCTAATTACTAGAAACTGTTCCGAAATCCATATGGACACTAGATTGATACCCCTATTCGAGTCCTGGCCGGTAATTGGTGGATTTCACGGCGACGGAAACTTATTACTGAACTGCAAGCCGCTTATCAACCAAATTGCGGATCCCATCAATGAGCAATGGGGAGATTTGGTCGATTTCTGTCGCCGTACACATAATCAAGCTCCTATACTGTTTTGCCTCGGGCTGTTGGCCTTTGGGCCTGACCCAAATATGGACGCCATCCGTTTACTTGCCGCGTTTGCTTGTATGGATGAGCTGAAAAGCTTAAAGTCACCAACCCACGACAGCTTCGTAGAATTCAAGTCACGTGGAGAGCCATCTATCAGTACCTTGCAACGACTCATAGCTCAAGCTCGTCCTGCCTCTGACCATAGTGCCCGTTCCAGGGACCACTCACGATCACAAGCCGAAGAGTTAGCGCTTGCTCGTCATTTCCGGTCGCAGTGGCCGACTCCTGCTGAATTATTGTCGACTGACAAACTAGAAACACGGGTTATTGATGCCTCCTCGGCCTTAGGCGAGATCGAACCGGAGTGGGAGCGTAGGAGATGGAACACGGAACTGGAGAATTATATTCATCAGGTTCAAACAACTTTGGACTCACACCAAGGCTCATGCAGTACTTTGACGCAGCTTGAATGGAAGAATCAAGAGCCAACGTTTCTTGGCCAGAGATATCCGCGGATTGTTCCGTCCATTGCCCACGATTTGGTAACAAATGCTGGTCCTTATCTAGAGGATCCATGTTTAAACACTTTCCTCAACGACCAGGGCTCAACTAGACCCTCGAAGCGTTCCAACAATAACCACCCAATTGACGCCACAGAACTCGAGGGCATTTTAAACAAGTTTGCCAAGTCTCAAGATGAGCTGCGTAAACAATACGGCACCGATCTTCTCCAGAGCCTAGCAGCCCTTAAGAAACAGGACTCGACAACGAAGTTAGATCCTACAATCCCTGTGCCTACCATCAAAGCCATAAATCAGGCCATAGAGAAGTCCTACGGCATCACGCACTTCTATCTCAAACAGATTTCTACTGCCCTTTCTTCCAACGATATCCGGTCTACATGGTTGAAACTCGGTGACATCTGGCCCTGCAAAACCCCGACAGAAATGCTAGAACTGCTTAGGTCTACGTCTTCCTATAAATTTGGCGCCGGGATGAAGGAGTCACTAGTCCGGTACGGACTTGCCATCGCGAGCCTACAACGGCTAGAACGTATACGGAACGCACTTCTACGACAGGATAGTCAATCGCTAAATGAGGATATCTACAACGAGGGACACAAGAATTGGTCCCCTTACCAGCTTCCAGACTGGCTCTTGTTGGAGATAGAGAGCAATTTCCTCATCCGAGTTGAACAAGTGGATGTTGCGCGGGCCATCATTAAGCCATCTTCGGGGAATAATAGTGTGCTACAAATGAATATGGGCAAAGGTGGGTAGACTTATAGCCATGATGATCTATAAAAACCATTATCCCTCACAGCAGGGTCCATGATACTAATCTTCTCTAGGCAAAACCTCCTGTATCGTGCCAATGGTGGTGGCCTCCCTCGCAGATGGAGATAGGCTGTTACGCCTTATTGTCCCTAAAGCACTAATCTCGCAGACAGCACAAATAATACAATCTCGATTGGGAGGTTTCGTAGGCCGTGAAGTCCGCCATGTTCCCTTTTCACGCAAAACCCCCACGACACCTGATATGTTGAAACTGCACGCCGAAATTCATCACGAAACACGGGAGAATAGGGGCTTAATACTTACCAATCACGAGAACATTCTGTCGTATAAGCTCGGTGGATGGCAGCACCTTGCTGACGGTAAACTCGGGGTAGCGAAGACCATGATCGAATTCCAGGGCTGGCTTGATAGCCACTGTAGAGATATATTAGACGAATGCGACTTCACATTGTCAGTCAAAACGCAGCTCAATTATCCAGGTGGTTCCGAGATGGCTGTTGACGGACATCCCTTTCGATGGCAAGTCGCTCAGGATTTACTCGCCTTAGCGGCCCGGTATGTCCCAGTATTGAAACGAGAATTCCCGAGAAGCATCGACGTGTTACATCGACAGGGATCGTATCCAATGGTCTACTTCTTAAAGAGCGACGTGGAAGATAGCCTTCATAATCGCATACTCGACGACGTTTGTGCCGGACGAACCACGTTCCTTCGTCCTGCAGATACAAACTTCATAAAACAAGAGCCAACTATCCGAAAAGCTCTTACAGAGCAGAAACTCGACAAATCCGTGCTTTCGCAGGCAGCCAGTGCGTTTGTCGACCCACCAACGGCATCCAAGATACTCCTCGTTGTTCGAGGCCTTGTAATGAATAGGATATTGCTGCTCTGCCTCGGTAGACGCTGGAACGTGCAGTATGGTCTGCATCCAGGTCGAGACCCCATTGCGGTACCCTTCGAGGCTAAAGGTACACCGTCGGAACAGTCTGAATTCGGCCACCCAGATGTTGCGATCCTCTTTACTTGCCTCTCATTCTACTATACTGGCCTAACAGCCAAACAGTTCCGTCAAGGCTTGCAGCACGTTCTTCAGGCAGACGACCCTGCTATGCAGTATGAGTTGTGGATTTCCGGCTGCCACAGTTTACCAGAGGTTTTGCGTCACTGGAACGCGATCAATATCGACGATGGTGGTCAGATGGAAGAGATGTGGCAGCATTTACGCCTCGACCGCGCAGTCATCAATTATTACATGAACCATTTCGTCTTTCCCGCACACGCCAGACAGTTCAATACCAAACTCCAGGCCTCCGCATGGGATATACCGCTTCTTTGCGGGGAACGATCTAGGGCAAAGACAACAGGATTCAGTGGGACTAATGACAACCGCATTACCCTCCCCCTGACAGTCCAACAGGACGATCTTCCGAGCCTACAACAGACTAGTGCTGAGGTACTCTCGTATCTGTTACAGCCGCGTAACCGCGGATACCAGGTGATTGCGGATGGCGCTGGTAGACGCTTGAGCGAGAGAAATTTCCTCTGCAAATTAAAGGCCACAGGTATTCGCGTCCTTATCGATGCGGGAGCCTACATCCTCGAGATGGACAATTGGACTCTGGCTGACACATGGCTAACTGTTGATCACGAAGCTAAAGCCGCTGTCTACTTTAACAACAATAACAAACCAATGGTGCACTATCGAGGCGGAGCAAAGAACGACCTCCCGCTCTTGGCGACACCGTTCGCACACAACCTAAGCGAGTGTATTGTCTATCTTGATCAGGCACATACCCGAGGGATCGATTTCAAACTACCATCTGAGGCCCACGGTGCGGTAACGCTCGCACTCGGGCAGTCAAAAGATTTCACCATGCAAGGTTAGTATATAGCCCCTTCTCTCTTATCCCGCATGAGGCATAGCTTGCCATTAGGGTTACCCTCAAGGAATAACTATAAATCTAATGCTAGTATTCGTGTAGCGGCAATGCGCCTCCGCCAGCTCCGCACCACCCAGCAAGTCACCTTTTTCTCACCCCCTGAGGTTGACCAAAGCATCAGGGACTTTTGTCGCCTCAATACCATCGAGAAACCGGGGTCAATCCATGTCATAACTTGGCTCCTCGAGCAAACATGCCGTGGTATCGAGGACCTACGGAGCTTATATGTCGCCCAGGGGATCGATTTCTGCCGTCGCACAGACGCCACGTTCCGTTATACGAATTTCATCGCAGATGCCGCGCATCGTAGAGAATTACTCAACATATTACGACAACCGGAGCGCCAAACGCTAGAGGAGCTATACGGAGGTGATTTAGCTGATCCGCCAACGAGTCGCGTGGAAAGTATGTCTACACCCCAACTACAGGCATTCCTAAATCACCTTTTCCGGCGCCATGACAACCACAATATTACCCAGAACGGCGCCTTAGAGATAGTAGAACAAGAACGTGAAGTGCAAATTCAAGTTGAGCAAGTCTATCAATCACAGAAGCCGCCGCGATACGACGCTCTGTCATTCCCAGGCCTCCATCCCGCTATTCTGAGCTTTGTTCGTAGCGGAACGCTAAACACTTCACCCCCCGGCCGAGGTAAACCTGCTTTCGAACACGCTTTTACCTATGTGGCAAGGTCAAGAATTGGACAGCAACATGGCGTGCATAGTACGGGCTCAAGACTATTCGTGTCAAAGGAGTTTGGTGAAACAGTTACCATACCCAGAAGGGATGAGGCAGAGGTGGCTGATGATTTCCTAGTAAGTCCATTAAGTGATTGACATAGTACTAATGGATATGTGTGAGCGATAACTGACAGCTACAGCGCCCCGTGGAATGGATCCTCTGGAGTCCTTCAACTGAGACTGCACTCGTCGTCATTCCTGAAGAGGTCGAGCTGCTTATTCCCACTCTGCGTCTTGCAGGTGACAAATCCGCAGTCCACCTAATAGCCTATGCAACGCCTGTTACAAAAGCCATGATCTCATTCAATCAGTTCCAGTATTACAGTCTACCTCGACTCCCACTAGACTATAAGTTCCCTGACTGGTTCCGACTTGAACTGGGCATATTGGCTGGGCGGCTCTATGCCGATTCGGACGAAAACAGCGCCCTAGATCGATATTTCCAACCACCATTTGATGTAGCGGATAACCTTGCAAAAGCCGGCACAGGATTCAAGCTGATGAATGGAGTTGGAATTTCGCGGTTTGCAGGTGATCCAGCTGCCTTTCTCTTAGATTGGCTTTCTCTCCGTCGTAAGACGCAGAACGTCCTACACACTCCTATGGGGCGTCTATGCATGGGTCAAACAGAGGAAGCAGATCGCCCATTGCATGGAAATGATAATAATGCAACTCTATGAGCCACTATTGCACATTATCAATTCCGTCTCACATGCGCCTAGTGCGTGACCTCTAAGGTTAGGAGATCCTGAAAATAGGCTTCATAGGCCTTTGATCTCCTAGAGCCTACTACGTGCCTTAGGTAGCTGTGTAGGTAGTTAGGTAGTTTAACTCGCGTTACCAGATACTACGTAGGCACCTATGTAGCTTTATTGGACTCGAAACTAATCCTAAGACACTTCAAACTCTTTAAACACAAAAACTACCTAAGCTACAACGCTTGACCTAGACGCGTACTTGCAGGAGGATACGCCGTGTCGATTTACTAGGCTTTTGGCAGAATTTGCCTTGTACGGATTTTAATCTGTGGACTCTTCAAGAGAAGCTTTTATATGGCTATGATACTGACGCGATGTGAAATTTGTTAGGGTCCAGCTCCTGACACCTGCGAAGAAAACGATTGGCATCGAGAGATTCCGCAAATGGCGGATAAATGCTATCATCGAGATTTGGATGCTGACCAGGAGGTAGGTAGCGAAAGATATTAACTTTCCAGCAAGTGGGAGAAAGCCGCCCTTGAAAGTCCAAGACACCAAAGTAGTCCGTTTGACAGTATCAAAGTATAGACAAACATATAGCGAATTATGTGGGAAAGCAAGCAGTATAATATTTCTCTAGAGTCCAGATGTGTATCGTACATTATGTAGGAGGGGGGGTTTCACTGGTGCATGGGAATGCTCGGCCGTGCCTGCATGGCTGAAGTTCAACTGCTCAAGATATCATATGCTGTTGACGGGAACGAAGCCCTCTTGCTCTGCAATCAGCTGGTCCCACTGCAACCATTCTTTGGGATCCATCTCGAAATTAGGGAAATCATAAGATTCAAACGGTTCCAAAGTTGTCAAATTCTCTTCATATCTCTGAGACTGGGATTTATTGTAGCCGACCGAGCTCCGACTCATAGGTCTAAAGTCTGGCGCTGCTTCCTTGGTCCTAGACGTTGACTCCGCTGTTGGTTTTCGACAGCGACGGATCGCAGTGATATATTCGGGTGTCGATGGCTCTGGGAGGCCTGCAGCTTTCGAAGCCTCGATATAAACCTCCCAAACATCCAGGGTCCACTTGCCCAGCGCTCTGTACACGGGTCCGGTAGAGTCTTCGAACATCTGAGGGCAGCTCGAGAATACCTCTCCAATCAGCTGCCATGACCTGTCAACTTCAGGCCCTATTTTACGATGTCGGGCCTCAATGAGCACGTGAAGCATCGTATTCCAAAGATAGCTCGTGCCGAGCTGCCAGATATACTTATCCAGGCCGTGGGAACCTGCCCTCACCAAAGATACATATTCTAATAGCTTGGTAGCGTTTGCGAAGACTACGTCGCGCTCGCTCTGGGGAACTTCAGCCGACCTGCTGGCGTACTGTCGTGGACTTCGAGCCAGAATCCTCATCTTACATATAGACGATCTGATTGAGAAGGACAAAAAGGTATGGAATGAGTTCGACGGGTCGCAATATCGCAGATATTTCTTTTCCCAATGGCTCTCAATCTGGCTTATGATGCTCTCCTTTTTGGCCACTGTGATATCCGGGCTGTACAGCACTTCCCAACATACGTCCCCGGGACATTTCCCCGTTGTAAATTTGAGCAAAGTATCCATAATCCCGCATCTCATCAGGCAAAGTGCAATCGATGTGATTCCCTCGCGTTCTTCAGGCGGTTCCACCATTTCCGGATAAAGGTCCTCGTCGTTGACGTTAAGGGGTTTTTTGGTATCCGTATAGGAGAGGTCTAGGGACGGTTTTGCGCCCAGTACTTCGGCAGCCCGGAAGTCTACGTGGACCACATGCCACCATAAGCGGCGCCTCAATTCGGTCTCAAAGATAGGGAGTCCTAAGTATTCCCCATCCCGATGAAGCCCCATTTTGCGTGCGAGTCGTATAGAAACCCCCGACATGACGAATAGAGCATCGCATCGGTAACTGTTTTTTATACACATCTTTTTTTTGTCAGCTCGGTGGGCGAGAGAGGGGGGGTCTAGATAATTGCAGCGTACCAGGAACATCGCGTACGCTCGAAGAGTCATTATACTAGAGGTTGACAGAAACCCTGCGTTCATCAAAGCTTGGCGTGCTGCATGTCTATAGCGGAAATACATGACCGATTTTTGAACCCCAAATAAATTTCGGCATTCATCATCCGTCGAAGCGTTGATCGCCGCAAGATAGAAAGCAAATACTTCCGCCTCTAAGCTTTTGGACGTGTCTTGAGGATGTCGCAGCACATCCGTCAACGCGGCCCAGAAGGTAGGAAGATGTAGAATTTTCATCATTGGATCAACTCTATCAGCATATATTTCCTTCAATCTTTCCAATATCTGAGGGGGAGGGTGGAGGCTTGCGAGATTCTCTAACTTGTTGCTATGTTCGGGTTCAAAGAACATATCGCTTTCCTGAACATTCATGGGCTGGTCAACCGCGTCTACCTCCGGGTGTTGAGGCTAAATGACGAATGGTAAGATGAGACCTTTTCTATATGGACAGGGAGAGAAAGAGAGCACTTACTTCATCCCCTAAATTGGACCAGAGTGCACTAAGAGATCTCAGAAGCTGTTACTCAGGAAGGAAACTGTTCGCAGACATACCTCTCAAAATATCTTGACGTCCCCTCTTTGGTAATGAGTTTTGGCTTTGCTTCTTCAAGTCCGAAAAGGCTAACCCGGCTTTCGCTTCGAGACTCGGCATCTTCAATTGCAACATCAGGCGAGACCGTGTCCGACTCCGAGTCGTCGGACTCCTCCGGCTCAACAGTTGCGCCATACGACCTCAGAAGCTCTTCATATCTCTTCAATCTAGCATGAAGGCCTTCTTTGCGAGGTTTTGTTCTTTTTCGCTTGCCGCGCACGGGGGGAATAAAACTACATTGTTTCTCGGCCTTGATGCAATTGGAACAGGGGTTACGCCGATCGCATTTCACTTTTCGCTGGCGACATATTAAACAAGAGTAGCTTTTGAAGCCACCATCTTGTCTAGACGGGTTCGCTACAGAAGACTGATTCATAACTGGGATTTTTTTTTATTTCTTTAATTCATTCGAGTAAGCTGAGTCGAAAATGAGATGGAAAGATAGTGTAGAATGTGGACCGACTGTCTCGGTCTTCTCGGTGCCCGGAAGCTAAAACTCGACTTTTGAGCCCCGAGAAGCGAATCGGTTCCCTGATGTCGGTGTCTAACACGTTCTACGAAACTAGATGCAAAAATTCAAACGGCAATCCCATATCCTATAAATTCTCGTTAAGGAACCTGGAAGATGGCTGGACTAACTTTTCTATTAATCATATCATACATACCTCCTAATTTCCTTCCAAGACCACCATGCCTCGAACTCCATCGGATGGCGACGATAAGCCTACTGGAGGCATTGACCAGACGAGCCGCAAGATGGATGTTAGCGAATATCCTAACAGCCAGAAGAGGATCCTGATTATGACTGCAATTTATATGGCTTCTTTCTTGGTGAACCTGGTACGGCACACCTTCTAATGGGGAGTGACCTCTTAGACTCGGGGTTTAATCGCTAACTACTGGATAAATTATAGGATCAGAACATCATATCTACGGCAATCCCCCATATTACTGACGAATTTCACTCGTTGGACGATGTAGGCTGGTACGGGGCGGCATATCTGCTCAGTATGACTGCTTTCCAATTAGTACTAGGCCGCATATTGAAGTTTTATCCCGTTAAACCTCTGTTCCTCGGCGGCTGTGTCCTTTTCGAAATCGGGTCGGTCATCTGCGGCGCGGCTCCCAATTCAAAGGCCTTCATTTTCGGTCGTGCTATCGCAGGTTTGGGATCCTCTGGAATGTTTTCAGGGATGATGGTCATCATGTTCCACGTCGTTCCACTCCAGCAACGGCCGATTTACCAGGGGATCTTCGGGGCCGTCTTTGCCATCGGCTCTGTTGTCGGTCCTCTAATCGGAGGTAGCTTTACCGACCGAGTCACTTGGAGATGGTGCTTCTATATCAACCTCCCCATAGGCGCGGTGTCGATCCTCGTCACCGCGTTGATCTTGCATCTGCCTAACCAGAAGCTTGACGCACCAGCTAAAGGCTGGGTTGCAAAATTGAAGCAGCTCGACCCCATCGGAAATCTCCTGTTCTTCCCGGGTATTATCTGTCTCATTCTTGCACTCCAATGGGGAGGAACAAAGTATTCTTGGAACAACGCTCGCATCATCGTTCTCCTTGTCCTTTGCGGCGTCCTCTGTCTTGCCTTCGTAGGCATACAGATTTGGAAAAAGGAAGATGCCACTGTTCCACCCCGTATCGTGAAGCAGCGCAGCATCGCAGCCTCACTCTGGTTCGGATTCTTCCACGGCGCCGGCATGATGATCTTGGTGTACTATCTTCCAATCTGGTTCCAGGCCGTGAAGGGCGTCACTGCCATCGAATCCGGAATCATGCTGCTTCCTGTTATCCTCTCGACGGTAGTCGGCTCCTTATCCTCAGGCGTGATCATCTCTAAGACAGGCTACTACACCCCGTTTTTCTTCCTCAGCTCAATCCTCATGCCGATCGGAGCGGGCCTTCTGACAACATTTACTCCAGCCACCGGCCCTGCCAAGTGGATTGGCTACCAAGTGATCTTTGGGCTTGGTCTGGGATTTGGCGCGCAGCAGCCTTTGAACGTCGCCCAGACCGTGTTAGAGAGGCCAGATATCGCCACTGGATCTTCGCTTATCTTGTTTACGCGCTTTATCGGCTCAGCCATATTTCTGCCTGTCGCGCAAAACCTGTTTCTCAACAGTCTCGTATCGCGACTCACGAACCTTCCCGGCATCAGCCCCAGTGCTGTCACGGGTAGTGGTGCTACTGAGTTGAGACAGCTGGCTTCGGGAGACGATTTGACGACGCTCATTTTCGATTATAACGCTGCTCTTATTGACGTCTTTTACATGATGATAGCGACAAGCGCTGTCACCGTGTTTGGAAGCGTCTTTGTGGAATGGCGCAGCTTGAAAGCCCGCGCTAAAGAACAAGCTGGGAAATCTGCAGTATCCGGGGAGGCTCCTAAGACGGAGGACTCCCAGGTTTAGGTATATAACAATATGGGGTTCATTTTGGAATTTGACCCAAATCCCAAATTGAGGAAAGGGAGTCGAATTAAAGATATAGAAAGGAGTAGCAGGGGAAAACCTTAGGAATATAGAAATGGGCAGATAAGGACTGATTATATTGGTGTTATTGATGAAAAAAAAGGTACGTGTACCTTTAGGTTCTCTTGTAGGGCAACTTATACTAACAACTCCACTCAATAAGCATAAAACTTTATACCACATATATATAGTTTATGTAGATTCTGTATTAGGTAGTTGTGTATTCGACTCGTCTAATTTTTATCTGTATTTTGCTTGTCTCAAAAACATCAAATTGCTGTGAATATGTGTAAATGTACTGTATAATAGTTACATGCACCTATAGGCATCATAAGCTTAAGCATCGATGTTGACTTGGGCTGTATGGACGTAAATCCACAGGTAGTTCTGGTAGTATGCTTCCGCTAAGGGCGGCATTTGACAGGGTATGACGTCCCTGTTAACTATGACCCGCGCTAACACGGGTCGGACAAGGACAGCTTGCCAAGCTCCCCAGCTGCAGTACATTTTAGTGGGGACCGACACTCTGGAGATGCTTTCGTGTTATTAACTCGGAACTTCTTAACATTCACATTCAAAAAGTTTCCGCTCGAATTGACTTCCATCCATGATTAAGCCACCCTCTCCTACACCCTCATAAAGATGCGCCAATCTCCGGCCTTGGTGCTTCTGGGCATCGTAGCCCGGAATGGGATTGTGACGGCAGGCTCTCTGCCTCGTGGTGTCGGCCCCGAATGTTAGTTTCCCTTTTGTCTTTCTCTATTGTGGTCAACCCCTCGCTCATAGATAACAAGGTGGCCTCTTCCATGCTGTAACGTTTCTTTAATATGTAAATCGATTCTGTTAGAGTCATGGTTATCGGTACTAACCAAATTGACATGCTCTAGTTGTCAAATTCTACGACATCAAAGACACATTCACCTGCATAGGTCATCCTTCCATAACTATTCCCGCCTCTCGAGTCAATGACAATTCGTGTGACTGTCCTGACGGCACCGACGAGCCTGGAACTGCTGCCTGTGCCCTGTTAGACCACCTCTCTCCTGAGCAGCCTCTGCCAGGTTCTCTATCTGGCACTACGAATACTACGAATGCCCTCCCCGGCTTCTGGTGTGCCAACGAGGGCCACATTGGCGCCTACGTCCCCTTTATGTATGTTAACGACGGCGTTTGCGATTACGAGCTATGCTGCGATGGCAGCGAGGAATATGGGAACGTAGGTGGGGTCAAGTGTGAGAACAAGTGTGCAGAAATCGGCAAGGAATGGAGGCGGGTCGAAAAAGAACGGAAGGACAACCTCGAGCGAGCAAACAAGCGTCGCAGAACTATGGTGAAGGAATCTAAGGAGTTCCGTCGCCGAGTCGAGGCTAAGATTGCTAGCCTCACCGAAGAGATCAAAGAGCTTGAGGCCAAGCGGGACGAACTGAAAGCTAAGCTCGACGAGGTTGAGCGCCAAGAGCGATTCAAAGTCGTCAAGAATGAAGGTCCCGGCAAACTTGGCGTGCTCACTGGGCTTGCCAAGACGAGAGTCAATGAACTGCGAGATACCCTGAGCAAAGTCATGGGCGAGCGGAATCAGCTTATGGCCAAGGTCCAGGAGCTAGAAGGCATTCTAACAGAGTTCAAGGAAGAATACAATCCTAATTTCAATGACGAGGGCGTAAAGAAGGCTGTAAGAGCCTGGGAGGATTATGCAGCCAAGAAAGCCGGAGAAGTTCAGGAACAACTCAACGAAATAGACGTTCAAGAGGTCATGAAGGAGGACAGCGAGGAGTCTGGCATCAACTGGAAGGAATTTGAGGAAGATGAGACCACCGATACTGATATCCGTACGTCTTCAAAGCCGGGGGTTGCTACGGCGCACATGGACTAACTCGATGCAGTGTACAGTTTCGAAGCTTATCTTCCTGGCCCACTCCGCGAGTTCCTTCATTCTAAGATTAACCTCCTCCGAATTTGGCTGATTGAGAACGGCATCTTGGCCGACGCTGGTTCCGAAAGGAGCGAGTCACGTCTTGTCAAGGCTGCACGGGAAGCTCATGACTCGGTAGCCAACGAGGTGAATTCCAAGAGACGGACACTAGAAGAACAACAGCGTGACTTGGAAAAGGATTATGGAAAGGACGACATCTTCCGGTACCTCAAAGGCAAGTGTATCACCACGGAGGCCGGTGAGTATGAGTATGAGCTTTGCTGGTTGGACAAGACGAGCCAGAAGAGCAAGAAGGGTGGGGGTAAGACCAACATGGGTAACTTCGAGCGCTTCGACTTTGACGAAGCCGACGAGGAAGAGCGTCACGACGGGAAGGGTCTTGGGCGGGGGAAACGCGTGGTGCTGAGGTACGAAAACGGCCAGGGCTGCTGGAATGGCCCGAACAGAAAAACAGACGTCTGGCTCGCATGTGCTGAGAAGGAGGAGCTGTGGCGGGTAAGTGAACTAGAGAAGTGCGTCTACAAGATGGAGGTGGGCACACCCGCTGTCTGTGAGGAAGTTGTTGAACCCGGGCATGTCAAGGATGAGCTGTGATTAGGGAGAGAGATAGATGAAGAATATAAAAACCTAGAGCTATATTTATCTACTAGACACATTCCTACATGATGTCCTGCGCCATGCTGTCGAATTTTGAACCATCTCTAAAAGGGGTAGAGTTCATGTAGAGGCCATAGGTGAGGAAAAGTCCACAACATTATGTGAGAGGGGGACCTACAGCTTATGGTGTGTTCGTTATGTATTGAAGGAAGGGTATAATGTTTTTTGTCTATCTCATATAATCATCTAACAGCCTCGCTCCTCTTAAGTCCATCCATCATCTTTCTCCGTTTCGTCCGTTCTTCCTGCTCTGCTAATACCTTGGCTGTGAGAGATGCGGTCATGGGGTTATTTATCCTGCTCGAGATGCCACTCTTATCCTCCCTGCTCTTGTCCGTCTTGTTACCATCTTTCTCTCGATGAAGCTCGCCACCGCTACCGGTCTCCTTGGGCTCTTCAGCCTTACGCTTCTTCTTATTGGCACCCTTGTCCTTCTTTAAGCTATGCGTTAGGCCGAGTGCCCTAAGGTTGTCAATTCTCTTGCTTAACTTGTCCATCTCTGCCTCGTCGGTTGACAGTATGGGTATTACGTCCCGTTCCTCGAAGGGCACGCTACATTCAGGACACTGCTTTTCGGTGTCGGAGATCTCCTTCATGGCCACCTCGGCAAACACGTGGCCGCACGGCACCACATACATGCTTTTAGTCGCCGCACCTAATTCCTTCATGCTGACGGGGCAGGCTGCGAACTCACGTCCCCTCTCGTCCTTCTTCGTAGTGACCTTGAGCTTCACGACGTCCTTGAGGCTCTTTATCCCCGTGCGCGCAAACTCGGCCTCTTGCGTTTCTGGTATGGGCGTCTCGGAGGAGGACGGCATTAGGCATTGAAGGACGGATTCGTAGTTGTAGAGCCGCCCTCGGTAGTCTGATACTGTGTTGGAGAGATCGAGCGGCGCGTCGGACAGCGGGCATGTCGTCCAAGCATGGGTTAGGGACTCTAGGGCCGTTGCTTTTAATTCGGAGGCGGTGGGGAGCCGGGCTGCTTCTCGTACGAGTTCGCGCCGCTTGGGAATGGAACCGCCGTCGTTTCCCATGGTGATGCGGTAGCTAGGTAGTTAGGGTGGAGGAAGACTGATCGAATCGAGCAAAAGATACGCCTATATATTATAATGAATAGGTAAGTGGGGCTCAAGTATTGGTATTCGACAATCAGTGCGGGTCGAAATGGTTGTTGATGACTTGAGTAGTTGTAAGGTTAGAAATGCGACAGGAAAATGATGTATATAGAGTGGTGGTGGTGGCGTTGGAAGAGAGCGACAGGACTTAGCCGGTACCTCCTTAGCTGCACACCTAACATTTTGGTAAACCCACAATTTTAGCGCCATCTATGTACCTTTATCGATTAGATAGAGCTTCCAGGTGGCCCTGGTGGCCTAGGTTCAAGGTTGCACCGACCAAGACACTGTGCATTGTTACCTACGCGGCTACTGTAAAGTCCAGGTGACAGTTAAACTTTGGTGACCTCAATTTTGGTCTAACACAGTGTGCGGCTCTAACCAGCTGACCGTCAGTTTGTTCCGCCGCGAACCCATAGTTGTTTTAGAAAGCTGCTATCGGTACCGACTACCCATTACACTTAAACAACATTTGAACCTGGTTATCAGGCAAAAAGGCAAGGCGTGTAACGCTCTGACAGTTTCCTTTACCGCCTCTATAACCCTCTATAACGAAAACACCTCCCCGCTCTCTACGTTCTTTCCTCTTCTTCTGCCTCTGAATCGCGTCTTCATCGGCATCTAGTCGGTTCGCGCGATCGAATGTCGCACGATTGTCCTCAACTCCATCTACCCTTGATGACCTTAATGAATCTGTTTGTAGTTGGCTCCTGAAGCTGTCCTCGACGCGGCTGAAGGGTAACAAAGCCGACATCCCCTCTAGTTGTCGCCCGCCATGGCGCAACAACAGCAAGTCGCCCTCGAGGCTCTTGATGCCATCACAAGAGATCTCAAAGCGAGGTGTGACCCCTTCCCTAGCTACATCTAGCCTCTAACAAACTAATGCGACTTAAATAGGGTCCCAGACGAAGTGCGCCGGGAAGCAGCTAAACGACTTCTGACCCTCGTCAACGTTTGTTACAGAGGTGCGAAAGAAAAATAACCCATTTATCTATATTCGTAGATTTTATCACGCAGTGCTGTTCGCCCTGATATCTCTAGACATCCAGCTAACAACTCTTCGCTATAGACTTGCAACCTGAACAATTCCAGGTGTTTTATAATTCCGTTAACAACAAGATAACCACATTAATGCTCCATGGCAACGATTCTGCCGAACGACTGGGTGGTGTCTTCGCCATCGAGGAACTGGCCGACTTCGACGGTGTCGATGTGACTGCCAAGTATACGCGATTCACGGCGCATCTTAAGAGTATTCTACGGGGAAAGGATATCGTACCTATGCAGGCCGCTGCCGTAGCTCTTGGCAAACTGTGTAAACCTGGCGGGTCGCTGATATCCGAACTGGTCGAATCCGAGGTCAAGACCGCTCTTGAATGGCTTCAGTCGGACAGAGTGGAAGAAAAGAGGTACAGCGCCGTCCTAGTCCTTCGCGAACTAGCCCAGAATGCACCCACTTTGATGTACGCCTACGTCGGCCTGATCTTCGACCTCATATGGGTTGGCCTTCGCGACCAGCGCCAACTCATCCGCGTCACATCTGCTGAGACTGTTAGCGCCTGCTTCAATATCATTCAGCAGCGAGACCAAGAAATGAAGCAGGCGTGGATGACCAAGATGTACAACGAAGCAATCGCCGGTCTCAAGATGAACACCGTCGAGTACATCCATGCCTCATTATTAGTGCTCAAGGAGCTCCTCCAACAGGGCGGTATGTACATGCAGGAACACTACCAGGAGACCTGCGAGATCGTCTTACGTCATAAGGACCATCGTGATGTGACGATTCGCAAGACGGTAGTTCTGCTGATCCCTGTCCTGGCGAATTATTCTCCAGCCGACTTTGGACATGCTTACCTTCACAAGTTTATGATCTATCTTTCCAGCATGCTCAAGAAGGACAAGGAGCGAAACGATGCTTTTTACGCCATCGGGGAAATCGCCAACGCGGTCAAGAGCGCCATCTCGCCGTACCTCGATAACGTTCTTGTACACGTCCGGGAAGGTCTCAGTGTTCAGTCTCGAAGGCGCGGCTCTGTAGACCCGGTATTTGACTGTATTAGTAGACTTGCCGCTGCTGTCGGTCAGACACTCAGCAAATACATGGAGGCTCTCCTGGATCCCATCTTTGCATGCGAGCTCACTCCAAGACTCACTCAAGCCTTGGTTGACATGGCCTTCTACATACCACCGGTAAAGGCTACTATTCAAGAGAGACTCCTTGACATGCTGAGCAAAGTCTTATGTGGAGAGCCATTCAAACCCCTCGGAGCTCCCACACCGAATACGCTTTCAGCAGTCCCTATCATACCGAAAGATGCCAAGGATCCACAGGCCTACGAGCACCGGAAGGCCGAGGTGAAGCTTGCCTTGAATACGTTGGGCAGCTTCGACTTTTCAGGTAAGGAACTAATCCACCGTCAAACCCGGAATCCTCAGCTATTGTTCACTACCAAATTTTCCCACGGCTTCCCCTTACCCCTTCTCCCTTAGCTAAGTAGCAATACACAAATCGGATGCTAACGTTAGGTGGAGGTTACATTCTCAACGAGTTTGTCCGTGACGTTGCCATCAAATACGTCGAAGACGACGACCCCGAGGTCCGTGAGGCCGCTGCTCTCACGTGTTGTCAGCTCTACGTACGAGATCCGATTGTGAACCAAACGAGTTACCACGCGTTGCAAGTAGTCGGCGACGTCATTGAGAAGTTACTAACCGTAGGCGTATCTGATCCGCAACCGAATATACGAAAGACGGTTCTAGCAGCCCTTGACGAGCGGTTCGATCCCCATCTCGCAAAGGCAGAGAACATTCGGACACTTTTCTTCGCACTCAACGACGAGATCTTTGAAAATAGGGAAGTTGCCATGTCAGTCATAGGACGCCTAGCGAAGCACAACCCTGCTTATGTGATACCTTCGCTCCGGAAAACATTGATACAGATGCTTACTGAGCTTGAATTCTCGGATGCCCCCCGCAACAAGGAGGAAAGCGCAAAACTCCTCAGCCACTTAGTGCACAACGCCCAGGGGTTGATCAAGCCATACGTCGAGCCTATGATTTCGGTGCTTCTCCCGAAGGCCGACGACGCTAATCACGCCGTTGCAGCCACCATTCTCAAGGCAATCGGCGAACTTGCGACAGTCGGAGGCGAAGATATGCTTCCTTATAAAGATAAACTTATGCCGATCATCATCAAGGCCTTGAAAGATCACTCTTCCAACGCCAAACGCGAGGCCGCTTTGCACACTTTGGGCCAGCTTGCCAGTAACTCCGGCTACGTTATTGATCCTTACCTCGAATATCCAGAACTCCTCGATCTCCTTCAGCATATCATTCGTGCCGAACCCCAGCGCGGACCTCTGCGGCAGGAGACAATAAAGCTAATGGGAATCCTGGGCGCATTAGACCCCTACAGACATCAGGTACATACTCCCCAAGAAGACCACAATTGGCGGCGTATCCACGGGTTTAGAAAACTCGCGGGTGAGAATGGAAGTCCACTCAAGTCAGATAAAGTGTCTGACGCCGAACCAAATAACAATATGGATAGGAATACCTCCACGAACCCTATTGAGAGGCCCAACAGATCCCCAAATACGCCCCGTCAGTATGAACAGAAAACTAACAAAAGTAACGCACAGCAAGTCGAAGAGCGCGCCCCCGATGCCAAACGGCGCGTTGAGACCAACCGAATGACCGACATATCACTCATGATGACAGGTCTCACACCCTCCAATAAGGAATATTATCCTACTGTTGTGATCAATGCTCTTTTGAACATTCTAAAGGATAGCTCTCTTGCCTCACATCATGCTGCTGTGATCGAGGCCATCATGAACATATTCCGCACGCTGGGGCTGGAATGCGTCTCTTTCCTGGATCGCATCATCCCGGCGTTCTTGGAAGTAATCAGGGACTGTCCCCCAAGCCGCCTAGAGTCATATTTTAACCAGTTAGCCACGCTCGTCAGTATTGTAAGGCAGCATATTAGGAATTATTTGCCCCAAATCATTGAGACGCTCCACAACTACTGGGATATGTCGCCGTCTCTCCAGGCTACAATTTTGTCGTTGGTCGAAGCCATTTCAAGGTCGTTGGAAGGAGAATTCAAGATATACCTGGCCGGTTTGCTGCCGGCGATGCTTGGTGTCTTGGAGAAGGATGCGACTACTAAACGGATTCCTTCCGAGAAGGTTCTACACGCTTTTCTGGTCTTCGGCTCCAGTAGTGAGGAATACATGCATCTTATCATCCCGGTGGTTGTACGGACATTCGAGAAGCAGGGCCAGCCGACGTTCTTAAGAAAGTCGGCTATCGAGACCGTTGGCAAGATCTCCCGCCAAGTTAACCTCAATGATTACGCTGCCAAAATCATCCACCCGCTGACTAGAATCCTTGCTAGCGGAGAGTCATCATTACGAGTAGCAGCGCTGGATACCTTATGCGCCCTGATTCAACAACTCGGCAGGGACTATTTGCATTTTATGGGCACTGTCACGAAGGTTCTACAAGCTAACCAGATTCAGCACCAAAATTACGAACTTTTGGTTAGCAAGCTACAGAAGGGAGAGGCCCTGCCACAAGACCTAAGCTCGGAGACGCGATTCATCGATCAACTAGATGAACCATCTTTTGCCGATCTTGGCAATAAAAAACTCGAAATGAATGCCATACACTTGAAGGCTGCTTGGGATACTAAAGGAAAATCTACCAAGGAGGACTGGCAGGAATGGCTCCGGCGGTTCAGCACCACGCTCTTGACCGAGTCGCCCAACCATGCCCTGCGCGCCTGTGCTATATTGGCTAGTGTGCATTTACCGCTTGCCCGCGAATTATTCAACTCCGCCTTTGTCTCATGTTGGAGCGAGCTGTACGAACAGTTCCAGGATGAGCTCATCCAGAATATTGAAAATGCCATACGATCCGAGAACGTGCCACCTGACTTGCTCGGACTCCTGCTCAACCTAGCCGAATTCATGGAGCACGACGACAAGGCTTTACCTATTGATATAAGAGTACTCGGTAGAGAGGCCGCCCGTTGCCACGCGTACGCAAAAGCCCTACATTACAAAGAGCTGGAATTCCTACAAGACCAGAGCGGACCGGCCGTTGAGGCCTTGATTGTTATAAACAACCAGCTCCAGCAATATGATGCCGCGATTGGTATACTCCGCAAGGCACAACTCTATAAAGATGGTATCCAACTTAGGGAGACGTGGTTTGAAAAGCTGGAGCGATGGGAAGAAGCCCTGCAGTTCTATAACAAGAGGGAGGCCGAGATGCCCCAAGATCAAGCAGTTCCGCTCGATATCGTTATGGGCAAGATGAGATGTTTGCACGCTCTCGGCGAGTGGGATGCTCTGGCTAGCTTAACAAGCAATACGTGGGCTAATTCAGCACCGGAGATACAACGGCGCATTGCACCTCTTGCGACTGCAGCCGCGTGGGGTCTGGGCAAGTGGGACTCGATGGACAATTATCTCCAATCTATGAAACGAAATTCTCCGGACCGTTCATTCTTCGGCGCGATACTAGCTCTTCATCGCAATCAGTTTGGAGAAGCCGCCAAATGCATCCAGACGACGAGGGAAGGCCTTGATACGGAGCTGAGTGCTCTCGTAAGTGAGTCTTACAATCGTGCATACCAGGTTATTGTTCGGGTGCAGATGCTTGCAGAACTCGAAGAGATTATCGTTTACAAGCAAGCCGGAGAAAGAAAGCAGGCTACCATGCGTCGCACGTGGGAGAGCCGTCTGAAAGGATGCCAAAGGAACGTTGAAGTCTGGCAGCGTATGCTTAGACTCCGCGGCTTAGTTATTACCCCGTCCGAGAACACACATATGTGGATCAAATTCGCGAACCTATGTCGAAAATCAGGAAGGATGGGTTTGGCTGAGAAGTCCCTCAAACAACTCATTGGCACCGACCAACCTCTCGAATCCATAATACCATACTGGAGCCAGACTAGTCAGCCCCAGCAGGGCGCGGCGGCGCGGATACCCCCCCAAGTAGTCTACGCGGTTTTGAAGTTCCACTGGGAGTACGGCCAACAAGCGAAGTTGCGCCAAACTGGTCATCCTGAAAAGACACTATTCTGTCTCCGCAAGTTCACCGCCGACTCTGCTCAGACTCTGGAGATGGCCAGGGCTTCAATCCAGGCTGGGTCTAATGGAGTAGACCCAATGGGCGACTATGGCTTTCATAATGGAATAGACCAGGGGGTTACCAGTTCAAGAACCCAAAAGTTAATCCAAGACCAGACTGTACTTCTCGCAAAATGCTTTCTCAAACAAGGAGAATGGCAGGTAGCTTTGAACAAACACGACTGGCAGCACCATAACGTCCAGGAGATCTTGACATCCTACTCAAAGGCCACCCAATACAACCCGAAATGGTATAAAGCGTGGCACGCGTGGGCATTGGCAAACTTCGAAATCGTCCAAGCCCTCACACCCGCCGCCGACAGGAACACCCCAAGACCGGATTCATCTATTATTATCAATCATGTAGTCCCAGCCATCCAGGGTTTCTTCAAGTCTATCGCGTTATCATCTGGAAGCTCTCTTCAAGATACGCTGCGCCTCCTAACTCTCTGGTTTGCGCACGGTGGTAGTGGGGAAGTTAACGCCGCGGTCACCCAAGGCTTCGGTACTGTCAGTGTAGATACATGGCTAGAGGTGATACCTCAGCTCATTGCGCGTATCAATCAACCTAACATGAGGGTGCGGCAATCTATACACAACCTACTCGCTGATGTCGGGCGCAATCATCCTCAAGCCTTAGTTTACCCTCTCACCGTAGCGATGAAGTCGGCTCAAAGTTCTAGGAGATCGAAGTCTGCTGCATTGATTATGGATAGCATGCGCGCGCACAGTGCCAAGCTTGTCGAGCAAGCCGACACTGTGAGCCACGAGCTCATCCGAGTCGCAGTACTATGGCACGAACTTTGGCACGAGGGGCTTGAGGAAGCCTCTCGATTGTACTTCGGTGATCATAATATCGAAGGTATGTTTGCCACTCTAGGGCCATTGCATGAGCTCCTCGAGCGAGGCCCGGAGACGTTGCGAGAGATCAGCTTCGCACAGACCTTCGGTCGGGATCTCACAGAAGCTCGGGAGTGGTGCCGCCAATACGAAACTAGTCGCGATGTCAACGATCTCAACCAAGCATGGGACCTATACTACCAGGTGTTCCGCCGAATAGGAAGACAGCTCCCACAAATGTCGTCGCTAGAGCTTGCATACTGCTCTCCTAAGTTGTTAGCTGCCAAGAACCTCGATCTAGCCGTACCCGGAACATACCGGAGCGGTGCTCCTATCGTTCGCATCCTCTCGTTTGATTCGACCTTCAGCGTGATCAACTCCAAGCAGCGACCCAGAAAGTTGAACATGAACGGAAGTGATGGGAATCCCTATGCCTTCCTATTGAAGGGTCATGAGGATATTCGGCAGGATGAACGCGTCATGCAACTATTTGGCCTGTGCAATACCCTCCTTGCTAACGACTCGGAGTGTTACAAACGACACCTCGGTATTCAGCGTTATCCGGCGATACCTCTCAGTCAGAATTCGGGCCTTCTCGGCTGGGTGCCGAATAGCGACACGCTACATGTGTTGATCCGCGAGTATCGTGAGAGCCGCAAAATCCTCCTAAATATAGAGCATCGCATTATGTTACAGATGGCTCCGGATTACGACAATCTAACGCTCATGCAGAAAGTCGAAGTCTTCGGTTATGCGTTGGACAACACTACCGGTCAGGACCTATACCGCGTCTTGTGGTTGAAGAGTAAGAGCTCCGAGGCTTGGCTGGAAAGGCGTACCAATTATACGCGCAGCCTGGGTGTCATGAGTATGGTTGGATATATCCTCGGTCTGGGAGACAGGCATCCTAGTAACTTGATGCTCGACCGGATCACTGGAAAGATAATCCATATCGATTTTGGTGACTGTTTCGAAGTCGCCATGAAGCGAGACAAATATCCCGAGAGAGTTCCCTTCCGCCTCACTAGAATGCTTACGTACGCCATGGAAGTCAGCAACATCGAGGGTAGCTTCCGAATCACCTGTGAGCACGTCATGCGTGTACTCCGTGATAATAAAGAAAGCGTGATGGCAGTCCTGGAAGCTGTAAGTGACTATTCATGATCCCCCCGAGTGTAATTCGATGCTAACGAATCATGGCGCAATAGTTCATCCACGACCCCTTGCTTACCTGGCGTCTTACCAATGCCGCGTCCCCTGTCGGCCCCAATTTCCGCTCCGAGCGAGAAGCAGCTCTTGGTGCTGGAGCACAACGGGCCCGCAGACCAAGCATTTTAGATGCAGAGCACCCACCCTCCGAATTTCTTGCGGCGCAGCAAGCTGCTGGAGCGGCCGATTCAACGCATCCCGGCGGCCCGCCTGGTTCTCGCGCTAGGGCGCGCACAAATTCAAGCCTCGTCAATGGGGCTGGCCAGATACTAGACGGGGAGATGGCGGAGATACAGAACGCTCGAGCCGTAGAGGTTCTAGACCGCGTGAATCAAAAATTGACGGGCCGCGATTTCAAACCCACAGATGAGTTGGACGTCGTGACGCAGGTCAATAAGTTAATTATGGAGGCGACGAAGCTGGAAAACCTATGCCAGCACTATATCGGTTGGTGCTCGTTCTGGTGAAAGTACCGAGCTAATACAGGCCCATTTCGGCTGAAAATTTTACACAATGATGTGCACGAAGGCGTTTAGGTAGGAAAGGTCCAAGGAGTTCATACGGGACATGATACTTGAGGGTAAGATAGGGAAGCAAAGCGCCATCATACGTACCTATATTACGTATTCGATTCGGGTTCGCAAGCATGTCGAGGATAAGGCGAATCGCATGTTACGGTATACTACATCTACTCTAAACTTACTAGTCGTCGACGCGCTAGGACGAATAGGACTCGTATGCGATTTCAATGAACTACCCGTTTACTTTTTGAGTTTCCTTTAGGTGTCGTTGAACTAGAAGAATGGCAAGGAGATTAATGGTTAATTGGTCTGTTAAAAGGACGACTTTCTAATAGATTATCCACGAAGTAAATTACCCAGTGCTTAGTTGGTCATTATATGTATAAAATACCTAGCAATATTTGGCTAGCTGTATTATTACGATGGAATGAATGGACTCACTAGATAGACTCCCATTGAAATGAAGATAATTGCGCAAGAATATTATGAATGATTTTGGCTATTCATTTATATATTCGTCTTCCTATGCGTCGGTATATAAGATTTTTTTTTTCTCCTTAGTAGGATTGTGTTCATCAGATATGTTGAAGGATGTTTCACTAGATTAAAGATGTATATAGAACGAAAGCCCAATCATCCATTAAAGAACAGGACAAGTTTAACATATCCGAAGAATGAAGTAGATTTTACAAGAGCCTTATGCTGCTTACGTCACCTAGGTTAATGCCCTGTTTAACACCACGGCTATATCTTCGTAAGTAGCGTACCGAGATCCCACCATGGGCGAGGTATTAGATAATAATACCACGGTACCTAATTAGAATAAGAAACCCTTTGTTTACAGCTTTGCTTGGTTTCGACTGTATACTTCACGTGAAACACACAGACAGTTTTAAATCAGAACATAGTTTGTAATTACCGAATCAGTATTGTAACATAGCAAATGATACATTAAAAGTAGGTGTGTAGCAAGTGCCCAATACTTGAACCTTGTCAGGGAAAGCAAAAAGCCTTAGATAGGGTAATTGCTTACAAAGGAAACCAATGCCTCGCAGCTCGTGGCTGGATTCCTACGGTAGATATCAGTGACTATTAACGTCCATCCCCTTTCCAAGTCTAGAGATGTATGGCGCCTCTTATATTCCTGCACCCTGGAGTTTGAGAGGTCTTGTAGTAAATTGGTCAAAGTTGGTAGATACCTATGTTCTCGAAATAATACGCTTCGCTGAATAACAACCTTATGATTTAGACGGATATCTGACCGTTTTTCCAAGATGGTATAAACCGTGGCTAATGTATCCTCTCAACAGAGAAATTATAAATTAGCTAGGGTAGGTATTCTTAGACTGATACCGAAGTAGGTTAATTATCGTATTTGTTTTCAAGAAGTCCCCAATAGACTATAATGTTGCTGCTACCTTGCAATGCCATATGAGGCCAGCCTCTCGATTGACCAACACTTGCATAACTAGGTACTATAGCTGTCACTTATCACATGAAGAACAACCTAACCACATACATCCATGCGAGCTATCAGCCACTCTTTAGTCCAAGAAAGTTGACATCTGCGAAGAAAGAAGTGGAAAACCACCAATCATGACAAAGTTATAAAATGAATGCATACCTAACATGCAATTCCCATCACGGGGCGGCAAGACAGTTAGGACAGCAAGAACTATAACGTTGCACTCAACACATCGATCCTAACATCTAGAAACACTATACATCGGGCCGATTCATCGCAGGCCCTCACCGGTCCGATGATAACCTATGAGATGCCGAGTGCGGGGCTGTATTAAGGCATACAAAAATAAGATGGCTAAGTTGAAGGGGAGAATATTTGGCATGCTATTGGGAAATGCTGGGGTCTAACATTGAAGGCGAGAAGTATGGAGGATGAGTAGGACGGATCTACATATTGCTAGTTGTTCTGGTAGACTACTTACTACTACACCAATGATATCAAGTACGGATTGCGGTGGCGTTTTGTTGCCCGAGACTTTACCTCTGTATACATACAATGATGGGCTCTATAGAATAAGAAATAATTTCCGGGAAATATTATGTTTTATCGCACTTATGTTAGGTAACTTTGGAAGTACAGTGATAAGCCACCCACCCACCTAAGGTACCTACCTATATGTTGATTATAGACTTGTTATATTGAGTGGCGAGGCGTTTGATTCAGATGAAAAGCGAGCCGGATGTGTGTATTACGCTCCCGAGTTGATTGGAACCAATTTTCTTGTTGGCGATATTGGGATTCGATGGCTGGCTTGGTTACACTGCGTTCTGCGTGTGCTGGCGAAGGGACTTGGGTTGTTGTGGGTGGCGGCAGCAGATACTAACCTATTTGGAAACATTTGAACATATGAGCTGTGCACGGAAAGGCCTGCATGCTTCCATCTAGGTTGCGATGAGTCATTGCCACCCACATGTATAAGACCTGCATAAAGCATTCGAAATGCTCGGATGAGATTGGAGCACAGCTCCTGAAGCTGAGATGTGGCTGGCGGCGTACATTATGTATATGTAGATGCTGTTGGAAAAAACAGCTCTTAGGCGCGAAAGAAAGAGGGGAACTTTTGGAGGAGGACTATGTTACTGCATTTTGTTACACTAAGCGAAATCATGTTGGCGTGATAACTTTCTCAATTAGAATGTTGGCAGTGGCGTATGGTGAGCCGTGCGAAGTCCCCCTTTTTCTATTACTTTAAGCTTTTGTTATAGTCGCGGTGTAAATAAGATGTTATTCGACAAGCCCTCGTATAAGAAGTAATTCAAAATGTTCGTGATGTATCAACTCATCCTAGATACCTTACGAAGTGGTTGAATGATTATCATGTACTCTTATGCGATGGATAGGGCAAATCTAAACATCGAAATGTCTTCGAATATGATGTGTTGGGTCCTGCGTCTTAGCTTCTTCTAGGGCGTATCAGAGCTGAGAGATCACGCCTAAATGAGCCAGCTGTACTGAAGTCTGACTAGCCTGGCCATGATGCTTTGAAAGGTCACTGTATCTGACAGACAATACCGTCAAGAACTAGAATGGATTCACATTTTAAGTAATTGATTCTTTGGTGTGGTAACCCCAGCACCTATATAAAGCTGTCTATGTGAGCTTCCTGTCGCTTTGTCAAGGAGTGCTAAGAGAATAGTCAGCTCCTAGACGATGCTAGGTAAGTTCATTATCGAATGAACCTTTACTATTCACTCCTGCACCATTGCTTTTCTCATAGAATTGGTAAAGTCGGAACGGGTTTGGTGACTACGTTCTGGTCGATCCTCGGCTACACGAGTTGGAACATTCATATGTTAACTCCGGAAATGTTAGAAGAGAATAGAACGGGGCTGGCCAGATAGTTATGAGGCGTATGTACCATTGAAGATAGAAAGGAAAACGACAGTTGAAAAGCAAAGGAACCATGAAGTCTTTCTCCTAAAGAAAAATGTGCAAATGTTGAAATATTATACTCTAATAAAAACATTTTAAAAGTTGGGAAGATGGACGACAAGGGGAGGATAACGCTAGTCCAAATTGAGATGTTAGTACACTACGTGTATAACGAGCTGGGTATTATGTTCGCTGGTTCGCATGTGGGCTTCGGGGGGAGCCCGGAAATATGTATTTACCTGGTAGAGCTGACAGGGGACTTGTACTGTAGTACTGGATGTACGCCCGGGCTGATATCGAAAAAAAGGCCGGGGAAGAAAAAGTTTAAAAAATAATAATTTAGACATTAATGACAAGAGTTCGATTTTCATTAAATTCGTCCTAGATACCATTTAATATCCCGCCTTTTTCGCTCGTTTTATATGATATGGGTAAGTGCTGTTCGTACCTTACTAGCAGTACCAGGCAGGTATAACCATTTGAACCTGACCGGCTTCCAGTCCTTCAATGGATCTTTTAGACGTTTATTTTTGAGGGACCCGGCGTCTATTAGATTGCCGTAATTGCCTTCTATTTACGGGTATCCAGCCATCTCCATTCATACATCAATCTACTTGCCTAACTCAAGCCTACACACGTAGCGACTTCCTGGCGCTTGTCCACCTACCTATGAGTAGCAACTTATACCCACTTTCTTCTACAAACGGTGCTGAGCTCACGTCGAATCGAGCTTGAACTTCAATCTCGGAAGGTAGAGTAAGGAGCAATTACCCGACTTCCAGTATTCCACTGTTTCTCTGTATATACGCGCGGGTAAGTACAAATCTGCGTGCCTACCTCGCTACCTACGTGTAGGTACCTATTTCGAACACATACCTTCCTTTCCACCCACATGCATACATGTAGATAGCCCTACCCACATCCACCTCTCCAATACATCAGATGTAAACATACACTTCTTCGATACATGTATGTATGTATCCCACTTACATACAAAATTGACTCGGTCGTTACCTTAGGTACGCACGCACATATACTGTATGTACACAACTAACCTCCTAGCTTTTTGAAGGCGGGTTTCTAGATTGCAACTTATATCAACCAAGCAGGACAACTTCGTTCCTACTTGGATTACGCAAATTCTAGATACTTTTACATCCTTGTTGTCCTTTCGGCGCAACCTACCTAGTACCTTTCAGTCATCGCCTTCGCGCCTTTACGCACATATCTTATTCCCTCCGGGGAAGTCCTGATCTCGATTCTCATGACCTAGAAAAAAAAAACAGCAAACACTTCCACTCATACCCACTTCTTTCAGTAAGTATCAACTATCAACCTCCTGTTCTTCCCAACACTACCATCACCCGCCTTGCCCTGTAAAGCCAAATTCATAGAAGCGTCTCTCCCCCTAACCTGTCTGGTGATCGTCGGTGGCGCACCTACTACATTCTCTCTCGATCTCACCGGTCTTTCCTACACGCTAATCTCACCGGTTGGCGTTCGCGTTCGTCGTCAAGCTTCTTGTACCACCTAACTGACTTCGATAGATTCAGGAACGCCACTCGCCAAACATTACGAATTGAAGAGCAACTCGATATTCTATTCGGATTGTGCATTTCATATATACCCCACATTCTCATCTCATTCGCTTTGCCTCGTAGTGAACGGTTGCATGAATGGTATCTAAAGCGGTCCAGATACCATCTTGACATGATGGATCTTCCTACTGGTCCTGGCTTTCATGAAGCCTGGAGCAAGAAGAGAGATATCATAGTAGCAAAGCATAAATCGGCTCTAGCTCTTCAAGAGGACTTGCTCGAGAAGGAAGAGCAAGAACTTCGCTCAACCAATGAGTGTAATCTCCAGAAGTTGAAGGCAACTTTGCCTTCCGCGTTATATAGGGATGTTATCTTACCCATGGCCGAAAAGAGTCTCAAACTTGATCTGCAAGAGCTTGATGCTAGTCATCGAAAACGCCTGGGGTTTATTGAGAAGTCTCATTCGGAAGAACTTGCCCGTCACGAACTTGACTATCACGACTCGCATATGGAAGAGCTTGCCCGCCAAGAAAAGCTGAAGGCCAATACACCAGTGAATGAGCGACCAGCCGCAATGGGCAGTATTCTACCAGGCCTAACTGAAGCAGCCAATGTTGAAGGCAGCGAGATTTCGCAGCCTCAAGAGGTAAGTACTGGACCCGATCGCCCCGAGGAAGATGACCGGCCGATGTCTTGGAATCCCCCGGCGTCCCCGAATCCAGTCGAGACACCCGAGCTATGCAAACCCTTGACTTGTACCATCCAGCCCGAAATTATCTGTGGAGAACGACATCTGATCATGCGCGTCCAGTCCAAAAAACGGAAGGCATCTGTGTCTCAAGAGCTTCCCCCTAAGCGATTGCACCTTAATACCTCCGGATACTCCCTTCGCACCCCTGCTCCAACGCCTTCAAACGAGTCTGCTCACTCTCCAGAGCGTACAATTACGTTTGACGAGGTTTATCAAGGTGGCAAAGCGAAGCACAAGGACACAATCGTGGAGTGGCCGGCCGGCAGCAAGAAATGGTACATTCTGAAGTGCGAGAAACATTGTCTCCGCTTTACGAGGAATGCCATTCAGGGTGCCGCCAAGCATCTCAGTGGTTTAGGTCACGGATTTGAGCACAGAAATCGGGACGTAGCTGTCCGGACTCTGGGCTACTTGGTGGTGGACTGCAACGAAAGTCTGGCCAAGTTGAACAACAGCGTGGCAGAGAAGGCTTACACGAATGGCTACAGGCCACCTAGTTCTAAATCTAAGAACCGATCTAATAATGGCCGCAAGGGACAAGAGAAAGAAAAACGAGAACTACTCAAACCTTTATCTTCTGACACGGTCAATTCAGTTCGTGATTCGTCTCAAGGGGTAGAGTTAACCCCGGGAGCATCCGAGATCGAAGGGATTCTCGAATTAGGCACGCCTTCAAGCCAACTGAAGCCAGCTGACTCATGGAACGGGATCACAAATCCGAAAACTTTCCATATCTATTATGGCCATTGGAAAGTCAATCTTCATCGGAAAGAAGACCGCATCTATCCGGTCATGATTCTCGGATGGGATCGTCAGAATGGAAGTGGTCTTAAGGATACCGACCTTAAAGACACTGGCCTACTCAAGAAGAATGCCCAACCGCCGAATTGTTACATTTACGACTCGAACAGAATAATTGATTGGGCACCGGGATATGAGGATGGCGGCCCTAAAGTGAGGTTGAGGAAGTTCCCGGTCATGTTCTTCGACGAGTCGCAGACCGTAGCATGGATTCCAGCGCGGGACTTGACGGAATTTCCTCTATATAAGCGTAAGGCACCGGACCAGCTTGATCATCCTTTTAACGCTGCGCGTCGATGGATCGCCGAGAGGGAAGGCTTCAAAACTTGGGAAGACCGGGAAAAAGCACGGATCGCTAGTAAGTAATTTAGCTATGTTTTTAACCCGTCCTGCATTCTTTTCAATGTTTCGCTCACATCTCATCAATTGAACAGGTTTTACAGCCCTTCCTCCGTCTCCTTCCCCAATTACACCTGTCGAAGAATCATCTATTATAGCTTCCCGCTTTGGAGAACGCGGCCGGCGTTCAGTCGCTTCCCGACCCGATCTCCCGACAGATAGCGACGACTCGGAGAGCTCAGGTTCAGAAGCGGAGGCCTTGTCGACAGGCACTACAGACACGGAGAAGATGATGGAAGATTGGCGAGAGAAGGGAGGAGAAATACCTGGTGACGATGACTACTCGCTTTCCGGCTCTGATATTGATGAGACCCTGGACTGTGAGATAGATGATTGGAATCGGTCCTCTATGTCTACCATGGGGCTCGACAACACCGCGAATCGTCCTTGGGCATTTTATGGCCTTAGAAACACCGAAAACACCAAGGAGCCGAGATTGCAAGATACTCCGGGATATGGGACGCAGGAGAGTCGTTTAATGGCTGGAGGTATGGACTCAGCACATAGGCTTGCGAGGCAGGCATGTCATTTATCAGGCGCCTACTCATGCATCACAGACTTTCGAGAATCCCTTAGAACTCCCGCCGAGCCAAAGGAAGACGTCCCTAACGCAGTGCTAGGCCCTGATCAGTCGGATAGACCACCGGCCAACGAAGCGTTCTCCACAGAAGCGCGTGTTGACAACGATGGATTGGTAGAGACGATTAAACGGGCTCTCGGTTTCACCAGTCAAAATCAAGCCACTGATAGGCTAGCAGAGTCCCCAAGGCCTACCAGCCAACATTCTGAACCTGGATTTCGACATGGCACCCCTATCCAATCCACTTCAGGAGATAGGTGTGCTAGTGTCCCCCAGATCAGAGCGATCGGATTTACGCTGCCGACCCCTACAATCACAATAGAGAATCCCAGCAGATTGCCTGCCCCTGGAATAAGACGAGGTGAGGCGGTACGAGATAGTTCTCAAGCTGGAGTCGAAGTTGAGGGTATGCCGTCCCTTAGCTGCGCAACTTCTAGCAAGGCAAAGACGGCTGCACATGAGGAGAACGTGAAGGGTAATGCTGAAGGTCAAGTCACAGAAGACGGTCGCCCTCTTGTCCATAATAGACAGGTAGCTGCCCAGAACGTGAATGAGTCGGCGCAACGTAAGGGAGCATATATGGGTGAGGCAGCAGTAGCGCATAAGGAGAATCCCCTGGCCGAACTTAGGATGGTTTCCCCATCTACCGAATCACCAAGAGCCATGAATGTTCCTATGCCTATTACCAGTCCTATTGGTGGCAATGCGGACGGCGTATCACCTCCGGCTAAGGCGGACTTCGAATTATCCCTATATAGCAAAGGGGGTGTATCATGGGAGAGATCGGACGAACAAGAAGATTGCATCCAACTCTTCCACAGAGCAGACGGCAAGGTAACAGCCAGCTGGCGAGGCCCAGTAGATGTGATGATCAACCCGATGGAAATATTCGGGTTCTCCCGAGAGCTTCTTGAGGACTCAAATGGGAATAACGTTTTCGTTTTGAGGAACAAGGACGGCTCGTCATCTCGGCTTATCTTTGGTCGAAGCCAGGGAAGCAAGATAGAGAATGGTAAGGTGCAGGCTCGTGGGTTTATTAAGTGGCTTCGTCATGTAAACCCAACGGTCAAGTGCCTAGAACCGTAAGATTCCAGGGCGTACGAACTGAGAAGCTCTAGTTCCTAAGGTAGTTATGGACTGGGGGCTTTAACGTGGACGGTATGTTCGGGGACTTCCGGACGGAATGGTAACTGGGCTATAGGCATGGGCGCACCTCTATGATGACGGATTTATATCTCGTTCTATTTTGCGATGGTTTCATGATAACATTCTAAAAACTATATTCGTCTGAGGTGGAGGTGGTGATTTGCAAGCTGGGCTGAGATGCTTGGTTTGCAGAATAAGGATAAGGTCAAGGAAATGGACTAGGACAAGCAAGGCATGCGTTGAGCAAAGATACCACCAAAAAGTGTAATTAAAAAAAATATAATGCGACTGAATTCTTTTCATCTGACAACATATCTGAAGATATCTAGTATGCCTATCTAAGCACCTTACTTTTCGACAAAAAAAAATATCCTGGCTATAGTACTTCATTCCTAACGTTCGCCTTCACATAGCAACATCTAAGCTCACAAAGTTCCAAGTTGCATGTGAAAATACCGAGGGGGACGATATACATGTAGTAGTGGCTCCCACCCCCGCATTGCGATCCGACGATAGAATCGCCGGGCCAGTCAGGCTAGGCTGCATTAGGTAATTAGTCCACACAAAGTGGGTAATTAATACTCATCTAGGCAAGCTATTGTAGACTTGGTAGGTACCTAGGCTCTTAGTGTAAATACTTGTCTTGATGATGAATTGTGGAAGTATTCCATAGAAGAGTAGAGCAAAATGGCTTTGCATGTGTCAGCCTTTTAAAATGCGAAATGATTCCATGATTCCAAGGGAACCGATATCAACGTTGGATCTGGTTTTTTCATCGATTTCTTTCCATTTATTTACTAAGCGTACATCACCTACTATCCTACTATAGTAGCGTAGCAGGCAGCTACATATCCATCGAAGTATAAATAACTGCTTGGATACATGCATATAGTGTGGACACTGCCCCTACCCTTATGATGTACATGTATGTACGCACATGTGCAGTTAGGACGGTACGGGGATACTCATCGTCGAATGACGTCGTGCTCAAAAACGAGGAATGAGCTTCTCTCCCTTTAGCCAGCCGTAGCTGATACCAGCCCTGCCAGCTCGGGTTATTCAATAAATCAAGTTGGAAGTCGAATCCACCGAAAAGCAGAGGCCGCATCGCGTCGTGCGCAGCTACAGCTTTTTCTCAACTAACGGCCCTTGATGGCTGCTTTGGTGAGTTCCAAGTTGTTTCTATATTTGCCTAATGATAACTTCCGTTGCGCATTACATGTACCCTTTTCACCCAGCGTCCGTTTCCTCAAGTTTTTTCTTCTGGAGGCGTCATCAGGCCGATTGATGAACAAAGTGCATAAACCTCGGCATTTCCCTCCAAAGCCTCCAAATCTCCCATCTTGTACATATTACACTAGCATCTAGGCAACAATCTGAATGTTTCTATATTCCATCGCTGAGGATGATTGCGCGTCAACGCTAACATTGTCCTCTTCCTTACCTTCGCGCTTCAGGACACGCCTTGGCTGACACACATGTCGACCCCGAAATCTACTTCCCGCGGCGACCTCGACGGCTCTGCTACGCCATCCGACTTGCCCCCTACCTACGCCCCTCCGACATACGCTTCCTTCTCTCCCGCCAACCTTTCGAGTGCTGCTTCGGCTGCTAAGCGGAGATCAACTATCCTCGTACACCAGAAGTCGCCTTTATTACTCGCTACTCCACCTCAGGTCACCCGCGCCCTTGCTTATAGTCACCCGTTCCTCCTACCTCTGAACAAGTTAGTCGGCCTGTTGACTTGGACCACCGGCGACCCGTGGGAGAGCTTCCTACTACTTGTAATATTTTGGGCAGCGGTGCAGTATGGCGACGTCGTTGTGCGGTTTGCAGGCCCCATCGTGGTGGTTATGGGCATCATAGGCGGCATGTACGGACGACGGTATAGTCCACTATCTAGTAGTGGCTGGGCCGAACATCCGAGTATGGCCAACAATAAGGATAAGAAGACGCCGGGTGCATCTACGGGAGGCGGCACAAATGGCCAACACCAGCGCAATGCGAGCGAGCATACCAGTACGAGGCATCAGAAGACGTTGGACGAAATTGTAGATACCGTCAAGGTCTTCACAACCAGGTGCAATATCCTACTCGAGCCTCTACTCGAGATGACCGACTTTCTGTCTACCCAGCGGACAGCGACGAGTGCGACCACGCGGCCAGCACTTACTACTCTGTTTGTTCGAATACTAGCTATTACCCCGGTCTGGATCGCCTTGACACTCCCTCCGCTAAGAATCATAACAACGAAGAGAGTTATCTTGGCTTTTGGGACCCTAATACTTACATGGCACTCGAGAGTCTGCCGCGTGTCCAGAACACTGCTATGGCGGAGCGCTACCATGAGGAGGCTAGCAAGATTAGTGACGGGATTGCAATTTGAAGAACCAGCCAAGTCAAAGCCCAATGGCGCAAATGGAAATCAGGCAAACCCTACCATAGCTTCTAAAGCAAAGGAACCGAGCGAGGCTGCGAAGATATCGCCCTCCGCTCTGACCGAGGCTCTTAAACGTAGCAACCGCTCCGGGGCCAAAGACTCAGGCGTACGCTTCACTTTTATCATATACGAGAACCAGAGACGCTGGCTGGGGTTAGGGTGGACAAATAGCCTGTTCGCCTATGAACGCGCAGCTTGGACAGACGAGCACAACAACCCTGTACCTCCCAAAGACGAGTTCGAACTGCCCGAGGTGGAGGATGGGCATGCGAAATGGAGATGGGTCGAGGGGAGCAAATGGCGAGTCGACGGCGCGCCCGATCTTGATGAGGCCGACTACGACACAGACGCGGGCAAGAATGGGTGGATTTACTATGACAACAAGGTGCGTTTTATGATATGGGCTAACTTAGTAAGATGATCCTGCTCACAGTAAAGTAGTGGCAGAACGGTCGTCGAGGCAGTGATGGGTGGGGACGTTGGACACGACGACGCAAATGGTATCGTGATGCCGAACTTGTCGAAATTTCAGATGAAGCGGCTTCTCCCCCGCCGCCAGAGCTGCCTGCTCGCCCGCGTCCCATCCCGACGCTCAGCTCTGAGAAGATAGATACGTCCGCCCTCTCGACCTCCAACCCAGAAACGTCGACGAATGGAGATTCCGACAAGAATGGCGCGAAGGAGGAAGATGACGCAGTCTCCGTCCTCAGCACCTCGTCTAAGTCTGCTAGGTTTAGGTTATCTGGCCCTTCGTTACGTAGGCGGACCACCGGCGGCACGCACCGGTCTAGGAGGACAAGCGAGGCGGCTAGCTTGCGTTCAAACGACGATGAAGGTAGCTTGACACCGGCACTGGAGTTAGAAATACAAGGGCACCAGAAGGAGCAGGGCCAATGGGGCATTGGGGATGAGGCTCAGATGGGCCTTGAATGAAACATTTTCGAGATTTTTCAAAGTCAAATCGCTCGATCATGACTATGACTATGACGGGAGTATCAGTAAATAGCATTGGGTAGGCGTTTTGGTAAGATACCAATTAAATGCGAGTTTTTGTTTGTGCTTCATCCGCCAGGCCGGTTTTTTTTTTTTTTTTTTTTTTTTTTCTTTGAAACTGAGACGCGACAATTCGACGATAGTTGTGGATGGAATTTGCTATAGATGGATGGAAATTCTAAATTACTAGTAGGTCAAATCTCGCTAGGTTCGTCTACAAATACCTCCCTATCAGTCTCATATTAATTCAATATTGAATTGTCACCCCGGTTTTATCTAGAGCTTTGTTAAGGTGTTGAAAGGCAGACAGCATGATCTTGCACGATCTTTCATAATATTAGCTTTGATCACTTGACCCATACGCCTCAACTCCCTGGAGCCTCAACTCTGTGATTGACGGCTAACATTTTTGGGTAGCACAGGCTCGCAATGTTCATCAACATCCT
Source organism: Hypoxylon sp. NC0597 (assembly GCA_022432515.1). Lineage (NCBI taxonomy): Eukaryota > Fungi > Ascomycota > Sordariomycetes > Xylariales > Hypoxylaceae > Hypoxylon > Hypoxylon sp. NC0597. Next base: position 278,358 of record JAJKLA010000031.1, read on the forward strand.
CGCCGGCCCTCCCAATGTTTTTGTTAAACAGCAAGTCCATGTCCTCCAATGGCCGCCCTTTCGTCTCGGGATAGAAGAAAATGATGATCTAGTTCGCAAAGTTAGAAAATGCTGATAGGTGATAGGTGAAGTGCTAAGCTCTGAAAATAGCAGCTTACAGGAATGCAGACAAAATTTACAGCCATAAAGAAGAAATAGATCTTGGAGCCAATCGTGTCTATGCCAACAGGCCAGACTTGGGCCACGACGATGGAGCCGATGGCACCGCCCGATGCAGAGAAGTTAAGGCCCCGGGCGCGAACAGAAGTTGGGAAAATCTAAACCTGATATCAATATTTCTCCAGGGACGACGGGGATAGGGGCAGAATATCACCTCGGAGCCGTACACCCAAGCTGCCGGTCCAAAGCCCATACTATAGCCGAGAGCGTAGATGAAGATGAACACAATACAGGCTACGTCAGCGGCACTGTTCGTGTTGTCGGGATAGACCTGGCCCAGTACCCCATTGATCTTGGTTTGACAGGTATAAGTTAGCGATCTACGAATCTACGACGAAGGGCGGGAGGCCAAGTTGTCGACTCACCAACATGCCGAACCCCATAGCGACACAACCCGCAGTCAACGTCACCCTCCTGCCAAGGCGGTCAATGAGGAGCATCTCAATGACCGTCATGCCGATCTTCAATGTCGACTCGATGCCCCCCGCCATCAGGGTGACGCGAGTCGGCAGGCCGAGCTTCGCGAAGAGCGTCGGCAAGTAGTACTTCATGGCGGTAGCGCCGCACATCTGCGCCATGAACTGGAGCAAGGATGCGCGCCACAGCCGCTCGAACAAGTTTCGGTCGCGGAACAGGGACAGCCAGCTCGCTTCTCCGGAGGCCCGGTGCGCCTCTACGTTATCCCGGATGTGCGTGAGCTCGGCGTCTACCTCCGCATCCGTGAAGCTCCCCTCGCGCAGCCAATGCAGGGACTTATGCGCCGCGTCGTAGTGCCCGTGCTCTATGAGCCAACGTGGACTATATCCTTGGTATTAGCATAGTTCTAGGACTCTAGAAGGGGCGGGGGTTTTTTGTTGGCTTGGAAGAGAGCGACTTACGTCTCCGGGAGGAACGGGAGACCGACTCCAAAGATGAAGCACGGGATTAGTATAACGGCAAGCGAAACCCTCCACGAGATATATACGTCGTGCTCCGTAGCATCCCAGAAGGTCACGGCATATCCGACCCTTTTCGTCCCCTTGTTAGTTTGGACGTTTATTTCAACATGATTCCGAGGGACCTCCAGGTTCCTACTCACCAGAATCCGGCAGCCAGGCCGGCGACAAATCCAACGTGGTTTAAAACGACGTATTTTCCGCGCTTGCCAGCTGGAGCAACCTCGCTAGAATTGTTGGAAACGTCAACATAGGTGCGCCTGGAAAGGGGTATACATAGGTACAGAAGAGTAGAACAACCTTTGATACAGGGGGACCGAAGTCGACAGCATTCCTACTCCGACGCCTGATATAATACGGCCGACGATCATCATAGCGTACGCACCGGAGCCCGTCGCGCCGCACTCGAAAGCGCTGCCGACGGCGACGGTGAAGATGCCGATCAGTGCCGCGTATCGTCGTCCGAACAGGTCACTAGCAGGGTGGGAGACGAAGATGTAGCTTAGCCCTACCGTACGTCAGTCGTTAGAAATGGTAAAAGATAAGATCTGTTCATTAGAGCTATTTAAGTCTCTGAGGGCACTACCGTAGTTCTACAGCAACAAGGGGTGAGAGTGGGAGGAATCGAGCCGGGTAAGGTGAGCTCAGCAAGTTGCACTCACTATGTCTTGATTAGTTATGTATGTGACAGATACAAGAATAACTAACTAGATAGATAATGTCACCATACCAGGTTCCTAGGTAATAGATAGCAGTGATAACTCCCTTCCTTGACGGCGTAAGATGGCCCATCGTCTTGACGAAACCAGGATGGACTAAGACGGATGAGAGTATGCCCACATTATACCTATTACCGAGTGGGAAGTATTAGCAGCGGCTCTGAGTCCCTACGCAAACATATCCGCAGCTATTTTCGGAGCGTCTAGAATAGAGCAAGAAAGTCTTTGATATATTGAAGATACGAAGCGTATTGACTTGGGAACGCGAGGGATATGTAGGTAGGTATGTAGGTAGGTATCTTACCCCCAAACGAATGAGCCGACTGCAAAAAAGATGCACAGCAAGTGAAGTCGGATACCAGCCTTGGTTACTAGTGCCATTACGACTGCGAATATTGTATAAGGGGAATAGTATAGTAGGGTGCAGGCATGCAACGAATAAAACGAAGAACAAACTCGCAATGATCTATGACGGCGAAGATTAAGTCAAAGAAGAGTGAGTGAGAGTCTAGGTATGTATCTACTAGGTAGCTGACAATTCGACGGAGCTGAAAGTCTATAACTTGTTCATCGCATTGCAAAACAGCGCAAAATAATACGCCTCCCACCAGTTCGAATGCGACCCGTTGTTGATGTTACACCCTGCGCCGTAACATTCGTGCAGAGCTGGCAAGTGTAGTTTCGTTCAGCTTCCTATTCTAAAACTAGTAGGGTTGGGTATATACCAGCATACCTACCTTACATATGTATACATAGATAGCTTACCCATCCTCTTAGGAGTACGTCCCTCGTTGAAGAAGCGCCCGCGTGCCTTCCCCGCATTAGCCTGCCATCCAGGGTAGAAGCATCATGACATGGATACGCGGGGGAGATGTGTTCCCCATGCTATCCCCCAGTTTACTGGAGGCTCGGGCTGCAAGCCAAGATATATATGTGGTACGACGACTGTATGCACGCGGGGAGATACCGTGGATATCGGGAGCGATAAAAAATTCGGCAGCTATATATTGAAGGTGCAAGCAACGTCGAGTCGAGTGTCATTGGATGCGGTTAAATTGTCTTTGGTGCAACCGTACCTACACACCACATTGATTACCGTTATAAGACACCTTCAATCCGGAACTGGAAGGGCCTTGTATCTTCTTCGGTTTGCTGATTCCGGTTCTGGGTAATTTGCCTAGCTAGGTAAGGCACCTAGCAGGTTATTTATTGTCTCGAGCCAGAGAGAGAGAATGCATAAATTTGGTGATGGACGAGATGGCGAACATTTAGCCCTGGCGAAGCTACAACGGAGTGAACTTCCGTATGTAGGTGACATATAAAGGAAGGATCCAAGTACCTAATTTTGCGTCACTTTGAATCTTATCTCATGTAGCTTAGAATTAGGATTCGATTAAATGGTGTAACACCAACCTTACTTCGCTGGGCTTCTTTGAACAAATTTCATCGGGGGAAAGATTAAAGAACTATCATAGACAGGGACAGCAGCAGTGATGATAAAAGCCAGGTGAAAAGCTACATCGTTGAAGCTGAATGGGCTTGTTCGTACCGTCATGACCCCCTAAGTACCTACGTACAAGAAATACATACAAGATGGGCCAAGAAGAGAATGAGACCGCAGTTTCGGTAATCTCAGAAAGTGGTAAGTGATTCAAGGACGGGAGTTCTATATGTCTTGCGAAGACGAATATCTCGTTGAATATGTATAATACCAATTTCGAATCTGACAAAGTCACGATCCTCAGCTCTAATGAACTTCGCGCTGACACCTTGCGAAGTCTCCAGGGACGATCGAACAAACCCAGCAACACGCGTGGCACCAAAGGCGACAGATGTCCGATGGCGCGACCTACCGAATAAAGATCAACTCTTCATCCTATCCCTTTGCCGACTCTCCGAGCCTCTTTCCAATGTCTGTCTTTTGCCGTATATCTTCTACCTTGTGCGCTCGGTCCTGCCGCCACCCTCAAGCCCTTCGGGAGACGACCAATCACCAGAGGCCACTGATGCGGCAGCCGCCCGCATCTCCGAATTCTCAGGCTTGCTAGTGGCTGCGTTCCCGTTAGCGCAATTTGTCGTGAGTTTACCGTGGGGCCGCCTATCTGACAAACATGGAAGACGCCTCTCGATTGTGGGCGGACTCGCCATCTCCGTGCTGGCCAACATCGGATTCGGCTTCTCGCGATCCTTCGGCGCGCTGCTATTCTGGCGGATATTGGCAGGCTTGGCGAACGGCAACGTGGGTATTATGCGCACCGTGACGGCGGAAGTAGTCCGCGAGCGCAGGTACCAGACCAAGGCGTTCCTATTACTGCCTCTAGTGTTCAACGCGGGCATGGTGGCGAGCCTGGCGCTCGGAGGATGCCTTGCGGAACCTGTTGTAAATTTGGCGTGGCTGTTTGGGCCGCAGGGGCTTCTAAATATGAGCGGGAATCCTGATGGTGTAACCTGGGCTCTCGAGTACCCCTACGCGCTACCTGCGCTCTTGAACGCTGCTTTGCTGGGTGTTTCTCTCGTTCTGGCCGCGGCGGGTCTTAGAGAAACCCTTCCCGGAAAGGAGGACCAGAGTGACGTTGGTCTTAGGGCTGGTGCAGCTATCGTGCGGTGCCTTGGGCGTTTACGGCCGAGGCAGCAAGAATATGTGAGGATTGAGAGTACCGAAGATACATTCCTAGGACAAGTACAGCCGGAACTCGAGAAGCCCCCACCGGACATTACGCCGACCGGTGGTAAATCCCTTCCTTTCCGAAGCATATGGACGCGCAGGGTGCTATGCGCGCTGGTCTCATTCGGATTACTCCCACTTCACAACTCAGCCTTTATGCACATCTTCCCCGTATACTTGAGCAGTCCGCCAGCCGACAACAGCGAGGCGTCGTTCTTCGCATTTGCGGGGGGGCTTGGGCTCAGATCGTCCACCATCGGCGTGTGGCTCTCGACCTTTGGCGTCTGCGGCATCCTGCTGCAGCTCTTCATCTACCCGCGGCTGCAGGCACGCATAGGCACGCGCGGTGTATTTCGGATCGCGCTGTTTTTGTTCCCCGTCACATATGCGGCGGCGCCGTACCTCTCGCTGCTTGCGGGTAGTGGGGAAGAAGACGGAGCGCGATGGGTGTTTTTAGGCTTGGTCATCTGCGCCCAGATTATGGCGCGTACTATGGCCATCCCGAGCACTGTTATTCTCCTGACCGAGGCGGCTCCCTCGAAGACTGTTCTGGGAACCATCCATGGAGCTGGAAACATGCTTGCAAGCCTTGCTCGCGCCGTCGGACCGGCTATTGGGGGATATGTGTTTGCGCTGGGCGTTGAAGAAGGGGCAATTGGCCTTGTGTGGTGGTTATACTTGGTGGCTATCGCCTTGTGTGCTTTAGCGTGGTCGTATCTCATGGAGAGAGATGAGATCTAGAAGCTAGACTTGGATAGACTCCTTTGTAAGAGGCACTGGCAGGTCGGGGTAAGACAGAATGACACCAGATGCAATCCAGATACACTGGAATTGGCAACATTAATAAGGTAGATCGGCAGCCCAATCATACAGATCTACAGTAGGTAATCTTATAGCGGCGACGTATTTTCTCTACATCTTGATACCTTATGGGCCTTAATTATTTCCACTGGGCATGTGTTGCGCTGCATTTATGGGGAGAAGTGGCACGGTCGACACCAATCATGTACTATAAACTCGAATGCCGAAAGTACGCTTCACTTCTGCAGGCTGTTCATGTTTTGTGATGTCTCTATGTTCGAGGCTACGAAATAATTCGGCCCGTGATGTAACGCGATTACCCATAGACCTTCCTTAGACCGGGTTTTGCGATTTTTGGAAACCTCACGTAAAGAGTTCAACAGCATCGAAGATCTGTGGTCACCTTTGTCAGTTCGGTTCAGATAGCCAGTTAAGGGGTTACGTTGGTAGCTCTTACGAAGTTAGGGTTTAAAAAGGTACTGCCGCTGCTGCCCGAGATGGAAGTAATCGTGATGGTATTCGAACCCGCAACAAGTGTCCCGGAAGGAATGCTAACGTCGTAGACTTCGCCGTAGCCGCGGTACGCACCGCGGGTCACGCCACGGCTGTCGATTTTGGTGGGTGCTGGAGGCGCCGCCGCGGTCCATGAATTAACCTGGGCTTGAGGGCGAGCGCCGCTAAATGACAGAGTCGTTGCAATTCGGAGAGTCGCGGCTCCGGGTGCGGACGACAAGGTGAATTTAATGGTCACGGGGTTGTTGACGGTCTGGAAGAGTGCCATCGGAAACTGGTTTAGGGACGAAGAGCCGACGGTATACGTAACGGGCTTCCATGCAGTCATGCGCGAGTCAGATGGGTGCATCCGAAGGAACTTGTCCGCATTGAGGAATCCGGTGGGCTGCCCATCGAATTCTCCAATCTTCCATAGCGAGTTTCGCGATGTCTCTGTGCTAGCGATATTCTTGGACGTCGTCTTTCCAGCACTGACGGAAACGCCGGTGGCAGTGGCAACCTTGTACTCGCCCTGGTATAGCACCATGGTATAAGTACCGGGCTTCATTGCGGGGGACGTGAAAGCGCCGTTGGATGATGCGATAGCCCAGTATTGCGCCTCCGTGTTGTACCAATGGACAACGATCTGAAAGCTACTTGAAATTCCGGAGGCAGTACCAGAGACGTGACCACGCCCGGACTCGGGCACATAGCCCGTGATGCTGAGTCCCGAGAAGAAGGAGGTATCGGCATCGCGGAGTTTAGGGATACCTGATCGCGAAAAGGTTAAGATGTAGGGTCCGTGCAGGACATTGGTTCGGTAAGCCTCGGTCTGTACGTGGTTGCTGTTCATATACCAGTAGAGGTTGGTTGCTTCGCCAGCATTATTACTTTCGATATCACGGAAGAACGGACCGCCAGACGACGATTCAGGGTGTGGTGCTAATACACACACGTGGATCACATCGGAGCCGCCATAAACACACTGCGCGTCCTTGTCGATGAAGCGAGTGCTAGAATAGAACTTAGATCTCGTCTCTCCGTCAACAATAAAGACGTCAGAGCCCTCTACAGTAGCTGAGCTCCCAGAGGTGGTCGACACTTTTCCATAGGGATACTCCTCGGGCAGCACAGATGACTTTAGGCGGGCGATGAAGCGCAGTTCGCCCACCGAGGGCTCCTCTTTGATGTAAGTAGCGAGATAGATGTTGCTTTCTCCTTCCTTGACTACCATATAATGGGTCAGTGTCGACGTGGTGCAAGTTACCTTGACATAATTGACAGAACCTAGTCGTGGTGTAAGAAGACGTTCAGAGTGACATTGTCTTGCATGCTAGAGGACATACTAGCTGTGACTGACTCAACCTTGACAGTCGCAGAACCAAGACCGGAGGATAACTGTGTGGCCCCGGAAGCCTGGAGTTCGGTGCCACGATATTTGATCGAGGTGATATCGCAGCTACCCCCGTTTACAGTGAAGACAAGCGCATTGCTTGAACCAGCATCGACGACATAGTTGCTGCCGGATTTGGTGAAGCCGAACGCCGCAAATACAGAGGAAGCAAAGGCCAATACAGAAAAGAGAAGGAGATGCAACATCATGTTGATCTGCCGCTGATGATGCTGCTACTACGCTATGTGCCTAGGTAGGCGTTTTAGGAATGCCGATCCAGTTGATGCAGGAGGGAACCCGGCAGCGATCACATACCAATACAAACAAAGAGGCTCTGATGCAGACACGGGAGATCATCAACTTATAGCCAGATCTATATACATTATTTCTATTTCCTAATCAGTGTATCTAGGAGTATCTCCGAAAACACAAGTACGAGGAAGTGAACTCGCTGTGGAATTTTCTCGGTTCAGTATAAGGCCGAGACGGACCTCTTGAAGACACGCGACCCAGATTTTCACTATTTCAACCATTGGCGGAATTAGCCAGCTGCCTGTGGGAGGATATACAGGGTATCATCGAGGTTAATAATTAAGGCGCTTTTGAAAAGGAGTGTCCCGGTGTTTTGGTCAAATCGAGACAGGCAGAGCGACGCTATGGATAATATAGAAGTTGTTTAACGCATAAAAACGCGACATTGCAACTAGAAAGTAGGCGGACGTGACGGCTGAACGAGATTATTGACGGAATTATTCAGCGCTTAATGCAAAAGACTAAAACCATTATCGAAGCGAATGAATGAATGAATGGGCAACAGGGTTCTCGGACGGGTCTAAATAGGAAGTCCAGAATTGTCTTTCATAATTATCCCGCCGGAGCGAGAAAATCAATTGAAACCACAGGACGTGGAGTTTGTAGGTAGATGAGAGGAAAACATCGGACGATCAAGATGGACGATACGGTTGAAGAGAATCGGACGGCTATCGACTACTATTTCATAAGTTACTCACGACTACTAGACCTAGCAGGCAAGACCCCTCTAGTATTTATGGGGAGCCCTAATATGTAGATCCAAGCGCATGGTTTTCGGTAGGGCAGAGGTTATCCTGGTGTATAAATGTGCAACGTATTTGTGTTTGAGACGGCGAGATGAAGGGGTTGTGAAAGTGGAGGGGGCAGCAAATCCAGGGGGAAGCCCCAATCGGGTGGATTAACCATAAAGAGCTAAGACGTCTCTCAGCCACAGCGCCTACTAAAGCCACAACGTGAGCTTGTTACCCGATTAGGGAACTGCCACAGGAATTTGAAACTCAGGTACCTCGTAGGTAATTGTCCGCTCCAGATCCCGTTAAAGCCCTCAGCGGGACATTACCTAAGCCCGCTGATGAATCGGCATTGAGCGGACTCCGTTCTCCGCACTACGATCTATCACCTGCATCTCGCACCTAAAACTGTGGTCTCCTTATTAATCTACCTAGTGTAAGGGGTTACATTCGTTTCATTCACTAAATCGAACATCGGACGACCATGATTGGACGTCGGCCTATATAAATAACCTTAATCACCGTCGACCTTCCTGAAACGAACCACGGGGTTACATGTCAACTAGCTCTCTTTTTATTTCCTCCATCTGGACTGCATCCCAGCGGCGTAGGCTACTGCTAGACTCTGTAGAGGAAGCTGAAGCTTCCAAAGCTAGCTAGACTCCTAGATGTAACTATCTGAAGGATGCCTTTACTTTACTCAAAACCCTGGATCAGAATGAAAATCATGTATCAAGTAAGTAATGCTTATCCCTCCATCTCCCTCATCGCCTCAGCGCCGGTAACATCAGAAGGAATGTTGATCACGATGGTGATGGCTGATGCTAGATATATCACACCCAGACATCTATCTTGACCGGTAAACTTGTCAATATTGTGAGTAAGTAGTTTCATATAGATCTTACATCTCGCTAGATTTAGTGATACACAAGCTCCCCATTGGTCGTTACGAACAAAGGCCATTACATCAGGCGGAGCTCATGCCGTCACCATTTCTCTAGGACTTTCGGGCTACTTTCTAGACGTATGTCAGGTTTGACTTCTCTCGGATGGCCAGGTGATCTCCCGTCTGACCTAACGACCTCAATACTAGAGTAAAGTAAGCAATAAATATGTTTTGGAACTGTACTAAGACTATTATTGATGTAGCTAGAACGATTTGATCACTTATAGCTGACTATAGCTCTCTTATGAGAGCTCCGTAGCTTCCATCTTAGTCATATTTCGTCGGCGATTCGGGCCTTATGATTCGTCGTTTGACGCCTGATGCGAGCTGCATCGAGCTCTCCATATGTAGATTCCCAATTGCGAACACGAGGGGTGCGAGGAGGATCAAGATCACATCGAAATTGCCACCCTATTACCGTCAATCTCGGCCTATTCTCTCGGCCTCCCATGTTCTAGCCCTACAGCCATGCAGACATAGCCTCCCCCCCTTGATGTCACCTGCATAGTCGGGAGCAGGATTTAGACTTAGATTTAAATTTAGGTCCCACCATTGTAGGAAGCTATGTATATACGTATATATATGCGGCTACAGTCCCCAACGTCAGTAAAGGTCGATCACTTCATCACGGTTCCATCGCCTTTTCTTGTCTTCTCATAGTCCTTGAATCGGTACAAAATGCGTCTGAACATTGCGGCAGCTTTTGCATTGTTTGCCAACCTTGCCGCCGCCGGTGTAGCCATGCCGCGGCAGAGCGGCAACCGCCAGGTCTTTGCTCACTACATGGTGGGTTTGACGAGCGGACAATCCCAGGATCAATGGCAGAAGGACATCAGCGAGGCAAAGTCTGCCGGTATTGATGGCTTCGCTCTGAACGTCGGGTCCGCCGACTCGTGGAACGCCCAGCAACTGCAGCTGGCATATGACACGGCCTCATCCAACGGCTTCAGTCTGTTCCTATCTTTCGATATGGCCGCCAGCTCTTGGACCGTCGACCAAGTCGTCTCGCTCGTCAACCAATACAAGGGTGCTAGCAGCCAGCTCAAGGTCAACGGAAAACCGTTCGTCTCAACCTTCGAAGGTCCCAATTGGGCTGACAACTGGGCCTCGGTGCGTTCCGCTACGGGCGACATCTTCTGTGAGTATATCCCAAAAATTGTTGCCATCTCTTTGCCGTGACATAGATGTCTTCTCATCGACTACGACATTGCTGACTCCAGAGACTCTAGTGGTCCCAGACTGGTCTTCCTTGGGTCCCCAGGGTGTTGGGAGTAAACTTAGCCAGATTGATGGTGCTTGTACGTGCTCATTCCCACCCATCACATTGTAACCCCAGTAATTTACATTGCGTACCTAGTCAACTGGGGCGCCTGGCCGAACGCGAACGAATACACGATAACGACCGGTAACGACCAAGCGTACAAGTCGTCTCTCCAGGGCAAGGCGTACATGATGGGCGTAAGCCCATACTTCTACACGGGTATGAGAACTTCCACCAATCTTCGAGCCCATCCATCGAGACTCGCGAACTAACCCTGAACGTTAGACCTCCCACAATACAACAAGAACTGGTACTCGTCCAGCGACTCGTTGTGGTATGACCGCTGGAAGCAGGTCTTGGATATCCAGCCCGAATATATTGAGATCATCACTTGTGAGCGCACGATAGATGCCGACAACCAAATTCTCCAGGTCGAAGACTGACACGAATAGGGAACGACTACGGAGAGTCCAGCTACATCAACGACCCGGTTGCAGCACAGATTGTTAGCGGTGCCGAGACGTACGTCAACGGATTCGGGCATTCGGCCTTCCGTTTCGTCCTGCCCTACTTCATTAGTGCCTATAAGGCTGGCAACGCAAACGTAGACCTGCCGTCTGAAGGAGCTGTGGCATGGTACCGCACTACGCCAGCGACAGTATGCGGTGACGGCGGTAAGACATAATTATATCCGCCATGGCTCGATTGCAGGCGCTAATATCTAACTGCAGGTACCGTCTGGGGCCAGGGAGGTGGCGCATCGGCAGCGAGCGGCACGAAAGACGTAATTTCGATCATTGCGCTGTCCAACTCCCCCAAGGACATTACCGTCGCTATCGGGGGTTCGAGCCAGACCGTAAGCCCATCAAGCTCGGTCGGCAAGGCTTCGTTTTATCAAGTCGACTTCAGCGGGAAGACCGGTGCCGTCACCATCACTCTTGATGGCAAGTCCACTACGGGCCCTGAGATCACAAATAACTGCCCATCTACAGGCCATGTAAGATATCCTCAGAATACCCAAATGTGCAGAGCTGACGAGAAAATAGGTCAACTTCAACGCAGTCGCCATTCAAGTATGATTAAGGCCGTCTTGGGGGGGTGTAGCTAGCGGGAACTCGCTTCTTCTATTTCTCGATTCTTCACATGCTCTTGACCTAGGACAAAGGCCTCGTCTATGAAACATGACGAGCAGTGTACATAGTGCCTTTTGAATATATATATATGTTCCTCTTAAAGACTTGGATTCTTGGATTGGTATTCATGTGCACCTCCTAATCTGGCTTTTTGATGCTGACTTGGAATTTCTCTGCCCAGTCGGTAAATTCATCTCTCTGTCCCTCCCACGGCTTCATTAGCATCTCCGACGCTGCAAATGCGTCAAAAAAGCAAGAATCCATGGCGCGATCTATGGCGTCACGATCTAGCTCGTAAAATGCGCAAGCAACCTCGCCAAATCGGTGCGGTAGTCTCTTCAGCAACGGCAAAACTTCATCGAGGCGTTGCACGACTGGCGTCTGCGTGGAAGGGGGCAGCTGTGGTATAGTCTTTAACCGTCTCTTGACAATAGCAGTGTATAGGAGAGTTGTCAGCCGTAAGCGCTTCATGCATGACTCTAGACGCTCCCGGATCTTGTCCGGGTCATCTCTAGGTATGTGGCGCGGATTCATGAGGTCGTCGAGCATCTCCTGCGTTGAAATATGTGCGTTTTGCATCTGGTCAACGACATTGTGGACTTCGTTCTCCGGTGCTTGGCCGGCGTCGCTGGAGCCGTCATCGTCTTCATCTTCGTCGACCTCCTCGCTGTATTCCTTGAGCTCTTCTAGGATATCCTTCAGCGTGTCCCTGTACTCCTCGACCTTCTTGACTAATAGCCCTACAAATCCCAGCTTCTTAAGAAGAATTACATCGTCGCAAGCAGCCCAGATGATGCCCGTGGCAGCCATACTGCCTTTATCTCCCTTGGTGCCATTCTTCTGCGCGTTAGGCAGAACCTTTCCGTTCAGCGGGATTACCTCAACTAGGCTCCTCAGCTCTTTCAGTACGCGAAAACAGCGCCATGCGAGATCCTGACGGGCCACTGCGGTGTATTTGTCGGCGTCACAAATCTGGACAGCGGAGGCGAGAGCCGGGATGGGACCGGCAACTAGTTCGCGGAGGACCTTGCCGATGGCAGATGGTGTAAAAGGCTCGTTTATAATGAGGAGGGATAGCTTCGTTGTATGGGCCTTGATTAGGGTGGCGGAGTCGTGGGCGAGAGAAAGAGAATCAATAGAATCGGTGGTGGAGGATGACGATGGCGGGGCAGTCGCTTCGGAGGCTTTATTGACTGCGATCGAGTGAAGAAACAATTCAAGTTGAGATATGAGGTCTGTTGAGGATTTCACGAGGGCTTTTAAACCTTGAAGTGCATCACCAGCCGTACTACTCGTCGCCATCTTTCACAGTTGTGTTGGAATCCCTCCAATAATATATGCATAGAGGATGAAGTTTCGACGAGTTCAAAATTTACAATAATTTAGATCTCATCGATGGCGGGGCAATTAGGTACGTACCTAATGCACCTGTACCCTCCCGTTGCCGCCTGCTGCCAGCCACCACTTATTGTGAATAGACGGCTGGCCATTTGCACTGGCACCACTCACACGTCCCCATTCGTGTAAGTTACCTACATATCGAAACACGATATTTACTACCTGGTAATTCGTCATTACATTGAGTTTCTCAGTTTTCCACTTATTGAAACTAGGTACCTTTTCGTCAGTGCATTTAAAAGGTACATATGGCAACCTTCTGGAACCTAGTATCATTGATGCTAAATGACTACACGGACAAGTCTAAGATATTCTTCTCCTTTATACACGGATCTCAGCACTATTCTTCAAGCCCCAACTACCTTCGATTCAAACCTTGCGGCAACTACTCTCTCATCTCTAATTCTTTCTCATAAGATACACTGGATTTTATTGTTGCCTTGAGATTCATACCTTCCCACGACAATGTCCACCAACAATTCCCAAGCTCTTACCCTAGCTTCTAAACAAGCTGGTGAGATCTCTCCGTCTACGCTCCAAGAAACCCAGCAGGATAACATCTTTACGGTGACCGAACCCCGTCAAGTCGTTATTGATCCAGATGGAGAGCTTCATCTTACCGTTGGAATCCTGGACATCGTCACGTTTGTTGTGTGCCCTAAGACCCTCGCTCGATCATCCCCATTCTGGAAGACGCTCCTCTACGGCGGATTCGCTGAGTCTATACAACCCGACGGAGCCAGCAACAAAGAGTGGGTTGTTCGTCTCCCGGAAGACGACCCAGAGGCGATGGAGATATTCTTAAACATCGTCCATGGTTATTTTGACAAAATACCCACCTCTCTTGACTCTAAAAGTTCCACAGGGACTCCCGACCACAGGTATTTGTACAATCTCACTGTGTTAACCAATAAGTACGACCTTACTAGAATCCTACTGCCTTGGGCCCGGAATTGGGTAAAGGAAATAGCCAAGAAAGTTCCCCTCGACACAAAGACTCCAGATCCTAGTGTAACATCACTAGTAGAACACCTGTCGTGGATTGCCTGGGAATTAGGGGACAAAACGATGTTCGTAAAGACGGTCAGATATCTAATTCTACACTCCGTCACCCGCAAGAAAGGTGGTTTGCGACATGACTATCCATCTTCGTTGAAGTTGTTTTCCTACAACCTCGAACCAACAGGACTTTCTAGTAAGTAAAGATCCCAATTGTTGAAGCAGAAAGACGATTAACACATAAGAGGTTTTATCGAAGACCAGCGGCTGGAAGCAATCAGAGAAATGCTCGAGCCGGTGGAGGATGTCGTGGCAAGTCTTCTCCGGAGCAGTGAAACAACTCCCGGGACCGTCTGTTCGTACAACTCTAGAGAGTTTGAATGCGAGATGGCAATGCTTGGAGTTATCGTTCACTCACTCACGCCCAAAGGTCTATACCCTATTCCTAAACACAGGAAAATTAGCGTTAGCGTTATGCAGTTGGGGTATATACTGAAAGCCATAGACTGCAAGAGCCGTGTACATGGATGTGATGTATACCGCGATATCAGAGATGAAGTCTGTGAGGTTGAAGGAGAGGTAGGCACTACGCTTACTCAATCCCACGTGCAGCATCTGAAAGCACAGGCGAAGAAAAGCGGATTGGCAGAATAACATTTGAGGCAGGGATGTTGTCCTCTTTCCAAGTATCAAAATTGACAAGTGCCTTGTAAGCACCCAGTAGATCTGAATATACGGAAAGAAGCTATTTTACCCATAAGCGCCTCGAAATTGGTACCTTAGCATGCCCCTATAAACTACCCAAGGATGCCACTTATAACACTTCTTAACATTTAATGAGTTGAATTCATCCTGCGTTCCTTGCTATTAGATTGTAATCAGGTCTCTGTAATGTAATCGGAGGCTGAAGTCAGCTGTGTTTATGATAATTTGGTACAAGCAAACTCATAATTATACTAACCTGGATAACTTCTAGGTTACCTTCTAGTTCATTGCAACAATTCCTTTATAATGGAGTGCCCTTTTGTACCTTTATTACAGAACTGTCGCTGCTCGAGTCGAGCCACTCATAAGACTACAATTTCAACTTTCCCTCACGATTCTCTGTGACTTATTCGATTGGACCTTTTTCCTAATCAGAAGGGGTATACGTCGATTATTATGCTAGGGGGCGATACGCAACCAAACCTTTCAGTGTCTCTCGATCGTTCTAGATCTTCATTTCTGCCCTAGTTATTGCGTGAGTTCGACCCTGCAAGTGTGACTGGCCCTCCGGACTACTCCAAATTATCGTGCGTCGGTGTGGTACTGCATGACACTTAGTAATTACCGCACCGAAAGTCTTCAAAACCTATTGTAATGCTCCTCAGCCTGCATTAGGCATGCGAGCGCTACGATGAAAGATATAATCAGCCAATTGTACAAGCCTATATTCATACCTTATCAAAATACAGATAGGGGGGAGAGTCTGCAGCCGTTGTCATTGGGTTAAAGCTTTTCCTAATACAAAGACTTGCATGCTTAAGCATTACCGGAACTAGATAAATGTGATATAGGTAGTTCTAGATTCGTGATCGGTAGTCGATTAGAATGACGAACCTCTGTCGTTTGAACTCAACGTTCTAAGACATGCACAAGTGCTCAGTCAGCACTTTAGACATAAGTATTAACAATACACCACCTTCTATACCTCAACCTTACCCCATGAGTCTAGTACTTAAAGGTACTACCCGTCGAATTCATTAAGAAATATCCGCCTAGCGTCATTTTAGTCTTCGTGTACTAAGTAGGATACTAGATTCTCAAACAAGATGCAAACTGATATTCCGTTGCGCGAAGCAGTTCATAATTTTCAGGTCAGTGCGCCGCCGACAGACAATGATACCCAATCTGAAACTGGCCAGCCCAGTGATGAATGGAAACTTGAGCAGGGTCTAGCGGGAGTAGAGCTGCATCTGCTCGATCAAACGAGGGGAAAAGAGATAGATGGCGATATTCCTGGCTGGGAAGGGGACACTGCGTCAGTTACAAAGAAGTCCGATTATAAGCTTGCCGCCGACGAACTACCTGGTTGGGATGGGTAAGTCAATGTTTTGCCGTTAAGAAGAAGATTCCTTTATTCGTATCGCTAGCCTAACCACAAGTCAATAGGTATGTCGAGTGGGAGGATTACCCAGATAAAAAAAGAAAAGCACATGAAATTCTGATCTCTCAGAAATTCCCGCCTCCGCCCGAATTCCAGCTAGGTCCTATTCCCGGAACTAACCCAGTCCTCGAGGGTGAGCTTGTTTCCTTTGAATTGCTGATTATCTTGCTAGAAACACTGATTTTTACCATGTTTCAGGAGTCAGGTGGAAATTATGGCACCGTGCGATCGGCGGACGCCTTGCGGTAGTCCCAGAAGAGTCATGGGCGACTGTGCTGAAAGAAAAGTCACCGGATATGCTGCATCTCCTGCAGTTTCCTTACAACGGCGAGCCGCCCAAAAGGCTTGTCACTGCTCAGCCGGTCACTCCAAATTCTCTACATTTCATCCGCAACCACGGCGGAATACCGTCGATCGACCCCTCGGCGTGGTTTCTCCGCCTTGACGGCCTAGTCAAGGAGCCGAAGAAATTGACGTTGTCGGATCTCCAGGACGAGAGCCGCTTTCCGCGCATGGAACGGCTCGTCACTATCCAGTGCAGTGGTACACGACGTATCGAGCAGATCGGGCTCTACGCCGGTGAAGGAGACGAGATGATTAATGCCCCTTGGGCGGAGGGCGCCATCGGAACGGCAAAATACGTGGGGATCTCGCTCAAGAAGGTTATCAAGTACTGCGGCGGCCTCAAAGACGACGGCAAGCATTTGGAACTCGTAGGCGCGGATACTTACTTCAAAATGAACGAGGTCATGAACTACGTCATCAGCGTGCCCTACTCCAAGGTTAAAGCGAATGAAGTCATGCTAGTCTGGGAAATGAACGGGGAACCTTTGCCCAAAATCCACGGCGCGCCGGTTCGAGCGGTCGTGATGGGATATATTGGTGCCAGAAGCGTGAAGTGGTTATATCGTATCACAGCAATACCCGAGCCGACTCGGGCCGCAGTGCAGAGCAGGGAATACTTGTACTTCAATCAGCAGGTGGGCAAACATAATCAACGTTGGACTGATGGCATCCAGATTCAAGAGATGCCGGTCAGCAGGTACGTCGGTCATTTCATAGCTCTTCCCCGTGCGCATGCCTTCTCTTTCAATTCGTCTCAGGAGCTAGGGTGTCGTCATAGGGACATACCTAGACCCCCTAACTTCAAAAGGAATTACAGGTTCTGATCGCTGTAGTGCCATCATGTCCCCGTGGAACAAACAAGTCGTCGTACACAAGGGTAAGATAGAGGTCAAAGGGTGGGCATACTCAGGAGGCGGTCGTTGGCCTGAACGCGTCGAAGTCAGCGCCGACGGAGGATTCTCATGGTATGCCGTACCAGTAGAAAACATGAGTGCTAAGCATAAGTTCACGTGGCGCACGTGGCACATGTGGCTACCATGCGATGTCGAAGGCTGGATCGAGATCGTGGTGAGGTGTTGGGACAACAGCCTCAACACGCAACCCATCGAGGTTAGGGACGCATGGAACTGGGGTTTACATGTGACGAGCAGTGCTCACAGAATCAGAGTGTATAGTGTGAATAAGGCAAAAGAAAGGACGAGGGAGAGGTTAGGAGAATTCGAGAAGCGAGGCATTTCATTTGTACCCATTACTAGGCCGACTGAGTTCCCGTATATGACTTGGGAGGAGTATGACGAATATTTCCGGAATAATGGGCCTAGGGATGTGGACGAATAATATCAAATATCAAGCTGGAAGTCGTCATTTGGATGATTTGGCATTAACGGCTGTCGATGGAGGTCTCGCGAGAGGCCGTTGTGTGGTGGTTGGTTCAATGAAATGGACTCTTGAATATTTGCAAGCGATTCGTAGGTAATCCTATCTGCAGACAATAAACACACTCTTTAACGTTGTTACGAGGTCTACTTGAATACCGAACTACCGAGGGAGACGTTTCTCTCATTCTATCAACCTGTAGAACTGTGCCCCTATGACCTGTTCACCGGTCCACTTTCCTCTTTGGGCTCCAAAGTTTCCGGTTTCTGTTTCTGCACTGACGCCGTAATTACGGCAGAGACCTGCATTTTAGCGGAGCCGTTGGGATGCCGGAACGGATTGAGAGCTCTCGGAGTGGACATAATAGGCAATGGGTCCCCGATGATTATTGTCGTGGGGCGTCCAACCATGTTGCCGGAATGATAACTTGAGCTATTTCGATTAATTGCAGAAGTCTTGATTCAGGCACATCCTGTGTCAGATATTGAAAATATCTACTAGACGTATGTCCTATGATGAGATGTTATCTCTATTTTAATGGATAGAGATACAATCGGCAAGATTCTCCGTGATGAGTGAATGGCAGATGATGTTCGAAGCCGGAGTTTTAATTGGTCGCTGATAAGGAGGCTCGTCAGGCGGAACTGCTAACCGTGAGTCTCAACCAGCGGGTTGTCTCAGATCCTAGACTTGATATAATGTACTTTAAATAAGTCTCGTGAGCTATACAATAACAGATTGGTGCTGTGACACGTGCTTCAAAGAGCTTAATACGTGGAATTTCTACCGTGATACTACCTGACATCTTGGGAAGATTGTCAGTGTAGAGGAAAAGGGGAGTTGCATTACGCAGAATACAGACGTGGAGAAGCGATTTTCTTCTCCAATCACCTATTCCTTACCATCTAACGCACAGTACTTCGAGTTGATATAGTATAAGCCAAGCCTGCCGAGGGAGGCTCTGTTGTGTCAATACGACATTCTTGCGCAAGACCGGGGTAATCAAGCTGGGTCTAGTGATACGTGCTTTGGGCTTGACTTGGTTGTTTCTCAAAGATTGTTATGTTGAATGTTTACATTAAACAGCGAAATAGAATGAATATTAAACATGCTGGGAGATGAGAATACAGGCTTTGAATAGTCATTATGATATGACGGTGATGTTGAAAAGGGGAAGAGACATCACAACGTTGAATGATAACCATTTCGATAATACAAAAGTTAGTTTGAGTACTGTACGCACAAGTCGGAGTAGGTAGGGCCTTACACTGGTCAACACTTGCATTGAATGCATAAAGGTAGGCACATGTAGGTATAAGGCGATGTAGGTAATTCATAGGTACATTCGTGCTTCGATCCACATCATTTCCACTGATTGGGAGGGCATCTTACGTATGTATAACTTCAATATTGACAAGTTCTGTCCCCTAAACTCTAAAATAATTTCGTTACGTACCTACCTACATGTATACATATACATTCAAATATCCAGCTTTCCTGTCTGTTTGAAAATCTATACATAAATATGTACTTACATATATGTAGGTACATATATGTAGCCTGCACGTACTTTATGTACGTACGTACGTGCATACATGTACATTAATGTAGGTATGCATATAGTGGAGTATTGGATCAGGTTATGAGGTAGGTTCTTAATGTGGGTCCGAGTTAGGTAAGGTTATTGTAGTGTTATGCACTTTGTACCGAGCAATTGTGCTCCCCCACCTCTAAACATTACTTCATCACATTGGATTTCGTCTTTTGTCCAGCACTTCCGAGCCGGATCTTTTATCGCCAGGGCGACAACGTGGGAAGTAGGCCTAGCGTGTCCCTTTTCGATGCACAGTACACAATATATTTCATTCTCACCCATCTTTTTCTTTTTTTCCTACTCTCGAACAGGTGGGCCAGAACAGAAGCTATCCTTCGCTTTCGACGGATTAGACGCTGTGTCTTAGAATCTCGCATATCTTCCAGAGTCCAGAGTTTCAGCACTAGCCCATCCGTGACACAGCAGAATCTACAAGAATTCGAACCCGGCGATACCGACCTGACGGATACAGATACACGACGAACCAGCAAATAGTGGCTAGGTTAACTTGTGTTGGTCGAGGCCCAAAGCCAAGCTAAAGACAGCCAGTTCATCCAGTCCTGTGCTAGGAATACGTCCACGCATTCGTTCCTACATACATTCCTAAGGTACTGTACCACTGCCTGTGCCTTACCATTTGTGCACCGACATCACTATTGCATAGAGAGGGAGCTTTTGATCCAGTGACGCACCAAATAACTTCCCTGGATGGCCTCTTGGTCCATCTTACTGGATACCCTCAACAATATGCGTTACGAATACCACCATTAATAGTAACTGCCTCTGACTCGAGAACTCATTGACGCCTGTTTGGTGCGTATGTACTTGTTTTACTAGTCCGCAGGTCAGCCATTCTCGTGCCTCTTCCTACTTATAGTCATCTCCAGAGCCGCATTTTCTGATGACAATTCGATTGAATAGTATACGCATGATACGAGAACACAACAGCCATACTCGGCCATACCCTAAACAGCGATATCAACATACAAAGACGAGCAACCCTATTACCGATCTGATTGGTCCTGGATGACGAATCTGCCATTCTTCGACCTCGTTACTCCAATATCCCACATCTTACGTGCATATGACCAACATAACGGCCGATCTTACTTTTTTGACAGCACAATCCCTAGGTCGCTTCGACTATCCTTATCGTGCATCTGTTATCGAACTACCCGGTTGCGCGTGGTATATCGTCTGCTGAGAACTTAGCACGGTTTGAAAAAATGGGCAACACACACACAAAAGACGCGAGGGGCGGCTCTCGTGTTGGACCCCATGGGTCTCACTTGGATCCCGGAGGAAGTTCAACTGGTGCCGGTTATCATGGTGAGCTCCCTGATCGATCAAGACGAGCCAGTCGACCCGAACTTAGCGGATTAGGGTTGGCGTTCGGTGGTTCGTCAAGCTCCCGTCATCAAGATGCTCCCTTCGAACACCGAGAAACGAAACAAGAGAAGGAGGCACGAAGGCTCGAGAGGGAGCGAGTAGCACGCATCAAGGAACGCGAGCGTAGCATGAAAGAGGAACATGTAGACGGTGGCTATCTCGTTACGATGGGTATATATACCGCACCCGAGGACTTCTGCAAACCTGTGGTCCGCCAGTTACAGGTAAGCGATACGTGTTCTCGTCGGTCAAGTGTTGTCTATTAGAGCTAATCTAACATTGGATACGATAGATCGAAAGGAAAATAGCTCCCTTTTGGCGTGGACTGGATGACTTTAACGAGAATTGGGCCGAGCATCAGATTATCGCTGCTGCACGTGGCCTTGAGATCCCTCCTGCCGACGAAGTTCCCGAACATCTTATTCCTCAGCCCAGGCCAGCCGAGTCGCCGGGTACTTCTACGCCGAATCTTACCGTCCCAATGGGACCTAGGACTCTTTCAATTTCTTCTGACATGCCTGCTTCAAATACAGGCTCAGCTTTGCCTTCTCCTACATCGCCTATTGGCCCGAGAACCGCCTCACCATTCAAGCCTCACAAGAAGTCTCTGGCAGCAGCTCTCAATCTCTCTCGCAACGGCTCGCATACGGATATTATTACACCGCGCGAGATAAACCTTCCTCACGATCCTTTCGTCAACGGCCAACCGCTCGAAGTATTTCTATACAAGGAGGGAATCGAGTGTCCGCTTTGCCTCATGTATTATCCTCCATATCTGAATCGCACCCGTTGCTGCTGTCAAATCATTTGCAGCGAATGCTTTGTGCAGATCAAGCGCCCGGACCCGCATCTTCCCGAGCACCACCCAGACGACGAGAATGGCCAAGCGTCAACTAATCCGGAGGAGCGTGAGGGTGAGCTTATCATGGAGCCAGCTAAATGTCCTTATTGCACTCAGACTGAGTTTGGTGTGACATATGAGCCTCCTCCTTTCCGTCGCGGCCTGACATATGCGTTCAACCCACCAACGTTGGGTTCTATGAGCACGGCCATGTCATCTTCGAGCTCACTCAACTCGACCCTATCTCCATCATTAGCTACGCCTTCCGCAAATGCTAATCGCCGACGGACGCAAAGCGTGTCTGCCAACGCGCCTGGAGTCATCACGACCGACCGCATCCGACCTGACTGGTCTACTAAACTGGCAGCGGCTCGTGCGCAACAGCGTCGTAGGGCAGCGGCAGCCGACGCCCTACATCATGCTGCTTTCGTGATGGGGAATCAAGAATCCCGCACCATCTTTGGTCGGCCGTCACGGTTTAGTCGGAGGGCCGCGGGAAGCCATCGAGGAAATGAGAGCCCAGGTAGTAGTTCCAATCTTCAACCAAACGATGGCGGAGCCGATGTTCCATC
Source organism: Hypoxylon sp. NC0597 (assembly GCA_022432515.1). Lineage (NCBI taxonomy): Eukaryota > Fungi > Ascomycota > Sordariomycetes > Xylariales > Hypoxylaceae > Hypoxylon > Hypoxylon sp. NC0597. Next base: position 300,626 of record JAJKLA010000031.1, read on the forward strand.
TGCTTCCGAAACAGGTGGCCGCATTGTTTCTAGCCGCATTGGACCAGGTCGAGAAAGGATAGATGCTGCGCACCTCGAGAGCCTCATGATGGCGGAAGCAATAAGATTAAGTCTAGCAGATGAGGAGGAGCGTCGAAGAAAAGCAGAGAAAGAAGCTCGTAAAGAGGCTAAGAAACGGGAGAAGGAGGAAAAGAAGGCTACTAAGAAGAAGGGGGATGTGTATGGCAACAGCGGCAGTAGTGCGAGCGCGAGTTCTCTTAGTCTTGGACTCGGGCGAAGGCGAGGCAATAGTGCCGCCAGCAACTTACGAATGGAAGCCAGCGTAGCTGCAGCCAGCAGTGCCTCGACTGGTCAAACCGGTAGCGGCCCTGCAGACTTAACCTTTGGATCCTCTTCGGCTTCGATACAGAACGACAAGGGAAAGGCGATTGACCGTAACGAGAACGAAGAGAGTCAAACGAGCGGCACTAGTGCTCCAACTTTACCTATTCCGGTACCATCGCAACCTTCGAGAGGGTCTTCACATCTTCGTCAGATGAGCAACGCCAGTTCTGTCAGCTCTAGCGGAGTCGACAGTATGCCAGGTAGCTATTCCAGTAAGAACCTCGGCGCTGACCCCGAGGATCCTCGGTCGAGCGGTCTTAGCTTGGCTGCACGTAGTGAAGAGGGTGATAGTGCGAATTCGGAACCCATGTTTAATTTCAGGAGTCTGGCGGAGATGGTCGGCGTCCCAATTGATGGCGATGCTCATTCGCCCGACGGTGAAAATCTGAGTTCGAGCAGCAAACCCGCGGATGCCGACGAGGCTCATGGTGAGCATGTAGAGCATGCCGCAAATCCTCCCGATGAGAAGAAAGCCAAAAATGAGGACCGACCCAGCCTCCAGATTCATGAGAATACCCAAAGCTCCCAAGAAAAGGGAGAAGCGACCACCTCTCCACCCGAACTTATGATTACACCCGACACTCCAGGACCTGTCAATAATGACAAAGACGATTCTAAGCAACTCGGCCGCATCGACACGGCGGAGAGACCACATGAAGTCACCCAATAGACTCAAATTTCATTACTATTTATTATATTCTCCCTGAGGGTTTCTCTGGTGACAGCGGGTTTATTAGGTCTTTGAGGTCCATGGATATTTGCATCAAAGGGGAGGCGGGCGCTGTTCACCTTCTTTAGTTTGGAGTTGAGGATTGTATACATAGATGTGTGGCATTCAATGACAACATAAGATAATTCCCTCGAGCGAGGTCAATGAGCGTCGAGGTGTATTAGGGACCGCAACCCTTGGCGGAAATCAAGATTTCCTAATCAAGCTGCTGTTCTCTCATATGTCTAGCCTTACCGCAAGAAATAGGTAGATTCACCGGTGCATTCAGTGATAATTGGTAATTAGGTACCTACCTGGTATGCAACTTAGAAGATTCAATTTCGGTCTAAGGAAAAGTAAATAAAGTGCAAATATAATGCAATGAAACTACTCCTGGCTTTACCATCATATCCAGAATTCAATTAACAATTGCTGGTTGGCTGGCGCTAGAATTATGAGCCCATTAAGTACTCATCGTCCTAATCAGAATCCAGCTTTAGGATATGCTCCATAGGGGGTATGGGGTGGAGGCATCCATATATCGTATATCTCTTATATGCCGCGATGGCATTAGTATCTAGGGCAGCCGACATCCTCCCGTGTAAGAGATCCTGAGATCTTGTAATTTCTACTTCTGGATCTTCATCCAGACTATTAGATTACCTTAGGCCCCAGTGTTAGGAGGCCTGGAAGAATTACGACGTCTCCGAACAGATGCTATTGCAACCGTTGCGATATTATACTCTCTGCAAGGACAACATATTATTTCCCGCACAGCTATTGGAGCCTGTATATGTACCATCATGCATGGCAGCCGAGAGATTCAAAGAGTGGGGATTAGACAACAAACGCGGGTAGCTCCTCCACCTCAACGTTTACTTGGGACTTGGCAGCGTGCTTGGTCAGGATGCCATCGTCGGGGGTAACGCCGACCTCGGTAGGCTTCCTCGCGTTGACGAAACCCGGTTCGGGACTACTCCAGCTGTAGTTCTTCCACTGTGCAAGGACATCCCACATCTTCTCCACTACCCCTTGGATCTTCTGCCGCCGATCCAAGCTCCACTGTCTCCTTCTCGTCTGCTCAACGTCTGACGTCTCCGGTTCAAGACCCTCAATCACGCTGTTAAAGACGCGACAGGTTTCCTCCAGCTCGGCGACGCTCGAGATGCCCATGACGCTTACGCCAACCCGGGCTCCAGCTGGTAACTTAGGAGTGCGGCCGCCTTTGGACGCGCCGACTCGGGACCAGTTATCTAGCGCCCACCGTATGGCAACGACCTCCAGTTTCTCACCCATACTCGCTGCAACCGGTACCAAATCCTGACACGCCTTCCTCAGTCCTTCCGGGCTGGGATGCCACGTAGCCATAGGACCCGCGTCGGCGCCCCTCGTCGTCAGCAGGCCCATGCCCAGCATACTAGCATTCAACACAACATCGACACCCGCGTTCTCGAACCGCGACATAGCCTCCGCGCCCAGCGTCCTGTTCTGTATCGTGTAGTGCCCGTAGCTCAGCACAGCATCCAGCGGCTCGCCCGTCTCGCGAAGCACGAGCTCGGCGAGCTCGCACAGCTTATCGACGGGGTATCCGCTGATGCCGACGTACCGAATGACGCCCTCGCTGCGCAAGCGGCGCAGCTCGCGGACTGCGGTCAGGACCTCGGCCGGGGAGACGAACTCGACATCGTGCATGTACACCAGGTCCAGGTACGACGTGTGCAGGCGTTCGAGGCTGCGCAATACCGAGTACCTAACCCAGGCAGGGCTGTAGTCGAATACATCGCCGGCGATACGACCGGCTTTTGTGACGAGGAAGTAGGAGGACCGCGGATGGTTCTGGGTGACGGAGGGGTGCGCCAGGGCGTCGCCTAGGATGAGCTCTGAGGGCCCGTAATAGGGCGAGGTGTCGAAGGCGCGTACGCCAAGGTCGAGGGCGCGCGACACGATGGAGATGGCGGGCAGATCGAAAGGGTTCGGGACGTACTGGGTGTTGAAGGTGGCGGTGCCGAGGATCAAAGGGGGGATGGAGTCGTGGAGGGGCCGGCGTGCCGGGATGACATCCGGGGATAGGGAGCCCATTGTGACGGCTCGCTCTCTTTCACCCTCGAACTTCCTTTACCTTTTTCTCTGGGTGAATATAAAATACTGCTAACGACCTAGGACACAAGAACTACGTAGGTGAGCAGCCAGGGAGCTGGGTTAGTTGACTTCGGATGAGACATGTAGTACTCGGGGACAAACTCGGAGCTGGCGCAAGTCGCAAAAATATAGTCGAGGGATTTTCAGGGTCTCACAGGTGAAAGTGGGGGGATAGAGGCTAGACTAAGCTATACGTAGATCGGATCTAGACGGAAAGAGGCAAAGGCCAAGAGGGAAGTATAGTAGGCTAGTCTACCGTCCTCATCGGAATATCCATCTTTAAGGGTTGTCATCATCATAGATGGATCATCACCATTCATAGCCTTGCCGGGACACCAAACAAAAGGATATCTAGAGACTAGAGAATAGCGGCGAGTCATTTACGATAGCTAAAAAGAGGAGACGGGTTTCTGCTTATGCTGTACGGAGTCGACGGGAGAGGGGGGGTTGTGGTGTATACACTCCCATCTTGTCTCACATGAAGCGGGAGTTGTTGGTTTGGTAATCAAGCAGAAAATGCACTTTGTTTTCCCCGATTTCGCCGAGCCGATTAGAAGATTTGAAATCTAATCTCTAGTCCTATGCAAGATAAGAGTAGCACGTCATCCAGCCTAAGTTTTGTCCTATCAGCGATCTGCAACTCCTTGCCTAGCTCTAGAACACACGCGGTTAGCCATGTGGCGCGGCCGCTGCGGCACATACCGAGACGGAAACAGCGGAAACAGACGGGGCAAAAAAAAGCTACTTTTATTCCTACATGACAGCTTGGGATCTCAATCATGTGATCACCGATTTCTAATACCTAACCTAACACTACTATCCAAATCTATGTCTCTTGTATAGAAGACCGCTGAAGAAGCCTAGAAGATAAAACAGATAGGTAAGTTAGGTACCTGAGGTACATAAAAGATGAATGGCTAAGACCCGGGTAATCCACGTAATCGGCCCCTATTTCGATTTGAATCTTTCATGAGCGGGTCCTAAAGATTGATGATTCATGAGTGTGCACCATAGCTAAACATTTCCGCTCAAGTATAGCGATATTCCAAGGTGTCCAGCAGTTGTTTATTCCCAACCTTTGTCACTAAAGTCTGAAGTGAAGCTAGAGCATTGTGGCCTTTCACAAGTCCCATATGCAGCTGTAAGCACCTTATGTTTCCCCCCTTTAATATAGACATATTCGTGTAGTTCGCCAGGTCTCACCAAGGTGGACTACATAAACTGTAATCTGTCTACGTAGGTATATATCATGTTAACAACTTATTCTAGATCCAGTAATAGCTCCTCACCACGACTAACCTATGTTACTAAACAAGTAAAGCACCGAAACAAGAGGAAGTCGGAAGACCATTTAAATATTTTTGCATCCAAAGTTTCACACCATGACTTAACTTATTCAACGACTCGGGGGAATATAGAGCGACATAGCAGATTTGCAGAGCAAAACCCCTGCTTCTCGGTCAGAAATCCTAGAGAAAGAGTGCTCATCTCGGCTGATTAGCGCGATGCATATGCGGCTTGTGATCGTTTAACCGCTTCAATCTAGTGCTCGACATAACCTCATCTGCTAGGGTTCTCTACTACAGAGTGCCTGCAAATTGGTGAAGAATTAATTTCATCGTGAACCATTTTTCATTTGCACCCGGGCTTCTCTTTCACCCAAATACCTTCCTGCGTTTAACTATATATGCTCCTAGCTAGCCCTTTACATATTATAGTCTACAATTTGCTTACTACTTGTGCTAGCTCAATATTTATAGCTATTGCTTCCCTGAGGTTTCAAGAACGATAGTGAAATCTCTGCTTAAGATAGTTGGTAATTTTTATGGCATTCCCTAACTTAATGTATTAGCAATGTTTATCTTAATAACTACTTAGAGGTAAGTACCTACTTAAATATTAATACGGATTTAATGGGCTTCTATATTCGGCGGGGAAATATTAATCGCTATAGAACTCTGAAATGTATATATAATGGAGGCTGATGATAATCTCATGCCACTTCTAGTTAGGAAGTCTATTAGTAGTTGCATGGCGGAACGTCTTCTCCTTACTTATGTCTTTAAAGTCGTTTGTGACGAGAAGCTATAATGTTTCAAACAGAGATATTATGTCGGAATATCTACCCAATCAAATCCCGACGATAGCTACATCGCCGGGAAATAATGTTGTATACGAGGAGTAGTCAATAAAGCGTGTTTTCGTACCAAACTCCTTATATAATGGTCTCTATTGGGACCATGATATAGGGACCTCGTCCTATTTCACCCAATGAATACAAGTTCCATGAAGTACCAAGGCGTGTCTCCTAGGCCAATTAACTTGGTCTGATAATTTTTCTTCGGCATCATGTTTATTAATCTCTTAGGCACTGTCAGTTTCAAAGACGACCCTGCCCTTCCATTAGAAATAGGTTTGCAACTGTCACTGATGTCATGCAGCAACACTATGAGGCAAGGTAGGTATATAATTCATCTGAACATGATTCTTCGATGCGTACCCAACGTATACGTAGCGGATGTGTTGTGTGATCCCAGGCTAAATTGCCGATTTGGAGTATCCCAGGTTACCAATTCGTGGGGATTCAGGGGCGACAAGATAGCTTTGTTGGAAAGACGTCCATCCTAATTTGATAATTTGGAGAGGATCGCCCGAATTTCGTCGCGCATAGTTTATTACCAGAAAGTCTACGCGGAACGTAGATATAAAGTAGAGCCACTTGATGATTCAGGCTAATGTCTACTTCGGGAAACCTCGCCAGGGGCCCGACAGGTCCAATGAGATCGAAGGTAAAACTAATTCAGTCTACCCATGACATAGATATGCATGGGTGCTTGACTCTTGGCCTGTTTTGCTGCTACCTGGGCACATGCTATTATAAGATTCCGGAGGCGTCTTTTCCCAACTTGGGCTGTTATTGTCCGGAATCTCCACGCGGAGTGACGATCTCCATTCCCAAATTTCAAGGGTAGAGAGGTGGGCTCTGTGGCATATATTATACTGCACTTATGGGATTTAAACATGGCGTTGTATGTTATTCCGGTCCAAACAAGCTAGCCGTTTATGCCACGTTGGCTTCAGCCGCGCTGGAAGGTGTATACCCTTTGAAGCGAACGTGGCAAGGGGCAACGATGGTTCCCCTCGATCTTACATCATGAAGAGGCACCGGCATGGCAACCTAGATGGTACCTTGATGTGCAGAGCTCCTATATTGGGCTACCCATATTGGCCGTTGCGGAGGAGCTCTCCAAATTAATTTCGCTCGGTTGAAGCCATGCCTGTAAATGCGACGGTGCTGTTTGACATTTGTTGATATAAAGTATGGTGCCTCCTTCCAGACACCCGTGTCGGCATGCTCGTTATTTCGGCCTTTTCACTTCCTCAGTTAGAGATTAAGCATGAAGTGGTCTACAGTCACTACCGGTGTTATCGGCCTCACTGGGTCTGGTGAGTAGCATTTCAACGTCCCAAGCGAAAATAAAAATGAAAAAGAAAGGGGGGTATAGTACTTACACATCTTAGTCCTCGCCCAAACGGACACGACTCCATTTGTCGATGCTGACACTGGAATTACTTTCCAGTCTTACACAAGCACAGATGGGATCACCTATCGATTAGCTCTACCGGCTGAAGCGAGCGGCGATGCTGCCTACGATGTGATCCTCCAGATCGTAGCGCCGGTCGAATTGGGCTGGGCTGGATGGGCCTGGGGAGGTGCAATGACTTACAACCCTCTGACTGTCGTATGGAAGAACGGAGACTCGGTCCAGTTCTCTTCGCGCCAAGCTACGTGAGTGACATGCCCAACTATGCAGATTCTCTCAGGCTCGAGGGCAAGAAAACATTAGGCTGATCAAAAGGCAGTGGATACTACGTGCCCGGCACATATGAAGATGCTAAGTACACGGTCCTCAAGGGCACTGGTGTCAATGAGACGCATTTCAAGTTCACGGCTCTTTGCACGGGCTGTGCTAGCTGGACGGATTTTGACGGTAACCCGTGGATTCTTAATGGTGCAGGCGACACCAATTTCGCCTATGCTTTCTCGAGTACGCCGGTTGAGGAGCCAGCGAACCAGGATTCGGGCTTCAGCATCCATGATAACGTCGGGAGATGGATCCACGATCTGGCGGGCGCAAGATCCGACCAGTTCGAGGAGTGGGTGACGACCAACACTCCTGCGTAGGTGATGACAGCTTGATCAGTCAATGCGGTAACTTGGACTTATAATCAGAGTAGTCAAGAGCTATAATATTCGAGGCATTCGTTATCATGGCGCAGCTTAGACAGGTGCCCTTGGCTTGATAGGTAGAGGGGGAATGAATAGATAAAATAGCTAAACATGTGAGTCCCATCCTCGTAGATCATACATGTAATATGATATGTAGTCCAGCCATTCAATGTTGTTGAAGTCGAGAGGAGAGACTGCATAGGAGAATAACATTGAAATAATATAGGCGCTTCAATTGGGATGGGGGGTATTACGTAAGGCTGGAAAGGCCCCTAATATTGAATTAAAGGGCCAGCGGGGTAGCTTTCTACACTATGCTAATAGCGGATATCCTGCTACATGACGGGCATCTGGATTTCTTGGGAGAACTTTGAAGCCCCCACCATTTCTACAGCTTCAACATTCAGCTTCTATAAGATGAAATAAACGATTAGGTACTGTCCTCGTTAGGATAGAATGCGCAATCGCCGCTATGGCTCCAGCGAGGAAATCCAAAGCTCACCGACCAGCGCCGCCCTCTCGAACCCTCATTCTCGATAACGGCGCATACACGATAAAGGCTGGGTACGTGTCGGGAGACGCGGTCGACGAACCCCGTGTAATACCGAACTGTATCGCTCGAGATCGCAACAAGAAAATTTATGTTGCTTCTGAACTAGAAAAATGCACCGACTTTAGCGAAGTCGCTTTTAGGCGACCTGTCGAGAAGGGCTTCATTGTGAATTGGGAGGCCGAGAAGGACATCTGGGAGCATGAATTTTTCGACGATAAGGCTCCTCAACCATGCGACCCCTCCGAGACTCGATTGCTACTTGCCGAACCATCGAATTCCCTCCCCGTACTGCAGACAAACTGTGATCAGATGGTATTCGAAGAGTTTGGCTTTGCGAGCTATTATCGAGGCATTGGTATGTCGCTACTGCATGCTTTAGGAGAGTTGAAACCAATTCGTTGCTTACCAGTACTGCTTCAGGCCCATCGTTGAATGCCTATCATGACGTACAAGGCATCCTTCGCACGCCACGAGACCCTGGAACTGTCGCTCAGCTCCCGGCCGAGATTCTCCTGCTTATCGACACTGGGTACTCCCATACCACTATTACCCCTATCCTCCAAGGCAGGCCGATCCATCCTGCCATCCGAAGGCTTGATGTGGGAGGGAAGCTGTTGACAAACTACCTAACGCGGCTACTTTCGCTCCGCCACTATGATATGCGTAACGAGACATATATAGTCAACGAGATGAAGGAGGCCGCGTGTTACGTCTCCCTGGATTTCAAAGGAGATCTTGAACGCACTTGGAAGGGCACGAGAGGTGAACGTAGGGAAGACTACCTCAATGGCGGAGGGGTAGCCCGGGATTATGTCCTCCCAGATTTCCATACGAGAATGAAAGGTATCGTGCGAGAGTTTGACCCTGTTCAAGCCTCGAGGGCTAGGAAATTAGCTGCCGGGCGAGCAGGCGAGTCTAGTGAGGACGTGTTGACTCTCAGGAACGAACGCTTTACAGTTCCGGAACTTTTATTCCATCCTTCGGACATTGGCATACGCCAACCGGGTATTGCGGATCTCGTCATGCAGTCGTTGCGCGTTCTACCCGTTGGATTGTGGCCTGGCCTTCTTTCTAACATCATTGTCGTTGGTGGAAACTCCCTATTTGACGGATTTGTCGAGCGACTACAAAAAGAGATCGTTCAACTGGCTCCGGATGAATGCTTCGTTCGAGTTGCTCGCCCTGTGGATCCCATAACAAGCACCTGGTTGGGTGGTGCTAATCTGGCGAAACACGAACACATCAACTCACTTTCAGTCACGAAGCAAGAATATGAAGAATTCGGTGCCGCTTGGGTATCGCGCAAGTTCGCGACTGGCTTAGAGTCATGATTTATCTGGAGATATGGAATATGATTCTAGGGCGTCTCGTATTCGTACGTGCACTAATTCATATCACAGGGGCAGTTTTTAAGAGGTATCGTTTTCTGTACCCTCTAACATACTTCCGAGTCTGTTGTGTCTGTCCCCGAGTAGTACCGCTATGCTTGCGTACTATTGCGTTAATAGGGGTTGCAATAATTCTCTATCTCATTAATCAAGACGTGAGAGCATCTTGTTGCGACCCGCGGGATGGATTTTATACTTGCTAACAGCAGGGCTTGGCTGCCGTACATTGCTGGCTATCATATTACCCAAAGGTATGAGGGGACGAACGCCATCTTCGGCGCTCTTGAATCCATACTTAGTCCCAACTTGATATCTACCTATCTACACATCACAGTGCCGAGACTTATAGCATATAATCGCAAAAGCGGCACCCTTAAAGTGGGTATGAACTTCCTACGAAGAGAGTAATTATTATCCCTACCATACTTTCAATCCGTGTAGGTTTACATAGTCGCTTCTACCACAACAATGCAATTACAAGCGCTTTGGTGCTTATGTTGGCCAGTAGGGTAAAGTTACATCCTGTCATGGATATTAGGCTTACAAGAAATTTGCTATCCTCTGAATTGCCACTCGTATTGAAGGGGTCATCAAATGTGAAATGAACAGGTGTAGCATCGAGAAGAGGCACGTCGCTAGAATGGCTTATTGTATTTTTTAAATGTCGCAAGCAAGGCTCGTACTACTTTTATCTAGGTAAGTAATCTACGATATTGATTTAATTATTTTGGGCCAGAAAGTTTACATTCACACAAGGGATGGGTCCTGGTAGATTTCATGATGAAATAAACTGAATTTGCTTAATGAAGCTGAGTTGGGTATCATCTTCTCGGCGCCCCGTGAATTCAGGGTGCGCGAGAGCAAACAATGGCGAGCCCGCGATGTGTCCTTGTTTCCATACACAGGTAGGCACCACGATAAAGGCAAACTAACTTCCAACCATCAAAACCGAACACGTAAATAGCAATAGAGTAGAGAAACCTTAACGCCCCCGGCTGATCGTAAAACCCTAGACTCTGAACGATTCGACGTTGTTGGTGGTCATTAAGAGTAAATAAAAATAGTGGAGAGTATTGTCAGCTTATGACAGCGCCCATGCTACTAGGTGATGTCTAACGTCAATACAACTCTTGAGATCGTCGGCCACGGCGTCTTGAGCACCCTGTATATGATTAGTTAGCTAACAAAAGAGCAATGTGTAGAATGGGATGGCAGTTCGTACAATCGCACTGTTCTCAATGTTAGCTGGGCCCATAATGATCCGTGGATGAAGACATACAAATGTGAGCGTGGATCCTTCATAGTGGATGATGCAATACCCGCCACCGCAACCTTTGCAAAGCTTTTGCGTGTTGGCGATACAATCAAGGCACTTGAATCTGGGTTAGCGTGTGATTGGCCTTACACGAGACTAAATTTGTAGACATACATTGTGTTCACACTCCCAGCAACTTCGCTTGATCTTAGGTTTCTATAATCGACGTTAGTAAGGCTTCTGGAAAGGGCTCCACGACTCCCGAGGAAAATATATCTATATTTGGGGGTTCTCGCCGCATACAATTTCCAAGGATGACCGAAAGCAGTCGATGTCCACTCTCGCCCATCCCTACATGAACTCGGGTCATAAGGGGGGTAATAGTTGTATTCCTCGCTACCTGGTTTCGGAACCACTTAGGGTAGAAATGGGTTCCGATTTCCTGGTTGCCTTTTCGTGGATCTCGGGTAGCAACTAAGACAGTAACCGTTCCGTACCTTGAGGTTAGACGGCTCGAGAGCTGCCAATTCATGGTCCACCAAGCCGTTAGTCTGGTCCACGAAATGGACGTGCTGAACATTTAGTTCGTGCCGACTCGGCACCTGGTAGCAGGCTTCGCACCACCATTGGTCGCAACTGAAACAGTATCGCTCGCGGATACATTCGAGACACCTGGGCACGAACTTATGAGTCTCCTCACTTTTCTTAGATCCGACACTAGGTGTCGGGCAAGTCGCCGCCTTGATGGTCGACGAATGAAGCGGGACGGGAGCCAGAAGTGGCAACTGCTCTGACGGAGACTCTCCGTACACCGTGAAGCCCTCAGGTGCAGATCCACACGACGCACATCCGCCGAGGGCAAAGGTTGCAACACCCCACGGACTCTCGACGCCGCTGCTCGGCGTGACTCGAGTCTTCCCAAACGCGGGCGAATTCTGATGACGAGGCGCGGTGCAAAGCACGGCGTCGAATTTGATCACCTCCCGACAGTCCAGAAGCGTCTCGGCCCAGCCGTCGGCGATGTGTCTGCCAATGATGCGCCCTCTCTTGTGATACCAATCGTCACCTTCGTTATGAATGGATTCCTTCAGCGCATGCTGAGACTTGTGATTCCAACCAATGCTAATGTTAGCACCTCCTCGAACGGCTCCGTTCTGTCGAACTGGCGAAGGCGCCGTTAGTGCGGGGGCGTCCCTCGCTCCAAACACATATAATCCCTTGACTCGGGGCGTGTCCTCGGGTCGGGTCGATCGGCAGGCATAGCGCAGGCTCTGCATCAACTTGCGTTCGTTAAGGTTCTTAACGTCGCGAATAGACAGTATGCGCACGCGCAGAGATGGGTCGACTAGGATATCGTTACAGAACTCGGCTGTGACCGAGAGACCATCGAGGACTAGAGTCTGCACATGGTGTAAGATGTCGCGTCGGCGTATGCTCTGGAAGATACCGCGAAGCGGACCAGAGTAGAAGTCGTCCTCAGTCAGGTTCTCGTCAACCTGAACGTTGCGCCAGATTTCGCCGCCGTGATCGATACCGCCATCGCCGTCGAACTGGGCGGTCTTAACTCGGGTTAGGTCAAGATGTCGGAAGACACCAGGGGTGCGGCGTAGTAGTAGGTCGCGGAAGGACGACGAGGTAGCAGCGAGGTTGAGAAGGCTCGAGATAGGGAGATATGGGATGGTCTGATGTAGGACGAGGGTGTTGGAGAGGAGGTTTAGCAACGGATTAGTTACGTCGGAAACGTCGGAAATTTCGGAGCCAGATGAGTCGCGCGCGTGTTGTTGAGTGACGACTCCTGATGCCATTACATGCAGACAAAATACAGACCAGCTGCTGAATAGGAATAAGAAAGAATGTGGTGTGACGACGACGAGTTAGAAGGAAGTTATTAAGGTTAGGGGACCTGAGTTAGGGGAAAGTAAGGTAAAGGCTAGTAGAATAAGTGTGCCCAGGTGGGGTCTGGGGTTATGTGTAGAAATAGACGCCGTAAGGTTTCCCCTTTCTTAAGGTATTAGGTAGGTATTATTAGGTATACCCAAAACAGATAGACCTAAGACGCAATTCGGTAACCGCTAAGACTATGTAGGTTATACAGTATATATACTAAAATGTTTCAACTTCGGAAGCAAAGCAAGACGGTGGGCCTGACGAGGAATGTTTCATAGGTATTGTTGTTATTCTAAGCTTTGACTGTCTGACTACAGAAACATAGCTGCCTAATATACTCTGCGTTGAACAAGGGAATGGCTTACATACATAGTAGCAATACATAATGCGGAGGGAGAGAAGAGAGGAGGTGAACTGTGAGGGGGCAACGATGAGGTGTTTTCTTCGACTCTATTCCTAAGCAACTTGTGAGGCATATTGAAAAGCATTGGCGGAGGCATTGCCCTTCATTAAGATCGCTGCACTATTGCGTATCGTTTGGGTAACAATAGCAATAGTCTTGCTGTTTGCCCGTCCTTGGCAGGTTGATCCGACAGCGTTGCATCGCATCACAGCCCATGCAAGCTAATAAACTGTAACTGGACCAGTGGGGTTTGCTTGGGGGGAGGATGTTCGGGGAAGCGTGATATGTGGCTTCGTAACTGGCTCGTCCTTGAGTCGATGTGCTCGCTTACTCGAATCTAGACTGACCAACAACTGCAGCTCAGGTAGTACTGTAGAGCTGCAACTAGATTTCCCCCAAGTCATTTGCCTCCTTGTTAATGCGGGGGTAGAAAGAGATGAAGACGTATCATATGGATCTGTATCAATAATACGTTAGCGGTGTTAGCACTATGGTGCCTAGTATAGAGTTCCTCGTTTGGATAACTCCCTTTCTTGAATAGGATCGTCATGTTTGGCCAATCTCACCATCTCGCTTGGCTCTTGCTTGGCTTACCTTAGCCTCCCTCAGATTCACAATCGTAGCCGTCTTGGAACTTCTTGGCTGGCTCAAACACGCAATACAATGCAGCTTTAGCCGTTACTGCGATACCATATGTCTTGTAAGTTTAAACGTGCGTTGCGGCCTTGGATAAGTGATTACATGCTTGGAAGTTTATATATCAACCTCCGTCTGCAAATAATACAATAGTCAAACTCTTGGCTTCGTCTTCATGCCAGTTAATTCTATTTTTGTTATCAAAGGAAGGCAATTGGTAGGTTGATTCTACTGAGTCGACTTATACTGGAGCAATAATATGTATGTCGATGTAGGTATGTAGGATTGAATGATTGTAACTTGCAACTTGCAACTTGCAACCATTTTGTTGGTCGAACGAGTCGACAAAGCCAATAGTAAACCTTGAACGGAGATAAGAACATTTCAATTCATTTCAACCTACATGAACATTTGAACATTTGACTATCATACAACCAATACAGCTTATACTGGCATGAATGTATAGGATAACAAAGAGACGCTAATTCTCTATTTTTAATATTATAACGTTAACTAGTTACCTAATAACATACCTAAAACCCGTGCATGCATTTATTACTATAGGAAGTTCCCCTTTAATGGAGAGCGTTAAAAACCCTCGATGCGGGCAAGCGGCGGAGATACCGGCACGCCTCTTTGATTAGTGGCCCCGGAAATCGCGTCGGCAATCTACGAAGGAACTCCCCGTTTACTTCAAAACACCTGGTTTCTCTTAGCGTTAACAAGGTACACTGTAGGTACCGGCTAATTTTAGGGCAACGAGCTGCGTCATGGAACTCGGCGGAAATGGCTGACTGATTTTCGTCATTTTCAATCTTCTTCAACCACGGCTACGTCCACACGACGATTTTCTCCCCACAACTTCATTTCTCGTCAACGCATTTTTATTTCACCTGTCCGTGGCCCCATCGCACTTACGAAAGTTATCTCTCTTTTCTTCTAGGGATGCCTCTCGTAGTCGATAACCTGTCTTCCCTCAACCTCCGTACAGTACAAAAGGCGATAGTCCAGCCTGACGATACCCGTGCACACTCTTACAAGTTCGCCATTCGATAGAAAATTCAACATGGCCGAACAGCCCTCTCTCCAGTGGTCAGCCACCTTGAATGTCGCTTCACCGACTACATACTCTTCCAAAGACTTGACCGGCGACAAGATCATTCTCCCGCAGTCTGCCCTTGAGCAGCTACTTGCCGCTTCTACCTCGTCTGTCGCCTCAGCTCCAGTCTCAAACCCCCTACGCAACCCATATGCGTCCACATCCACTCGTGCTCCATATGCCTTTGACGGCGACCCATACCAACAACTTCCGAGCCCGCTCATGTTTCGTCTCGTTAATCCGTCGAATGGTAATGCTGTCTATGCTGGCATACGCGAGTTCTCTGCGCAGGAGGGCGAGGTCTTGTTGAGTCCGTATCTAATGGAGGCTCTGGGAATCGGATCAAATAATGGAGTTTCTGAAGAAGCTACTAGTGGCGAGGCTACCGTACCTCGAATCACAATCCACGCGAAGCACCTCCCTAAAGGCACATACGTCCGCTTGCGACCACTCGAGGCCGGCTACAACCCTGACGATTGGAAGTCTTTGCTTGAGAGAAAGCTACGTGAGAGCTTCACAACCTTGACAAACGGCGCGATACTATCCGTCCCAGGTGTCAAAGGTGAGGTGTTCCGGCTTCTCATTGATGGATTCCGTCCCGAAGGAGATGGCATATGTGTGGTGAACACCGACCTCGAGGTTGACATCGAGGCCTTGGATGAGGCACAGGCGAGAGAAACGATGAGGCAGATCATAGCAAAACAACAAAGAGCGCCTGGGACTGCTGGTGGTAGTTCGGTCGGGCAAGAGCTCAATATCTGGAAGGCTGTTGACGGTCAAGTTCTTCCTGGGGACTATGTAGATTACGAGCTACCTTCGTGGGCTCGATCGAGAATTCTCGAGATTGAGATTAGCGAGCTACAGGACGAGTACGGCGTAGATCTGTTTGTTAGCCCAAAGTCCTCGCGGCAGAGAGCACCGCCTCGTGAATCAGAGCATGTCTTCGGTGTCTTTAACTACACTGAGGATGGTCGCAAGCGCATAGTTATCCAACCTAGCAATGCTGAGCTAGAGAACGCCGAGTCTCTACTCATCTCTGTCCATGGTTACTCCCCCGATTCGAGCACCTCGTCGACAGATGCCTCCCCTCGCCCATTCAGATTAAGGGTTAAGAACAACGCGATGACAATGGAACCGCCTGCAACATCTAGCCCGGCCGCTACAGAGACCGAACGATCGCCAGACGAGGAACAGTGCCAGAATTGCCTTCAATGGGTCCCTAAGCGCACCATAATTCTACACGAGAATTTCTGTCTTCGCAACAACATAACGTGCCCTCAATGCAGAAACGTGTTCCAGAAGACGTCAGAGGAGTGGAAGCAACATTGGCATTGCCCTCACGACGAGGCGTATGGTTCATCAGAGATGACAAAAGCAAAACATGACGATATTTACCATACGGAACGGCAATGTCCATCATGCCCGTTCACTACCAACTCGATACCCGATCTCGCTCGCCATCGCACCACTCTTTGTCCCGGCAAGATTATCTTGTGCCAATTTTGCCACCTCGAAGTCCCTCAAGAAGGTGATCCGTTCAACCCGTCTGCTGAGATGCTCCATACGGGTCTCACGGAGCATGAACTTATCGATGGAGCGAGGACCACAGAATGCCACCTATGCTCGAAGATCATCCGATTGCGCGACATGTCGGCCCATCTGAAGTATCACGAGCTGGAAAAAGCACACCGACCAAAGCCTCTGATCTGTAGGAATGCTAACTGCGGGCGGACCTTACACGGCGTTGGCAGGAATGGTACCGTTAATGCCGGTACTCGGATGGGTCAGGGTCCTGGCAATGACATTGGGTTATGTTCATTGTGTTTCTCGCCTCTTTACGTGAGCTTGTACGATCCTGAGGGAAAGGCCCTGAAGCGACGAATTGAACGTCGGTACTTGACACAACTGATGCAAGGTTGCGGGAAGAGATGGTGTGCCAACGAGTGGTGTAAGACGGGTCGTGCCAACTTGAAGCTCGAGCCTAAGCCGTCCAACGCACAGTTGGTGCTACCCCAGATTAAACCTCTCATGGATTCAGTCCGTGATAAACAAACCCCAATGTACTTCTGCGTTGACGAGACGAACCAACGCAGGAGGAAGCTCGCAGAAATGTTGGCGGCCGAGGACGATTGGGATCTAGAGTGGTGTATTGCAGCATGCGAAGCGGAAGGCCCCGACCTGGATAGGGCAAGGGGCTGGCTGATCAATTGGGCACCTTCTAAAGAATGAAGTTACGAACGATGGCATATGGAATAGACGGCGTTGGTAGATGGTTGGCATAATGATACCCATATGCAAGCATGATAGAACATTGGCTTTTCAAGGAGTGTATATTTCTCTCGACGCAACTAGTCAATCTGGTACCAGACACGACACAAGCTTCGTGCACCCCCGTAATGTATATGGCCTCCACTTGATTCCAACTACCCCTTAATAATCATCCTCTTTGCAACAATGATTGTCATGTAGATTGGTGCTACAGTTAGTGGCTCTGTAGGAGTACGTGTGAGTATAGGTAGAGATGAATCAAGAGTTGTCTAATAGCAACTTACGCAGCAAGAGCAGGAGTTGCTGCGGTTAGATGTTAGCTACAGGGTCCAGAGGAGAGAGAGAGAGACGGTGTCTGGATTAGGGGATAGGTGCTTACCAGTCAGCGCAAGAGCAAGTAGCGCATCCACAGCTGGCGGGTTCCATTTTGAATGTTGGTTCGGGGGGTATTGAGTTAAGCTGGAGCTTATATATAATCGATATGGCTTTGTGTGCAAGGTCTTGGTTGTACGAAGTTGTTATCGAGCTAGTTTTTTACGATCTATCAAAAGGGGGGAGCTTGATGGCCTTAAATATTTGTTTAAGCTCCAAGAAAACAGCCATGGCAAGATCCCTTGGGGTCTCCTTCACCCTCCATCGTCTAGCAGCCATCTACATGATTGTCGTGGGGGGAGGGTTGTTGTGAGCTGGCGCTTTACGCGGCCTAACGCGGGCTTGCTATCACATGCTGACCATCCATTCAAGGTCGTGATACCGAATGGGATGGAGCTTAGTGCGGGGGATATACAGTATGCTGAGGTTGTGCAACCCCAGCCGATGTCCCTTGATCGGCAGGGATGTTTTACGCAGCTTCACTAACGCTTGGGAGATCGTTCACCTGATATAGCGCCCGGGTTTCTGGAATGCCAATACGGGAGCAAACTACATCCGCTACCCGCGAAGCGCGTACAGCTTCGCGTTTTTTCCTGTTTGAATTTCGACTTCATGGTCGTCGAGTGAAGCTCTGTATCCTTTTGCCATATGTTAAGCCCAACGTGCAATTCCATCGATTCTCACTACCCACCCCTATCACTGACCGGCTTACACTAGTACAGTCTGCGCCGTGCCCTTGGACGGGGATTTGCCACACTTCTCATCCAAGGCGTGGGAGCTTCTGCTGATCGAGGCTGCGCGCATGTGGTCAGGTGCGGCACCCGATAACTGCTGTTTGGCCGGTCTTCGCCGTGTCCTGGCTTCTTCTGGAGCCCCACAGACTTGGCTGCAGGACCATATACACGTCTCGGAACCGGTCCAGCCCGCGGGTTGGTTATCATGACGCCCACGCAACTCTCGAATCCCGCCTGGGCTCGCTTGACTAATGGAAATCCAGTTGTCGGTATCGGAACTAGCAGCTAAATCCAATGAACGACTTCCATTTAGATGCAATCTCAGAAGTTACGGTACCTCCAATTTATCCCGTGTATGTCGAATCAGCAACCCGGTCAAGAGTCCTTGTGGGACATTCGGCTTGAGGTTACGCGGGTTGCTATCTACGGGGCTTGTTCCGAGCAGTCGGTTTCCTACTGTGTACGCCTGGGTTTGACGCAAACTCGGCAATTACTTCTAACCGCTCCAATGTGATACTATGTATTATACGTGGCTCCAGATCTCAATGCAGGACTTGAAGCTTCAAATTCTGTTAATGGGTTGGCTTTACTTTAGAACAAGCAGCAGTGGTACATACACCACATCCAATACACAATCGAGGCGACCTAGTTTTCGGCTAAGCAGGTCACACGTGGTGTGAGACATAGCTTACTCTGCATGAGTCCGCGCTGAAAAGCAAGTACACATTTAAACCGATGGGACGGAGTTGTCTAACACTCAGCGGCTTCCCTCATAGGGCCTAGTCTTGCGTTGATCTCAGGGCTGAGACGAATAGAACAGTGATTTGTATCGCCATAGGGTAATCGAATCCCTAACACGGAGGCGTTGCTCCCTAAAATTTAGCTAATGCCAACTCCAAAAAAGAGTGGGAGTAAGAAAAATAGCAACATCCCAACGCTAGATGACAACATAATCTACATTCATAAATAGACGTATAATACCAAAGTAAGAAGGCGGGTCGTTTGCTCTCTAATACCAACTCAATTACAGGTAAACAACGCCATGGCAAGCAATCTTGGCGACAAGGGATAATCTAGATTCTTCCGCAGTCGCAGGCTGCAGGAAACCCGGAGATTTTCGTCCACTAGGTACTGTAAGAGGTAGTAGGGTCTGTAAGGGGGCTGCATGCAACATCGACATCGGCAAGAAATCGTGCGTGTGCTACAATAGGCCCCGTCCCCATCGGCAGCCCGACTAGGACTTCTTGTATTGACGTTTGTCATATTCGTTGGCTAATGAAAGTAGTAACAATGTAATACGGACACAATTACAGCGTCCGTATTGGCAGTCAGACTCAATATGATAATACCATGACAAAATAAAGATTGCTTCGTTTAATATACCGGTGACCGGCTTTCCAGAGTCGAAGTATCTGTGTAACCAAACAAGCTATGAGCTGGCTGTGACGCACGATGGATTTCGTCAATCATTGTTTCAAACAATGAAGAATCTCTACTTCCCTCCTAATTTTAATGGCGGTGTCATTGGGGAGTTGGTAGAAATTACATTGGTCACCCCTGGTTCAGTTAAGAGGTCTCTTCATGAAACTAAAGAGTTTTAGAGATAGACGCGTGCTTAATATAAAAATACTTAGTCGAAAGTATCCTAGAATTTTAATATCGTTAGAGTAATTGGTTTTCTAGCCATCGTGGAGGATACTGTGATTTTGAACACCCTAGTGTACATTCATAGTATTCAGATTCTAACCACGAGGCACATCAGAATCGGTCCACAACGGAGTCGATAGCAAGTTCCTGTCTGCGCCGGCTGGTTTATGACAGGTATATAGTAGGTGCGAAACCACCTAATATGGTCTGCAGACTGCCTGTCATGAAAGACAGCATCCCGTTTCGGTCAGCTGAGGCTGCAAGGGATGTTTTCCACCATCGCATCCCAGAGCTCCTCAGTGAACTTATGAATTAGCTGAATTATATTTGTTCTTTTGGCTAGTTCTGGCTTTAGTTGGTCTCGGTCGAAGGGCAAGTCAACACAGGCTCCTGCCTACAAATCTCATCTATGCATCGACAGCACGTACCTACTAAAAGGCTATTTGATGTTCTATATCATTTGATAATGCGTAATGGATATAAATTCAGTCCCGCTTGTATGCAGTCGATCGCGGCCAAACCCATCGTTGGTCCGGGTAACTAGGAGGTAGGTACACGATCTTCATCGCACGTAGTATGCTACCCTTTTCACAACCAATTCATTCAATGTAAATAAAGGCCGGTGTCGCCTACGTTTACTAGTATCTCCTCATATAATCCTGCATCATCCTCCAAGAGAAAGACCCATAATAATACCTACCTCTCAAATGCCTCCACGGCACGAGGCTCGAAAGAGAAACATTAAGATAGTGTTACGTGATAGAGATAGAGACCATTCTCAGCGATACTTACTTATGAGTAGTACTGTGAAATTCCTCTATCGGGTTTACACTGTGAAAAATGGTGTATGTTTCTGATTCCTCAGTCTTCTAGGTCTCGTGGGGTCGAAATGTGATTTGGCTTTCTGAGGGCGATTTGCCTATGTCTGCATGGGAGTAGCTGGTGGGGGATGCCTAATGCATTACGAAAAAGGCCCGGACAAGTCTGGTGATGCCACTCATGCTAGAATCGTAGACGTCTCCCGAGGGCGTGTGAGTGAGAAAGTGGAAAAGGTCGGCTTTGGGAACGTCGACAAGGAATGGACTGAGCCAGTATCTAGGCATCGAGTCTCTGTAGCTTTATTAGCCCCCTACGTTGGGCACATGTAACCTTGCTCTTGGGTCGTATTTTCCTTTATTTCTATTCCTCCCCCGGAAGGACTCGCGAGAAGGGTTGGTTGGTACGGGTATTGGCCTTCGAAGGGGGCCCGGGGGGTAAGAGGTATTCGCTTTTCGATTTAACGAAGGGGCCTGTCGTTTTGCCTGGTTTGGGTTCATTAGTCCGCAAGAGTTAGTGAGAAGGGTTCTGAGTGACGGATGGGGAAGTTGTCGGGGTTTAAGATCTCGTCGTTTCGGCCCTCAAGGTTCTACATCTTACCCCTGGGACCCTGGTCGGTACGGCAACCTGGCGTACTGACACAAAATATTATGTACATAGAAGGTTCCATGCATGTAGGTACCTATTGATCATCTCAAGCGTTATAATCACTCGTATCCGTGTAGAATCCATACCTACCTAGGTAAGGTACTATTTATGATAGGCTTGTGACCTCGGCCAAACTTTGGTCATCAGTCAAATGATCGAATAAGGACTATATCCGTAGACATCTTCCTATTCCCCACAGCCGTAGTAAGGCTTTACTCACTTTACTTGAGACTTAATGACGCCCAGTCGCCTGAAAACCCCCCACGCACTAGGCATAGAGCATGAGTGGCCGCAGCCCCTGAGAGCACAGGAACATAATCAGCAGACCTGGAGAGGGTGGGTGCTATCTCAACGTGTCATTTTTACTGCGTGTGGCTCGGCAACTAATACGGAATACGTTACGTACTGCATATTATTGGCAGCCTGGAACGAATTGGATTTGCCTCGGGCTGATTGTCGCTCCCATCAGCGGACCCTAGAAGCAATACCACCATTCTAAGCGCAGAATGCCTACTAGAAGCTTTACTTTCTTAGGCCTCGTGATATTCATAAACCCCAATAATAGGGTCATAGCAGCGGCAAGGACAGAGCCGCCGTGAAGTGTTTACTCATTTCGTCTTATTATTACCGC
Source organism: Hypoxylon sp. NC0597 (assembly GCA_022432515.1). Lineage (NCBI taxonomy): Eukaryota > Fungi > Ascomycota > Sordariomycetes > Xylariales > Hypoxylaceae > Hypoxylon > Hypoxylon sp. NC0597. The sequence continues at coordinate 322,426 of JAJKLA010000031.1, forward strand.
CGACTTATTTCCTTGCAATAACGCTGTATGCAGAGATACTGGTAAATGTACCACTTTTCAAAGAGTTCGCCTTCACGTCACCTGTTCATTGACGGTACTTACACGATTACGACTCCTCTTTCGACGGTAAACCGCCTAAGACTAGCATATGATTCTATATAAGCTTCTTTACGTACCTACCTACATCACCTCAATCTCTCGCTAAGGTTTCTAGGCACAATTCTTTCTATCCGCTGGGCAGTAATACTCGCCGAAATTGGTACAACGCGTTGTGTCCATCCCGCGATCCATCGTGGCACCTAAATGGCCCAGAGCAGACATATTTCAATTAAAATGGTCCGTATCTCGTGATACCGCAACAATTCGACCATGATACTGCTATATGCGCCATCAATCTTTCCACCAAAGAGAGAAGCAGAATCATGTATTAATATATTCCAAGATAGCCCAAACCATAAGCGCATATTGTGTTCTTCGCGGACGGTTGGATTATAAGGTCGTACGTATACGTACCTGATTCTCGATCGTCGATACCCTGAAGTGCCTGACAGCGCTTAGTCAAGTGTAAACGATCCATTCAACTCGTTACTCCAAATTTGCAGTGTTGTTCCTACCTACCTACATACTAGTCAATCCGAAGAGAACATTACGCTACGGGCCGTGCCAGACTCCACATATACCTATCACTTCATGCGCCAACGTCGCGTAGAATTTACCTCTACACTTACGAAGTCTAAGCGGCAGTGAGTCATCCGAAATAAAGTTAGTGGTGACAAATTCTACCTATCTCCATAAACCTTTGCTCTAGCTTCAGCCCATACTACTCTCCAATTTCTTACCTCGAAGCTGAAATTGAGGATGATGTTGAATGTTCATTGAGTAGCGTACTCTCCTAGAAGCCACACATTAGGTACCTTCTAGGTAGTATATCACCTTTAATAATAATAGGCTTCTAGGTCATGTCAGTGCGGAGGATGAAAAGGTAAATTATAATGAGTGATTGTAAACCTTAGTCTCAAGAAACCCTTAATATATAAGACAGAATCTGCCCACCTCCCAAGCCCACCGACTGTTACGTCTCTATCTTCGGTATCCCGTACCAATAGCCCAGAGCGAGAAAAGCAACTTGAGACTCATTGATCTACTAATTTATCTTCACACTCTACCAGTCACAGCTCTGAGAATACGAACTCAGACAACTAGTCAAACTTCCGGCGACGGCGCCACGAATAACAATAACATCCGTCATGCATTCTCGGCTGCCTTATTGACTGGGCTGGCTATCACAGCCACTGCTATCGGAGCCCCATTACCATTGCCAAATAACTCTACCACCAACGGCAATATAACAACCTAGGGGATGAAGATATCCTGGGAGGGTTTGCCATCAACTCATCGGTGATTACGAATCTGGCATCGACACAGGGTAAATATCAACCAGGGGATCCAGTTCCTTTCGCGGAACTCCCCTAATGTTATGTAAGTTGTGTGCCCTTCAGAACGTATTGTATAGCGATTTATAACCGCAATTGCAACGGGTGGCTATCAGATGTTTCACCTTTAGACAAAGAACCATCGTGTATGTATACCTTGAGCTTAGCCAGATAGTTCCCAGTTCCTCGCGGAACAACATGTTCATTCCCGTCATCCTAGGTGCGCCACGTGACAGTGGCCGAGCCTAGGAGATGTTAGGCGGCTGAGTGTCCATCAGTGGTGCCATTCAAAATGGATTTTCGTCCAAGCCTGGATGCATGAACACCTTCAATTTTGTATCAAGGATGCCTGCAGAGGCTGCAGACCGGAGTGCCGAGATGCCTCTACACGATGGCAAGAGGCCGTCTGTGCTAAGTAATAGGAAAGCAGAGAGAAAAGGGAAAAGTACGGAAAGGGGGGACAAAATAAAAATAAAAATAAAGAAGAAAACGCGTGGGTATATATATGGCTCGGGAAAGTAGGTAGTCAAGGGTTAATAGGTACTTAGACTAATGGGAACGGGTATGTGTTTAAAAAACAAACGAAGCATATCGAAGCGTCTTTAGCAGATCGAGAGACCAGTGGATTCATTTGATGACTTAGAGGCCAAACCCAATGAACCAAGTACAATTGAAACAAGTAACCAAGAAGCCAAAGAAGCAGTCAAAGAACCAAAAGAACCAAAATCCATATAAACCAAACGAACAACGTCGAACCAACATCCTAAACCGAAACGACCAACCCAGAAGCCAAAACAATCCCTACACGTAACCCAAACCCAATCATGATCTGCATTAACCGGGGCAGCTGCGGTGTTCTTGGACGCGTGGCGGGTTTGTTAGAGCAGACGGTGGCAATGGTAGGAGTTAGTTAATGTGCTAACCCAAGAAATGGAAGGAAAGGAAAGGGGCAGAAGAATGGAACATTCAAAGAAACAAAGGTAGATCTAGCTCTGGGTTCCAAATAACCAGCCCAGCGAAGGTCTCCGTGATTCCTCCCTATGTGGCCGTCCTATGCCCCTACACACCGAAGAAGAGCCGTAATTCAATTAGAGGCTCTGATCATGGCCGCTAGAGTGACCTTCAGTAGACCGACGGTCTCCGCGTTGATGCTGAGCGACTGCTCCTACACGGCTTGTAGCTGCATCGTCGGATCGTTGTTGACTGGGACGTTCGGTATCTGAGCGAGCTGATTGACGACGACTAGGCCCTTCTTCGAGGGTTGAAGAAGGGACAGGAGGGTTAATCACAACACTTATCAGGTTCGACATGATCTGGTCCATGAACTCCGTAGTAACGAAGTTCGCATATGGGAGATCTCTATCGGAGTAGTTTCCGTAGCGCGAAACTCGTTCCGGGTTCCACCAAAAGAAAAGCCATATCCACCAGTGTTGTCCGAAGACTTGGCGAAAGTTCTCCTTTGGACCGAGCTATGTCCAATTCAGAATCAGCCAGTTAGGTGCAGAGACTAGGAGAGTAGGAGTACTAACGTCCCAGGGATTCTTCTCGAAATTGTGCAGTAAAAGGCGCGTTCCACATCTTTCCTGGTACTTAAAGGCGAGAGTCCACCGTGCTTCCTATAGAGAAAGTTAGCAACCGCATAGGAATTTCTATATCTTGGGCGATAGCAGAGAACGTACACAGATTTCTGGTCCTACACAATTCTTCCACACCAACCGCTTGAAGAGGTAGGGGGACTTCATCATAAGGACGAAGAAGATTGCCAGGGAGCTGAAAACGATCGAAGCAGCGAACGGGGCTGTCCATCTTGTCGAGGGGTCGCAAAGGGCAGCCATGGATACAGCAAAGCTGTAAACGGCATCTAACGGCAAGAAGAACAGTACGAAGCAGTACGGCTTCATTGTTCGGAGGTAGACGGTCGTGCGAAGGTAATTGCAGTAATGGTCGTACACAGAAAAGCAGCGGCCCATTGTATGACAGTGGTACACCCTATCAGACAGGTCGAATGGGCATCCAGCAGGACACCGACGGGGTCTTCGGCCTATCCGCATTGGTTAACGTCGAGGATGATCAAAAGCTTAGGCTACACTTTACTTGCCTTCTGCATAGACGAGGCGGCCACCAGGAAAGGCGAAGTCCCATGTGGTACGGTCTGCCTGCATGATTCTCTTGCTGGAAGAATTCTGAAAGTGGACTTTAGTGGTGTTTTTGGATAGTCCGGTAGGCATATAAAACTATACCTTTGGGGGCTTCCAGTGACGATCACGAAGCCTGGTTATGATAAAAACCTGTAACCAAGCGCCGAACCAGTTGATCTTGAGTATGGCAGAGATGAGGATCATGCATAGGCCGAGATACCAGTTTTGGGGAGCGACAGGTTTGCCGAAGCCAAGTTCGGTTTCTTGGATAGCCATGAGGGAGAGCCAACAGTACCAATAGTCGTTGGCATAAAGGGCAAAGGTAACGAAAAAGGTAAGCCACAAGGGCCCAAAGGCGAGGAAGGTCTTAATAGAGTCCCTAAGCTTGCTACAAAGCCACATTATGTCGGGATGGGAAAATACGTGATGGGCGAGAGAAGAGTGGTATGAAAAGCTTGAAGTGGGTTAAATACGTCAAGTGTGCCAAGAGGTAGTCAAGAAGAGTGAAGTCAGTGAAGAGCGTGAATTCAAAATGCAGAGAGCCAAATGTGGTGAAGAAGGGTGAATGAATCTGAGAATCCAGGGAGAACGAAAGATGGGGGATGTAAACAAACCATCTACGCGTTTGCACTACACGGCTCACTGAGGCAGTTGCGATGGATAAGATTAGGAGACTACGAGTCTATAAATTCTATCTTTAAGGGACCTACCTACCTAGGTAGGCAAGAAATACCCTACTCACTGCTTATAACGGGTATCAGTGGAGATGGGAGTTGCTCTTTCGGAATAAAGCTCACTATATACACCTACTTAGATACCTACATACGGGTAGCTACTACCTGCATGTAGGGGGTCACTTCTCTCTAGGGGTTCATGATGTAAATGTCTTAGGTAAGAGTACCTTAGGTACCTGATAGCTTAGGAGGTATACAACAGGAAATCATCCGCTTGAACTATACCATTTGAGCATATGTGAGCTGGAATGAAAAGTATAGGATACAATAATAACAGAAGCCTCGACAAGTAATCGACGTTAGGTCTACTTAAAAGACTTCTCTAATCATCCCGTTTCAACTACGAGGTTATTATAAATTTCAGATGCGTGCGAATAAGTACGAAATACAGCGTAAAAACCAATTATATGATCTATTGATGACGATCTTAAATACGTCTACTACTTAAACTGGAAATTCTATCCCAAATACCTATGCTCAAATCTACCTGATCTATGGACACGCGTTACTCCCCCAAATCCTAATCGATGTTGCCCCCTTGCTTCTGCTCTTGTGGACATGATGCTTCTCATGGAGCAGGTTGTTCTTAGTATCCCTTAGCCTTCATCTCGATGAAGAGGTCCTCCAAAGCCTCGTGGCTGTCCTTGACCTCATACCCGAGCTCCTTGAGCTTTGTGACCAACTTGGTTGGGTCGAACACTGGGTTGCAGCGCGGCGCCTTGAGCACTTTCAACATGTCGTTGAATTCAAAGTTCTCCCATGTTAAATCCGGCCGAATGTGCTTCTTAGCCAACTCCATGACGTCGTTATTTGTGAAGGCGTTCGGGTTCACCTATAAGTTTTGTTAATGCGCCAACCTAGAATTACTGGTGTACCCAGAGAATGGGCTCACTAACAAGATTGTAAGTTCCCGTGACTCCATTCTCAGCCAACAGGATAGCTCCGGGAAGGAGACTGGGTAAAACGCTTCCGGACTAAGACATGTATGTTAGTTACCAATAAGAAAGCGTGAATCGAGTAGTATGGAAAGGGGACCTTGACGTACTGCGAGCAAGCTGTTCACTTTGTCGTACTTAAGAAGCCTGGTGAGAAGATTTCCAGGGTGCAGGTCGGCAGCAATCGGCACACGAATCCGTAAAACCAAGACGTTAGGGTAGTGGCTAATGGTCTAAGTTACAGTTAGCGATACCTAGTCTTCAGACTCACTAGTTTCCAAGGGAACAAGACGATTCATACCTTTTCGCTTAGCAGCCTCGACCTGGAGTACCATGATCCTTCGTAGAATGGCTCATCCTCCTCGGTGAAGTAAGGGGTTTTAGGCACAGGGGTAGGCTCTCGGTCGAAAATGCAAGCCGATCCGATTTGAGTGATATGAATGCCGAGCTGGTAGCAGCAGTCGACCAAGTTTAGCACACCCAGGATGTTAGACCTGACCGTCTCAACTTTATGGTCTTCACACCAATCAACGTTGGGTGTTCCACGTGCACCGGCACAGTTGATGACATTGGTTGGGCTGTGGCTCTTGAGCTCGCTATATCTAAGTTAGTAGAGCATCGCGCCAGTTATATATGAAATAGATAATGTATATGGGATGAAAAGCTGGCTATTTACCTCAAGACCTGCTCGCGGTTTTCCGTCCTAACAAGCGTAGTGATGACTGTCTTTCCAGATGCCAAAAGTAGTTCCTTGATTTGCGTTGCAATCCAACCGTCACCTATCCTTATTGGTAAGTGATATATACTTCGACTAGATGATAATAATTCATATTAGACGTACCAAATATTAAAAAGACACGGGGAGAGGTTTCGACAGCCATTATACCACTGAAACCTGGAGAATTACTAGATAGTGTTCGATTGTTGTTGTCGTACGTGGAGTTATAAAACTCTCTTTATAAGTATACCTAGGTAGGTATATTTTGTAGACGGGTGCTGAAGCTAATATTGAAGAAACTCGGATATGTTTTGATAGATCTTGTTTGCCCCTTGATTTTCTATTCCTTAGTATGAGTGGCTGTTAGCTCGGTAGTTATGTAGTCGGTCTTTGTGGTCTTACATGGCATTGAAATAGGACCATGACTCTGTCGGAGTAAGCCTCACCTCTCTCTATTCTTCAATTTTATCACGTCATCCTCATGCGCATAAAGATTCTTGACTTTGATATGGCTGACAGCTTGTCATCTTCATATTTGCGACCAGAGTAATCCAGAGTTACACTGGAAGATAACCTATGAGAGATGCAGATAGGCTATCAACTCAGTAATCCAGTGTTCCTCTTCACTCCTAATCTGAGAGTCTGAACAACTTCCTTAGGTAATACCAGAGATTGCGTGACTTTGAGCATAACCATCCGCCTCATATATCAGTTTGCAAACATACTAGAGACGAAAATACACAACATCCTCAAGACAAGCATACTTGAAAATGGAGAAATCAACATTGTCTATCTCTTGCCTTGAGGTTACACCTCCAGACAGTCCGAAATGGAAGTCTGATTCTGTACCTATCGAGAACTTAAACGACGAGGAAAGTCTCGATCTCATTGGCAGTACTAGATTCGAACCTCGAAGCGATATAAGGAATATCTTAATCACTGGTGGCGCCGGCTTTATGTAAGCAGCATCCTATATTCGCAATAGTTGATTATAGCTAACCTTGGGCTTCTCGTTAGTGGCGGCTGGGTCACGCGCCATCTGGCTGTTCAGTATCCAGAATACAATATTATCTGCTTCGATAAACTGGACGAGGTCTCATCGCTGGCCAACGTCAGTTGCTTAAAACCATTTCCCAACTTCCACTTTGTGCAGGGAGACCTCACCAACCCGAAAGCGATATCCCGAGTCTTGTCTGACCACAACATCGACTGTGTGATGCACTTCGCCGCTAATTCCCATGTTCAAAACTCCTTCAATGACCCGAGTTCTTTCACCTTGAATAACGTCATCGGTACTCAGAATTTGCTGGATTGTATGCGACATTATGGAGGCATCAACCGTTTTGTGCACGTTAGCACCGATGAGGTATACGGCGAGATAAATGACGAGCTTGCAAACGAGAGCAAACAATTCCTGCCTACGAACCCCTATTCAGCTTCTAAGGCAGCAGCTGAGAGTACGCAACGTTAAGAATTCTTTCCTACCCCCTGATTTAGTGCCTGTCTCGGGAGTTGGGCTTTTCTGGTCGAGTTGACTAAGGAGTCGTTGCTCACGAGATATGCCTGAAGCCGTTCAAATAATTGTTTACTGACACTCGGGTTCTCAGTGTATGTACATGCCTATTCTAAGTCGTTTAACATCCCGACCGTGATAGTCAGGAGCAACAACGTCTACGGACCATGTCAATACCCCGAAAGTGAGTTGACCTGTTGAATTCTACAGTGAGATACTAATGAGAGTTTTTATCGTAACAGAGATTATCCCAAGGTTTTTCAAGCTTCTAGCAGAAGAAAAGCCACTCACCATTCAGGGTTCGGGTCTACACCAAAGACGATACCTCTATGGGGCTGACGCAGCCGACGGATTCGATACGATACTCCATAAAGGCGTTGTTGGCGAAGCGTACAACATAGGATCAGCGTTTGTGGTCACTAATCTGGAGGTGGCCATGCGCATGCTCGAATTCTTCGAATGTGATACTCAGACCGACATACAGCGGTACTTAGTGTGGACGCCAGATCGCCCTTTCAACGATCACGATTATGGTGTTGACGGCTCTAAGCTCGAGGGGCTTGGGTGGCAGCAACGAACTCATTTCAATGACGGTCTGAAGGCCACGGTAGATTGGTACAGAAAGAACTTGCACATGTGGTGGCCGAATGAGAATGAGAAGGCTTGATCGTTGAAACAGGGACTAGTGTTTCTTCTTCCGAGTCATATTTTCTTCTTTGTCAATGAGGGTTAGACACACGGTGATAGACATAGATGTTTTTAGATAATTCTCACATATTAATATGAGCAATCACATTTTTTTCTAAATCTCTGTTCTCGTATTCTCTTAGTGTAATACGTGCATAAAAAATAGAATTTGATTAAATTCAAGTACATATTAAAGTTGCGTGAGCTCGTCTCTTCGAAAAATAGTAACTTCCACTCAATAACCGCCTTACCAGATCCTTATGACCTATTTCATCATTCTTCGGAGGACTCCAAGTTGGCCTGTATATCTCAATGAATTAACAATACCTATAACACCTATGATCCGGAACGACCCCTAATTAGTTTCTACTATAATGTGAAATTTGCCCCAAATCACGAGCGATATCAGGTCTCGAGTCGTAAAGTAAGCGTTACCTCATCCTCCTCGGTCGACCTAACGGTTGTTTCTGACATAGCAGCATCGACAAGGTGATACATTAGGGTCTTGACCTTCCCTCTCTGACACGATACAGAATACTGTACGGTTTTATTAGTGCTACTCTCAGGACTAATGCTCTGTGCCTGGTCTTGGCGGAAAAGTGCTCCACTGAACTCCGCGTTCTGGTTGACTAAGATAGAGGTGTTCGAGGGCGATCTATTGAAATCAATATCGATGCCATCTGTCGCATCCGACGGCTCGGAATCTAGGGCTGCTAACTCGGGCCACGTGTTATGGTCCCACCAATTCGTCTGAACGGTACTTTGGGAATCAAGGTGATTGTTTCCAAGGAGTGTACTACCAAAGGGTGTCGGTATGGAGAGATGACATGTCGCGTTCTGGGCTTCCAGTGTGCCAGTAGTTGTTTCCAGCATGTTGGTCAGTTCTCTCACCGATCCGACTCTACTTATGGGACTTGATAACTCTCCATCTGTGTCGCTAGGTGATCTGAGTGAATAGCTACTGGAGCGAGAGTCAAATTCTTCAAAAGGGAAATTGTTACTGCAGCTGGAGGCCAGATCGAAAGGTCCACGGAACTGGGACTGTGATGCTGGCGAAGTGCTGGCGGGCGACGAGAGCTGCTTTGTGCCTACCCCCTGTCGCTTTCGGCGTCGCATGAGAAGGGAATAGCGGTTCTTAAGCGATAATGGAGCGCGGCCCTCTAGAAAACTACTGGCCATGAACTTCCAGTTATGCCCATACACGTCAACCAGATGCAGTAGAAGATTTTCCTATTTAAACACCAACAGTTAGAGACAGTACTCTGCTACGGCGAATGTGTGCAGCTGTAGGGCGGGTGAGGGACCTACCTCTTGGGAAGACCATGGGCTATGATCTAGTTCGGGATTCAAGTTCTCGTTCCATCGCTTAGCACACTGGTCTCCGTTGCGGGTGCCAACTGCTCCCGCGACTACAACCCATCGTGTGCCATATTTGGCAACGGCATCCTTCAGGCGGGCATCCTCAACTGGCGACCAAGTGCCTGAATTGACAGTTGGGGAGGCTCTTTGGATCTTTCCGTCTAGCCCCTGCATATCCGAATGCGTAAGACAATTATAAAAATCAATTAACTGACACATGAGTTTGTTAATTTTACTTGCACACCATCCTGTAATAGCTACTTTCCAGAGACCACGCGACGAGGTTACAGTAACACCCTTTATATTTGTTGAAATCATATGATCCTTTGGCTCGCCGAGAGCTTATCCCGTTATAATCGAGCAAGGGGCCGGCCGCTTTCATGTCTTAATCCTGATATAGGATTCCGACGAATCGGAAGTGTTCGATCTAGTTATCCTACTTGTAGCTTATTTCTTATCCTGACACCGAAACTCTTATGCACAACACGTCTTGTTGAAATGGTGGTGAGTACCGAGGAGATCATGGCACGGACACAGATCGCTATATTCAACTTGCTCAAATCCCGATCAGAACCTTAAAAGGCATAAGCCTTACATACATAGGTATAGAGGAGATACTTAAGGCCTCCTTATCCAACAATAATTGTTGGTTTGGTCACACGGCTGTATCCCTAAGACGAGATGGCGGAAAGATAAAGGAGGCTTAGGTAAAGTACATACCTAAGTACCTAAGATAGGGGAGGCTAGCGCCAATATGCATGCCAAGCACATGCCAGGGTGGTAGCGTTGGGATCTTAGAGAGGCACGTTGAGGTATCCGTGCGACGTAATCTTTCCAAGTTGGGATGTCAGACTCTAGAAGATGACGAGCCCGACATTATTTTGGTTCGGAGTATCAGATTGTGCGAGGGGTAGACGAGATGAAGCATTTTCCATGCGTATTCCATATGAATAGCCTGTGATACAGTAGGTTTCAATGTATGTCGGCACCTAATAGGGCTTACCTACAACCTCAACCTACAACCCACATAGGTACATGCACGTAGGTACCTAAATTACCTAGGGTATACAAATAGAATGTATCTCCCGGAACGGACCGGGGCACTAACTACTTAGGTAGGTAGCGAACCAATCAACGACGACGATTAGCAGCTAACTAAGATTTAACTTTAAACCAACGTGTGTTTGTTTTTAAGCTTAAATGAAGGAGGTACCTACCCCATAGTTTGGTACCTGTTCGTTTGGATCAAATTTCACATTTAAACAGCAGATATTGTACCTGCGGCAATTAAACTGGATTCCCGAATACTGGTATAGGTGGATAGCGCCAGAATTCTTTCATACCTCGTAAGGTTATCCATGTATTACAGTAAAAGGCGGATTGTAAGGGATTTTTTTTGCACTCGTCGCGGAATCTTACCGCATGCATAAGGGACGTCTCTGCTTACGATTGCTACTTACGTGAAAATGCTATCGCGACATACGTTCGATCGTGGGCTGACACGTTGACCACTCTCGCCGCACGGGAAGAGATAGGCGAATCGCGATGAATCTAGAGTTAGGTAACTAATCCTATACTGGCATGGCCAGAATATTTTTGGGTGACATTTCTAGCCTAATCGCGAAATATCATCGTTCGAGGCCATCTGAAGAAAATGAAACTGCATCCATCAAAACATGGGATTTGCCCGTATGGAAAGGTGCGAATAGCATCTTTGGTATTGCCAATAAAATTTGTCTGCCTACGTAATTTGCACATGCTAGGCATTGATGGTGTAAGAATTTTGCGGGAATAGTGTACGTAAGACCGTCTTCCATCAAAAAAACAAACTCGGGCCGGTCATAGCAATAATAAATAGGCGATAAGTATATGAGAACAATTCAGCTGCGTTACACAGGATGTACGAGAGACGGTGAGTAATTTGTCATGTGGTGGACAAAAACTACATTCAATAATAACATTGTATTGGTGAGGCGTTCTGGGAGTTAGGCTCGTATCCGAGGCCGGACGAGAGGGTCGCAGCCTTACTAGAAATTAAAGCCTCGTAGCGAGCAACAATATGGCTCTACAAGCATGTAAGACGCCACGACGGCATGGGAAGATCGGTAACCGAGACACCGTTTTCCATTTTCATTCCTTGTGTAACCTGATCATGCGTGCCTCTTATCCGATTACTAATACCAACTACCGGACTAGGAAAATGGTCCCCTTAAGAATCAACACGTTCGTCGACGGTTGAGCCAATTGTTCCCTTTCAAGCTGACAAATTTGATAAAACTTTTCAAAGCACTGTCCATACACTTGAACTATGAAGTATCAGTATTTCATGAGCCGCGTCGCGGTCGCTTTCGATCAAGCCTTCTTAATCCTTTTTGACGTCAAGTCCACGAATCCCGGTTGACCGATTTACAGTCACTTCATGCCATTCCGATATCCAAAATGCAGTCATTCCGACAATATCGCCGTCTCCGAGAAGCAGTGAGAGAGGACCTCGCAAGAGCCCAAACTGATAGTTCTCCGCCCGACGTAACGGGTACCTCTACCCCTGAAGCCGACTCTAAAGCCGAGTCTACTCATGGCCAGAAGAACGAGGAAAAGCCATCGCCTTTAGTTGCTGGAGTCACTGTATCGAGACCAGCCGAACATGATGGAAACGTTACATACATAGTAGGGTGGAAGGACGACGATCCGCTCGAGCCTCATAATTGGAGCCTAGCAAAAAAGTGGTGGTGCACTGTAGCAGTCTGTCTGATCGGCATGGCTGTCAGCATCCCATCATCCATCGACGCGCCAGTGTCTGACCAGTTCAATGAATTTTACGGGGTCGGTCCTATTGCTGGCTCAATGACGACCGGTATGTATCTCCTCGGCCTTGGAACAGGCTCATTATTCGCCGGGCCCTTTTCCGAGACTCTGGGCCGCAACGCTATCTACCTTAGCACCATGATAGTCTTCATAATCTTTATCATGGCCAAAGCCTTAGCACCCAACTACGGCGCTGCCCTTGTCTTTCGGTTCCTGACGGCCTTCTTCGGCTCGACACCTTTGACGTGTGCGGGCGGAACAATTGCTGATATCTGGGGACCGCTGGAGTTCACCTTCGCCCTGCCGTTCACAACAATTACCTCATATGCTGCACCGTTCCTAGGTCCCGTTATCGGCGCTTATCTACCGGGTATTGGCTTTCGCTGGGCTGACTGGATCGCCTTGCTGATATCTGCTGCCGTGTTGATTGTGATTATCCTCTTCCAGCCAGAAACGTATGGACCATTACTATTGGAATGGAAGGCTCACCACCTACGAGAGCTGACTGGCGACAACCGTTATCAGGTCGACATACACGCATCTGCCAATACTCTTGGCCGCCGCCTGCTAGTTAGCGTCTATCGTCCATTCCAAATGACGTATACAGAGCCGATTATTTTGCTCTTCTCCTTTTACCTGATCATCCTTTACATAGTCTTGTTTACGTTCTTAAATGGCTACCCATACATTTTCACTGAAACGTACGGCATCTCGAAGTCCCTCACCTATGTTCTTTGGGTTGCCATGCTCGTTGGGGACAGTGTCGCCTTACCACTCATTCCTATCGTATACGGCTGGACTAAGAAAGCAGCTGCAAATGCTGCAGCCAAGGGGGAACCTCTGCCGCCAGAGGTATGCATGTATTGGGCTATGATGGGTGGCTCCATACTGCTACCCATCTCTCTATTTTGGATGGGTTGGACCTGTTATGTAAGTAATCATTACCCTACTTCCGCTATACTTGACTTCATCGCTGACTAGTATTCAGCCGCACATCAGCATCTGGTCTCCGATCATCGGTTCGTTCGTCTTTGGCTACGGTTTCGTTACCGTCTTCAGTACAACTTATCTGTATATTTGCTTCATATACACGATATATTCTGCGTCGGCTCTCACCTTCATGACCTTCAGCCGCTACATTATTGCCGGCGCACTACTCCCTGCCTCGATCCCGATGTACGAACACCTGGGTCCACACTTCACACTCACCCTTTTAGGTGCGCTTATGGCTGTTATGGCTCCTGTACCATTTTTACTCTACCGTTATGGCCACAAGATTCGGGCCATGAGTAAGAATGTTCAAGTCAAGACCTAGGAAGCCGTTCTTGGCACCCGCTCCATCGCTTAGATACCACAAATATACCCCTTTCGTCGTACTCTTTGAAGTTATTCCATCAGTTAGAATGGACCCTAGCATCTAGTGCCTGCGGCATTCGAGTTGCAGAGGTAGCCGGATATCACCATATCTCGTCAAAGAACTCATCAAATAGTAGATAATTTACTCCTAATCGACAACAATGTTCGAGATTGACGAACCATTAGCCCATCTGCGCCTATAGTGCAAGTTTTATAGCAAGAATCCCAGCTGCCTATGTCTTTGAGGTGATAGCTCTTTACGTCATCACGATAAACTTAGCTTTCATATTTAGAATAGTATGTAGTATAGTTTTATTTCAAGCCTCTTTCTCACACATCTGTAATCTTCGAGCTAGTATATCTCGGTTGATCGAAGAGCACACCCTAGACGAGAGCAGTCCATTCCGAATGAGAGCTCCCGAACACTCGTAGTGTAATGATACTCAGAGGGCAACTCAGAAGTATAATTCTTGCTTCGTATATTCCCTTAACCAATCATCTCAAATTCCCATTCCAGTAACAATATCCAGGCAGTCATCCAGTAAATAACTCTGCCTTAATCTCTATAGGAAATCCTTTCACTCTCATGAATCCTACAAAATTTACTTAATGCAACTAAGTCGTACATCCTAGTAGCCTAACTATGACCCTATGTTATTGGCAGTTGGGACAAATTCTGATGAGTCGTACGTTTTACCGATGGTGTATAAGATTGGATGGCCACATGAAGGATTGATCGCCACCGAATCCTACCCATAAATCTTTTTAGGCTATTCAATAGGCATAAAATGCTATGCCATGTCAACCCGGGTATCATGATGAAGAAAAGGGATAATGAATGTCCGCTTTACGTGTAAGCTTACACCTCCTTTTGGGCTAAGAAACGTCTAGATGCTATTTTGCACAATTGGCAACTAATTCCTGACTCTGAGTCAAGGACGGAGTTGACTTATGGTAAGTTTTCAATGCCGTATGACATCCTGCGTCGACCTGGTACATTACTTGGCGATTTCAAGGCTGCAATGCATATTCTCCATAATGTGGTGGCGTGATACAGAGATCTATGAGTTCTGATGGAATTTATGTCAGGGAGGGACCAGCTCTCAGCAAGGTTACCTATCAATGCCAGTGACAGATCTTGGACAATATTTCGTATCATGGCATCAGAGGAGATTCACGTAACTCTTACTCCCCTCGATCACCTCCATCCATCAAACTATGTTAAACTCTTTTACTACTTCCCCCTAAAGCCAAATGCCAGTTTTGCCAATATTTTCAACGATCTCCGCGAAGCTCTACACAAGACATTTGTCCAATTACCCTGGCTCAGTGGTAAAGTGTACCGTCAGGAGCCGGCCGCTTCTGGATGGCGGCCCGGTCAGCGCGAGACACGCTACCGGCCCGTTGACCCAGATGGACCACGACCATACCAACTACACTTCAAAGAGCTATTAACGGAGTGGAACTATGAGGACCTCAAGGAGGACGGATTTCCCGTCGACGCCTTTGAGCATGAGGATCTGCTGTCAACGCCGATTCTAGGCGACATAGACACCGGCGCCGACCTCGTCATTTCTCAGGCTAACTTTCTTCCGGGGTGCTGCATCCTGGCTGCATCAAACTGCCACGCAGCTTTGGATGGTCCCGGCATGATCACGGTCATGAAATTGTGGGCTCAGAATTATAGGGGCTTACATGGCGACACCGGTGGGAACGTCGAACAAGAACAGATACCATCGGAGAGCTCGGACCGTACTCTCCTTGACCGTCTCTGGGCGCAGAAAGGCATAGCCCATCCATCAGCAGATGCCGACTCATGGACGCGAGGTTTAGTTGGCATCGGGTTTGAGCCTCTGAAGGAAATAATTACTATACCGCCTCCGAGGGTCATGAAGCAACGCATGTTCTACATGTCCCATACCAACATGGTAGCCCTGCAGAAGGAATGTGAGAAGGAGACGGGGCCGGGAATCCTTTCCAGCGGCGACACGATAAGTGCGCTGCTATGGCGATGCCTTCTTAAAGCGCGCAAGTCTGCTGCCAGCGATGCTCTCCCAGATGATTCTGTGCTCGAGATGCCTGTCGAAGCACGAGCGGACTTCTCGGAGGCAGTACCACCTAGCTACATTGGGAGCTGCTGCTTTTTCAACCATGCGACTCTACCACTTGCGGACTTGACAGCTCATTCTACACCTCTGGGCCACGTGGCACAGGCAATCCGAAGCGTGGCCGGTCGGGTTAATACCCAAGTTATGCATGATGCTTACGCCGTGATGCGGGATGTTGAGGACTACACCCTCGTGCGGCAGCGATTCAAAGGCGTAGATGGTGCTGATATGTTTATTACTAACAACCTACTCTTTCCCATCGGCGATATATGCTTTGGGGATGTTGGATTTGCGAATGGTGGCCGTGCTGAAGAGCTACGTATTTCCATGGGACCATATAATGACTTTGTCCGCGTTGCTTTCATCATGCCACGTAAGAGCCATGGCGGAGTTGAGCTTAACATAAGTCTATTTGACGATGAGATGGAAAATCTATTAGGAGACGAGGAGTTTGGGAAATTTTGTCTACCACTCTAATAGGGCAATGTTAACCCTGAGCACCCCTGAGCCAATAGCTAGCACCGCGAAAAACAATTCACGGAGAAATCAGTTCAAGCCAAAGCAACGGTAGTGTTTTCATAGAACTCTCGGGATTTGATTTGAGTGATAAAATGGAAAAGGTTCGGAGTTCTCAGAATTCTGGTAACTCTCATATTTCAGCATTGAGATCATGCTTGGATACCGGGTATGGCTTACGTAGGTAATCACTCCAATTTGTAGCACGACATCGAGGTCAAATTTCAGAACCCTATCTCAAAGCCCAGTTATTCCTAGCACAGAATACGATATCAAGTGTTTCTCCGTCCTTCCGAGCCTCGATGGCGTGTCTTATGGTTAGTATAACATCTACAGACTCATGCATGGCTAAAAGTTGACCCCTTGAAGCCGACTTGGTAAAGAGAATGCGACTATAGTGACAGATAGTCTGTCGTACGTCCTGCAAGTCACAACCGGGTTTTAACTCGTTGACTTTGCATGAATCCTTCCGAAAACCCGAAAGGGTCGACGGCAACCGTACTTAGGAGGAATAGGCGAGGATCACGTATGATCGGTAATCTCGTTGTCGAGATAAGAATCCGAGTCAGGAATCACGTAATGACTGCATTATCTGACATCAGAGTAAGGGTCACAAGGGAGCTGAGCGGCGTTCTGACTAAACGCTTCCGTCTTTCTCTGGAGTAAGCCGATAAGCCAGTGGATAGACTCAAAGAGCCGACTTACTCCTAAGTTTAACTCATTCAATTAGATTGAGTTGAGTTTACACCGAGTATCTACGTAGTATTCGAGCTGACGAGACTTAGATAACTTCGACTCAACGTGGATGTAGCTGATACGTTTCTATATGTTTCGACATGGTGCGACATGAGGATGGGCTGAGAGCGGCATTGTATCTAGGTACCCTAGGGGAGAGGTTGATAGATACCAGTTCCCTTAAATTCTCGATAAAATCGCAATGTATTGATCGCCAGTGAAACGTGCCTAAATATTTCCAACCCTTTCATTCAACATGGTTCTCCACGATATGCCTAATGGCGCCCATGCCTCACCTCTTTCTAATGGTGACCGCGCTGCTAAAGGAAATGCTCATAATACTTCTCTATCTGAGCCCATTGCTATAGTGGGCATAAGTAATAGGTTTGCAGGAGCAGCTAGCAGTCCGTCCAAGTTGTGGGAGTTATGCGCCTCCGGAAAGGGGGGTTGGTCTCCTATCCCGGCGGATCGTTTTGACGCAAAATCCTTCTATCACCCAGAAAAGGGGAGAAGGGGTCGAGTAAGTTCTCTCATGTCTTAGACTACTTAAATATCTAAGACAAAGGGAATACCCGGCTAACCGGGACACGATAGAATCATGCTTTAGGAGGATACTTCCTCGAAGAAGACGTCGCATTGTTCGATGCCGCGTTTTTCAACCTGTCTGCCGACGTTGCAAGTGTAATAACAGTATGACCTAAAGATAGTAGATATAAAGCTGATGGAATTCAGGCAATGGACCCTCAGATCCGATTATTGTTGGAATCGGTGTACGAAGCAACAGAAGACGGTATGAAGCGTGCCCAGGTAACTACTCACCTTGTTATTCATATAAATCTAACGCGACTGAAAAGCTGGGATCCCATTGGACAAGTTGGCTGGATCGAATACGTCGGTCTTTTCAGGATGCTACGGGAAAGACTATCATGAGCTCCAGGCTCGAGACCCGGAGTCTCTTCCAGCTGCCTTCCTTACCGGAAACGGTACAGCTATGCTTTCTAATCGTATATCGCATTTTTACGACTTGTATGGGCCGAGTATGTCCATCGATACTGGTTGTTCCTCTGGTCTAGTCGCACTACACCAGGGCTGTCGTAGCATCCATACGGGAGAATCAGATATGGCCATTATCGGTGCGAGTAGCTTAATGCTCAGCCCAGATCTGTTTATTGCCAAGTCTAGCTTGAGGTAGAGTTACTCCGACCTGTGAACGTTAATACTCACTAAAGGATAATATAGTATGACTGGGGCTGATGGAAAATGCTACGCGTGGGATGCCCGCGCGCAAGGCTACGGCCGCGGAGAGGGCGTCGCTACTCTGATTCTAAAACCTCTTCATACAGCAATTCGAGATGGAGACCGTATCCACGCACTGGTCCGAGAGACTGGCTTGAACCAGGACGGCAAGACGGCTTCCATCACGTCACCATCCGTCCATGCGCAAGTAAGACTAATAGAACAGTGTTACAAGCGGGCTGGACTCGACCTTTCAGAGACCGGTTACGTTGAAGCCCATATGACGGGGACTCAAGTCGGCGACGTTACCGAAGCAGAAGCACTAGCAAAGACCTTTGGAAAGAGTCGTAAATGCAACGATCCTGTGCTAGTCGGTTCGATCAAGGTAAGCTGAATCCTTCTAAACCTAAGTTATCTGAACATCTGCTAATTGAACAATCCCTGCGCCTAACTTAGGCAGGACGGCCAAAGTTGGGCGCGTGGATTGCAATAGACAAACGTAGGGCATTGTGAACCTGTGAGCGGTCTTGCAGGCATTATCAAGGCAGTTTGGGCCATGAAGCACCGACAGGTTCCGCCTAATTTGAATTATGAGATCCCAAATCCCAAGATTCCCTTGGAAGAGTGGAATTTGAAGGTAAGTATTGTAACACATGCAATTGCCGATTGAATATACTAACAAGTCTCAAGGTCCCTACCGTTCTCACACCATGGCCTCGTGATAAGCCGCTTCGAGCTTCAATCAATAACTTTGGGTATGGCGGCACAAACGCGCATGTCATATTAGAAGGAGTTCCCGAAGTCAGCGGGAGGCCTATCGAAGCCAGCGGAACTAGTGCTAGTGGCTCTCCGACACATCGAATCTACGTAGTCAGTGCGAAAGACTCTGCAGCATTGAAGAATAGGGTCACAAGTCTCGCTTCTTATGTCCGCAACTCCTCAAAGGACTATCGCCTTGGTGACCTAGCCTACACCTTATCAGAACGGCGATCCCGACTGCCCGCCGTGGTAGCTGTACGAGCCGGAAACGCCGACGAATTGGCCGAGCGTTTAGAACAACTCTCAGCCAACACGCCCCACGCTACGGCCAAGCGACCTCGGCTCGGTTTCGTATTCAACGGCCAGGGGGCCCAATGGCATGCGATGGGCCGAGAGCTGATAGCATACCCCATCTTCGAGTCAGCTCTTAGGAAAGCAGACAAAGCGTTGAAAGGCCATGGGGCGACATGGTCCTTGTGCGGTTCGTAAATCCATTCACTTTTAAATGTTTGACCACTTAAGTCCCTAATATTTTCTGTAGATGAACTTCTCAGAGATGCGAAATCGACGAAGGTGTCAGAGGTCAATTTGAGTCAGCCGATTACAGTGGCGCTTCAGCTGTGCTTGGTTGATCTTCTGAGATCTTGGGGGATTGTACCTTCGGCCGTGACGAGCCATTCCAGCGGAGAAATCGCGGCAGCTTACGCTGTAGGCGCTCTGTCGTTTGAAGAAGCCCTAGGTGTGGCATATTACCGCGGCGAGTTGGCTCTTCAGAATCGTGATCTTTCGGCCCTGTCTGGTAGTATGATGGCCGCTGGATTGAGCGCAGAAGAAGCAGCCAAGTACATTGCTAGCGCCAGTAGCGGTCGCGCAGTCGTCGCTTGCATTAATTCGCCGGGTAGTGTTACCCTATCTGGAGACCTCGCGGCGATCGACGAAATCTCAGCCGCTTTACAAGCGGATGGAATTTTTGCAAGGAAGCTCAAAGTGCCCTTAGCCTACCATTCGCATCACATGCAGTGCATTGCGAAAGAATACGCGGAAAGTTTGAGAAGTATCCTGCCTCTCAAGCGGAGTACTCAGGTAGACACCAACGTACGGTTTGCTTCTCCTGTGACGGGCGAGATCATCTCTTCACCAGAGGGATTCAGTCCGGAACACTGGGTCCGCAACTTGACAAGTCCCGTGCTTTTCAGTCAAGCGTTCGAGAATATGTGCTTCGGGGAGAACGGTATCGCAGAAGTTGATATGATTGTCGAGATTGGAGCTCACAGTACGCTCTCGGGTCCAATTCGCCAAATCCTAAAGGGACGCGAGATGCCGTACGTGTCCTGTCTACAGAGGTCAGTCGACGCAGTAGAGACCATGCAGAGTCTTGCCTGCGACCTTCTCACACGAGGATACCCCGTCTCCATCTCAGCCGTCAATTTCCCGACAGGCGGCCACCACATTTGCCTACACGACCTACCCACGTATCCATGGAACCATAAAAGACGGTACTGGACGGAGTCAAGGATCAGCAAAGAGATCCGCCAAGGTCGATTCGCGCCCCATGAACTCCTAGGCAGTCTACTCCCTGGTGGTGGGCCTACTCCAACATGGCGAAACGTCTTGCGTTCAGCAGACGTGCCGTGGTTGGAAGAATACAAAATCGACTCTCACATTGCGCTACCTCCCGCAGGCTACATTTGCATGGCGATCGAGGCGGCCCGTCTCATCACCAAGTCAAATGACGCTGTGCGCGGCTTCAGACTTCAGAATATAGAAATCGGCGAAGATCTGATAATTCATGAAGCTACCGACGGCATTAAAACACAGTTCGTCATGCGTCCTCTTGGTGACGGCTCGTATGAATTTTCTCTCTCGTCTTTGAGCACGGAGAATGAATGGGTTGAGAATTGCAAAGGTTGCGTGGCCGCTGAGCACAACAAAATGTCTGAGTCCGATTTGCGGCTAGATTCCTTCTCAGCTTCAGGGACTAGTTCGACCAAAGTCGATATCGACACATTGTATACACGCTTAAGCGAGTTAGGAACTTATCAAGGGACAACTTTCAAAAACATAACCGACATCAAAGCATCAGGAAACAAGGTACTCACGGAAGTTACCATTGGCGAGACGTACGACTATATCCTTCACCCAACCACCCTGGAGTCGATCATCCAAGGTACAATGAGTGGCTTAGCCCAAAAGACGAGACAAAACTGCACAATCTCTCCCCGAACTATCGAAACAATTTTTATCGGGCGCGAACTTCATAGGCAACGCGGCGAGAAGCTGCAGACATTGTCTGAGATTTTGAAATCTGATAGGCAACGCCTTACCTCCGACGTCATAGTTTTTAACCACAGCGAAGGAGACGCCACGCCAGTTCTTCAGATAAAGAATCTTTACGCCGAAGCCAAAACCCGCACTGCTGATAATGGTCGGTACTCCAACAGGATGCCAGCAAGCTCTAGAATGAATTGGGAGCTTGATATCTGGTCGCGTGTGCCAACAGCCTTTCGGGAGTCGATCAAAATCACATTAGGAGATCGGGAGAGAGATTTTGAGAAAAAGATACTGCGACTCTCCTATAACTTCATCTACGACGCCGTTCGCGAGCTGGAAGGTGATAGCCAGAAAGTAGAAAGCTGGGGGTGGCACTTCAAGGCCATGTACAAGTGGATGAAGCAAGTAATAGATCTCGCAGCGAGTGGGGCTTTGGCACCACGTAGCCGTACATGGGCAAAGGCGAGCCAGGCTTCCAAGCAGATGCTTGCTGATGAAATGAACACTAACGGTGGCGCTACGGGGCAGCTCATCGTACGCGTGGGACAGAATCTTCCCAAGATCCTGCGAGGCGACGTCCTACCGCTTGAGCTAATGATGGAGGGGGGGCTATTGAATAGATATTATATGGACTACCCCAAGCTCCAAGACCGTACCTACAAACATCTTGCCAAAGTGGCGGAGCTTCTTGCAGTAAAACGACCTGGAGCAAATGTTTTGGAGATCGGAGCAGGCACTGGGGGAGCCACAAAGATTGTTCTCGAAGCATTCGGCGCCAGAGCAGGAGATGGATCCAGGTCCGTGCTCGGTCACTACATATTTACGGACGTCTCCTCGGGTTTCTTCGAAGCTGCGAAGAAGAAGCTTGCTCCGTGGGTGGAATTGATGGATTTCAAGCCTCTCAATATTGAGTCGGATCCGCTACAGCAGTCTTTTACTCCCGGAAGCTATGATATCATCGTTAGCTCCCTCTGCCTCCACGCCACCAAATCTCTTGAAAGGACTATGACGAACGTTCGGAAATTGCTTAAACCAGGAGGCAAGCTCGTATTGATCGAGACTACGCAAGATCGCCTAGACATGCAGATCATCTTCGGGACGTTTGAAGGGTGGTGGCTGGCTGAAGAGGAAGACAGGAAAACTAGTCCCAATGCATCGCTCAAGACCTGGGACAGGGTCTTGCGCAACACGGGTTTTACTGGGATCGACTTCGAAATTGGCGACTGTGAAGACTCTGAATTCCAATGCACAAGTCTGATTCTTTCAAGCGCGCCAACGAGCCCGGTATTTCCAACGTCTATCTCCCTCGTTCATGCTGGGATCTGCCCCCCTCGACCATGGTTAGAAGAACTCAGCGAGGGGATCAATAACGCCACAGGAGTGGTGCCAGTCGTGGAAAACTTAAATGATGTTCAAACGTGGGATGGCAAACTATCAATCTTTATCGCTGAGATGGGCAGTCCCTTTGTGCATGGCATGGACCAAGCTGCCTTCGACAGGCTCCGAAACCTTCTTATTAACAGCCGAGCTCTACTCTGGTTGAGCTGCGGCGGCGCCATTGATGCAGAAAACTTATTCCATGCAGAGACTCAGGGTCTTTTAAGGGTCCTGCGTCAAGAAGATCCGAGTAAGAGATGTGTTCAACTCGACTTTTCTCCGGGTGCGGATGCAAATCCCTGGACGAGCGACAAGATTACGCATGTCATCGACGTTATCCAGCAGAACTTCGATTACAATAGCGACTCTTCCAACTTGGAATTCGAGTACGCAGTCAAGAACTCGATATGTTATGTGCCTAGGCTTTTTCCTGTTCTTGACGTTCATGTGAGTCTTCATGCAGTGTTGGACAAAGTTGAAGTCGGAAACTAATCAGGACGATAGGAGATTTACGATGCCCTTCCACTTAGCCATAACGCCACGTACTTGATCGCGGGTGGCACGGGCCGTGTAGGCTCAGCAATTGTCTCGTGGTTGATAGGTGAAGGGGCAAAGAATTTGCTTGTTGTATCCCGAAACGCTGAGGCGCACCCCAAAGCGGCCGAATTAGACGCAATAGCCAAAGCAGCAGACTGCAATCTTTACGTGCGTTCCTGCGATATCGCAGATGAGAAGAAACTTGTCAAACTCTTAGGGGAATGCTCCGGTACAATGCCACCTATTAAGGGCGTCATCAATGCATCCATGGTGCTAGACGTAAGTGAATTACTGACATCGGCCGTGCTTCCAAGCTTACTGGTAACCAGGACACGATACTCGAGCGTATGACCTGGGCTCAATGGCAGCGTGTGGTCAAGGCTAAAGTGGACAGTAGCTATAACTTGCACACGCATCTACCAGAGCTTAACTTCTTCATTTTGCTTTCTTCAGTTGCTGGGGTAATTGGTCACATGTCGGAGGCGAATTATGCTGCGGGCAACACGTTCCAAGACGCCCTAGCGCGCCACCGCACTGCTAATGGCCAAGCTGCGATAGCTCTTGACCTTCCCATCATCAAGGGTGTCGGCTGGATACCTGAGTTAGGACATCGCGAAGAAGGCGCACCGTCGCATATCGAAAATTTGGGATCCGTTTCGATGCCTCTTGATCGTCTATTAGACTCGCTTGAAGAAGCGATCCGCAGCCCTCTGCGTTCAAATCCTTCCGATAGCCAGGTCATCTTAGGCTTAGCCAGTTACGATATGATCCCTGACGGCTCCTTCACCAAACGCGACCCTCGCTTTGGAACACTACGGCTAGCAACCGAAGGATCCTCGACCGGCCAGACGGCTGCGACCGTTGCCGAGGCAGGAACAAAGGACAGTATGGCGGAGTTGATCCAAGCAGTCGCAGGCAAAACATCCATCAAGCTCCCCGAGGCCACAAAGTTGATCGTGGACGCTGTGGCGGAGAAGACGGCGGCCATCTTCAATATTGAAAGGGGTGAGATCGATGCTGGGGTGCCGTTGACGCGATATGGTGTTGATTCGCTAGTCGGCGTGGATATTCGCAATTGGCTTGCGAGTAGTGTCAATGCGAAGGTGTCAGTGTCCGACATCCTTCAGAGCTCCTCGCTGTCGGAGTTCGGTATATTGGTAGCGGCCAAGAGCGAGCTTCTTGCAGCCATAACGGCTTAGCTGAGAATATACACGCGAATGGCCCACTATACTTCAATAGGAAATCCTTTATTAAAGGGTAGCATAATGTCTTTAGGTAAAACGAGCTGTCTCGGAAAGGGTTTAGGATTGGCGATGAAGATGGCCTAAGATGGTCCAGGCTCGCTTACATAACACAAGTACGCGGATAAGAAATCCCGACACAACCGGAGCTTAGGTATAGGTACCTATCTCCGGGCTCTCGCTCGGTTTTCCGTAGACTTAATCTATAGGGTATTTTCGGGCATCATGGGGTCACTTCATCTTAGCTAGTTGTCAGTTTGATATTAATAGAGCGAAACCCTATCAATGAATCTATGATTATCGAGTAGCATGAAATGTGTGATAGATGATCTCCCACCAAACCCAAAGGATCAGAGGCAATCAGGTCGTCCTTCCAAAGTGAAGTGTTGTGATGGCACGTATTTCTTGAAGCCGCAAACCAACCCGTCCCTGCCCCGTCTTTTCACCCCGCGAGACAGCGCAATTCCATCCTTCCCTGGCTGTAACCTCGCAATAGCCCTCGCCACCTTCCCATAGTTTCCTAAGAACCGGTGGGCACGGACGTCACTTCCGCGAACCACCCCATGGCCCAACGCCACTGCCCAAATACCGCCAACTTCTAGAACATGGGCATCCACGTTGCGGTCTGCCTGCAGAAGTATGGAGTAGATGGGTCCGGAGTAAAGCACGACCTGCGGCTGTTCGGATGCAAGTACGACATGCGCGGGGAAGCTCCATTCAGGTTTCACGCCGGGATGATCAATCCGGATCGGGTGCCACGGTGTGACAACGAGGTCGCCGATTTTGCACATAACAGCTCCATGTACCATTGTCTTCAGCACGGCCATAACGCGCCTGCTCCCAACTGGCGTATATACACGCGAGCCTCGTCGCAGCTTGCGGATGGGTACTCGTCGCCCACTGGCTAGCGTAACCCTACTAGACCCCGTGAAGCAAGGTCCACTCCGTCTGTTCAGGCAGGACATCCTGACATGCGTTGTGGTGGCGACACTAGGACATGACGGTTTCGGCGGCGGAATTGTATCGAAGGATCGATCGAGGGCGTCTCTACATTTGACGAAAAAGGGGTTCTGGTTGTACATCAAGGGGCCAGGATCCTTGAAGGAATTACATCTGGGAAATTAGGAAGTTAGTAACCACGAGGTATTGGTGACGGCATAGAAGGCGAGGTATAAAACTGGGAGAAGCTAGCAGAGGGACTTACAGTTGCTTTGCATGCGCATTCCACAAGCTGAAGAAATAATGGCATCCCCATCGGTTGAAATAATCCGTGCTGGATAGAGCCAGACTGACTTGCCCAGAAGGTAGAGCGCCTACGAGATCCTCCATCAAAGAGTTGTTGTGCTCGTCATTGTAAAGCCTAGCTGGAATATTATCTAGCAGGTGCTTAAAGTCCGCCTGGTAACGCTTTGGATTGATGTCCCTACGCGTTTCGTATTCTTCGTCCTTCTGGAGCGGGAAGAAAGAGGACAGGAAATTGCAAAGCATTGATCTGCTTTGGTGGTAAGCGATGACATGTTCTGGAAGATTAGAAACTTCCAACGCATCTCGAGTGCTGAAACTGCTGAATTCCACAATTCTCATCTGTGAGAACGTGAGTTTTGCACTAATAACGGTGCTTCCTGCAGCGGGGCTGAATGTAGTCTTATCACCCTGGTCGTCGACGTTTTGGAGATATATGTCTCGGGACTGGCCATATTGCAGATTTCCAAGGGGAATGGTGAGTGTCCTGTAGTCCGCTGCATCTTGCTCTCGTTGTACAATCGTTTTGCCGGCTGTCGTTTGCAAATGAATACCCTTTGGAGTAACTAGTTGAAGTGTACACTTGGTGGCGTACGTCGTTTGAAGATGCGCAACAGCGTGTACAAATACTGTCCCCTGGATTTCATTAGCCGATGCCATGTTAGCGAACTCAGTCCACGTACTATCATGCCGGCGTCAGGGATGAATGCGTAGTTGCCGCTTCCGATCTCCGCTATAGACTTCAATAACCCTGATCTGATTTCATAACCAAAACCAAATGTATGAAGAGTAGCTGGAAGGGCTTCCCAGGTGCCGCGTATCTTTGGGATGTAACCTTGAGCAGGGCACCTATGGGTCATATCAGTAACTCCCTCTAGTCAAGGCTGGGGTGTGACAAATACATGTAATTTGGTAGTCCGTCTGTTAGTATCATTACAGCAGGTACTCGCCCTGTATTCTCTTCTCCGTCAAAAAGGCCGATACCTTTCTGGATGCCATGCCAGAGGTTGGTCATGCTGTCCGGCATCATTACTTCAATATTCGCCTCTGTCACCTCTTTATTATTGGGTGTCATTGGTAATAGTTTCTGGATCACCTGTTCGCCAGTCTTGGATTAGCAGAGGCTCTATATAGTGTACGGATGCTGGAAATTTACCGTGGCATCTCTACTGAATGTGACGATTCCGAGCCGGTCTCCTTCATCCAAGGTACTGACGATAGTGCGCGCAGCATGCTTCACCATATCGAGAATCGACAACCCGAAGTTCTCTGAACTTAACTCCCCATCGTCTCCGTTCATCTTCGCGGGTGCTGGTAGTTGCATGCTCCCAGAAACGTCTATTACCAACACAATATCACATGGGACATGATGAAGTTGAGGGTTATCCGGTTGCGCTGGCAGCTGTACACTAACGATTACCCCATCGTGCGTGGGTATAGGATATATGCCCACTTGTACATCATCGGCGTCCCCCATTTTTGAGGGAGCTGGAGCGAGCTTGTCTGATGAGCTCAGTCTTATTGGAAAACTTAATTCTTCCTTTTTGACCTAATAGGATCATCAAAATTAGCTCAAGGGGCTCCTTTGATCGTTACTTACCATATTAGCACTGGTTCCTTGAGGTAGATGAAGAGGTATGGTTTCTAGACCAATGAATTTTTCTGCTTGTCTGCTCAATTTATGGATTCTTGAGCAGCGATGTTGGTGGTAGACTTGAATAAAGGGAAGAATGTTATGGAGTTCTGTCTGTCGTGAATGCTACACCACACACAAACACACATCAACATGAATCAGAAGCTAGATTGTCTGGGTTGAGGCACAAAGCAAGAAAAACCATTAACTAGATCATATCATGTCTTATAAGCTAGGTACCTATTTACCCCTTTGTTTGCATCCTCCAAGTGGAGAGTAGTGGCAGTGCGGCGGTGGTGTCTTGAAGCAGCTAAAATCAACGAAATGCTCCTTGACCTTCCTTACAGGTGTGGTCGTTTAGACTAACTACCAGTTCTGGAAGCGTCCTATCTTCTTATTTGTCCATTGTTTGCCGACCTAGTTCGTGAATAGTGGATTCTAATGTGGCTTATCGCGCCATTACAACCTAGGAAGTCGGGACTAACAAGTGGATTTTACAGCGATTCGCATCGTATTACTACAGTAAGTATTCCTGGTTCATTGATAATTCATTTATCTCGAAAATGGCGAGCTTTCAAAGTTGAAAAGAATTGTTACATACGTGCCGTGTTTTGTTAGTGGAAGAGGTAGGTACCAAATCTAATGTATCTACCCTGAAGCTGTTCTTTGGACGGCGCTGCTTTGCCTATGGATTAGGTAGCATAACTTTTGAGAAAGCTTCAGCCGAGAATTGTGGGATTGTGGATAGTTCTAAGTAGACGGTCTCTAGCCAAGTGTCGGTTAGGCTTGGCTTCTCACCTAGCAAAATCAAGGAGTTGGCGGCCCTAAATCTTGATCTTCGAGGAAGCAAACTGTGTAAGTGAAACCATAACTACGAGGCATTAAGCTGTCGGACTATCCGAAGAACTGGGTCAATGATTGGTGTGGCTGTTATTTTCGTGTCCCCCCTGCTATACGCTGTGCCACCTAAATCTTTACCATACAAAGGAATCCAGATCGCTGTAGGCTCTTCCCATTGGCTGGTTACAATTGGGATCTCTCGTGGCGCTGCAGTGGTGTGGGGATGACGATATTGGCTCCCTTCCGCGCCATATTTTCGCACTCCGCGAATCTCAGAAATAGCTCCCGGAAGAGTATCTCCCTTGCGTGAAGCTGGCATAGCAGAAGCATGGTCGTTAGTGAAACGCGCATCTCTCATCATTCGCGGCATTGACCGGATACTCACTCTTTCCAGGAGGCCTTGAATCACCATTCACAATCCGATAACATGCTTTCGGGAACACCGCCAAGGACTTGAATACCTGCATCGACAAATCTTCGCACGTCCCTATGAATCGCTTCTCTTATCAATCATCATCTTCATCTCCACCGCCTTCGATGTTTAAACAACATAATATCGACTGCTAGTCATATTAAAGCTCTTGGGTTAAATGTGATTTGATTGAGATGGGTCGGATTACCATTAACCAAGGTATCCTCCCTTCCCCAAAATATGGGTAGACAGGTATTGTACATCCTGTTACAACAATGGAAGCCATATTGGAACATATCGTAGATGTATGTAAGAGGTAGGTATATAAGACAGGAAGAGACGTCCAGACCAACCCCAATTAGCTATAGAGAAAGCCCAAAGCGCTGCTACCTTTTTTCCTTCCCACACATCCATTACTATTACCATTAATAGCACCATCGCTAGGACGCCAAGCTAAACCTACTCAATCGCAATCGTGAAATAGCACATATCCGGTGTCCCGCAGTAACGCAGCTGACCGCTTTCGTGCCTGCTGATGCCTGCCTGGCGCATTTCTATGAAGATCGAACCCCGCTGCGAATTCGAGGAAGGGCAAAGAAAGCTGGGCCTTGTTTAGCAACGTTCACCTTGGGAGACGGCGATGAGCCTGACTGGTCCTCACCGCTAAAAGCTAGCCAGAGCTAGAGCTCAGTGGCACTCAGAACATTCCTTATGCTTGCACCAGGTGCAGTTCGTGTTGATGACGAAGATGCCGCCGCATTTGCAACAGTGGGCCGCATACATGATGAATGGCTAGCTAGTATTGTTCGATGAATCGATTGTTGATCGAAGTTGATGGGAGGTATATGACAATACCTAATTGTTCTCTTTGTGATTCGGATTCTGACAGAAGAGCTGCGTGAAAGAATTTCGACGGGGAAGAGTGTGAGAGTGTTAATGAGGGCTTTTGCCACGGGGTGGCCGCCCTCATATACGCCGCGCAAGGGCGAACTCTCCCTCTCCCTTCATAGGAAAAGAAAAATATCGCAAAACCTCGATTACTTAGTAGGCGCCTGCAGTCGTCAGATTCGGCCGCAGGGTCCAGAGGACGACCTGGGCGCGAGTCGTACCACAGAATAGCTACCCCGCATGGTATTACGATTCGCGGAAACGAATCATAGCTTGCGATTGAGATGCAGTAAGACCTAAGAGGAAAAGCTGAGGGTTGGGGTTGATCGTAAAGGATCAACTGGGGAGCGTGACCGGCGATTTTGCAGCCTGTTCGCACCCCACGTTCTTTTTCATTCTCTGGCGCCAGAATCTCCTACTGGTGCGTTCCATTTCTTTAGACTATCGCAACACATAATCGCGAGGGGTGAACCACCCGCAATGTCTAGAGCGCACCGCACGCTGGTGGCGATGATGATGACGACCGGTAACGTAGGGTTCCGCCATGCGGGTTCATTGGCTGCGACAATGCGGGAAAAACCGGGAGTTGCAAAGACGTTTTGATCATCTTTGGGGCAAATGAAAAAAACATCGCGCCTCGACTGGATGAGTGCTCTCTGTATAAATCGAGAGATTACTGCAGACATGTCACTCAAAGCAACCACATATGGGGAATCTGACCTCATCCACCTCTTTGTGCATCAATATCCATCGTGGAATACACCCTACTCGTTTAGCCGAAGGTCTATGTTGTCGGTTTCGTAACCGTCCCTACCCGATATGACCTTCATCTTCACGTTGTCGCTGCTTTGATGGATAGTAGGTATCTCACCTATGAAACTACTGTTTACTCACCGGGTCTCTTCTAATCTCGATTCTGTGGTCGCTCGATCATAAAATTACTTGTGGTGGCGACTTACGAATGCAAAAGAGTTGGGAGCGACGCACATCGTGGCCGATCTCATCGGATATTAACGTGTTAGTATCCATACACTAGCATAGCGTCGCATTCGTGATGAGCTTCCATCGGTGTGTTATAATCGCTCTGTTCTCGACACGACGTGCCTACAACTAATTAATCGCATGTGATGATTACGTTGATGGATTGGATACAAACATGAAGGGAGCTACATAACATTAGGTACCTTTGACACTTTTTGTCACTGGCGGGTCGGTAAGTAATATACCGGTGGAAATTTGCAGGGCATTGCATCCCAAGGGGACATCAGACCAAGACCCTGGGAGAATCTTCCCGAGCTGAGTTGAATGCGGACCTCATTTTCCACGTGGTAAAAGCTTACCTTACTTACTCCCTGCTGTGTGGCTAAATGAAGAAATGCATATTCTAAAAGGTAGGTACATATACTTATCTGATGTAATGTTTTATTGGTATCTCGTCTAATATTCGTTTGAAAGACATCCCGCGTCATCAATCCGCAAGGAGCCGTCATTAATGAATCCGAGGGGGCTGTTCGCGTCTCACGATGGTATAATAACCAAGGACCTTCGCTTTGCGGTACTGTGTCATGATATGAAGCATGCACAATGATTTCAGTGAGCAACTTGTATATTAAGTCTAGGCTGGGCTAGGGCTGTCAATCCTCCTTGGCCATCGAATGAAACACAATTATAGTATATTTCGGAAATCCTGCCATTCCTGTGAGACGCGCTGTTGGTGGCACATACCGTTGTTGGTAATATGTGTGTTGTGAGATCATGTTCTGTCCGGGACATTATCTCCGTGTAGTAGGTTTACAGGGTTGGGGGTGTCCTGCAGGGAGGATTTAGAAGATTAGGTACCTACCTAAGGATTCTTTAGCGGGAGCGAGAATATTATGCCGGCAACATGTAGTTCGTGAGGTATGTATTAGCGTGGGTTGAAGCAAACCACCCGACTTTGTTGAGAGCGTATGACGATAATATATATGGTATTCCGTTGAGCGTTAGAGTATAAACAATCCAGTAGCAATGGCAAATGATGTTGAGCCTCGCTCAGCATATGCGTGCATGTAGTTCATGCAGAGAGCCGCTGCTTATGCCGATGATGTACCCACCCATCAGCTCATGTCGCCGTGGAATAAGAATGCTAATGAAATGCGAGGGACTTCAATGTTGTTCGTGTCGGACATAAGGCTTGAACCAATATTACTGCATTCCAATATCATGTTTCTTCGTCTTCAAGGTCTCTGTTTCGAATACTAGGCCGAATTGAATATCGGCCTAATGGGTTGGTTTAAAGAACCAGAAGAGTGACATGGATTGCCGTGTTTGGTAGAGTAATTCACTGAGGTGTAACGACGTTTGTAGATTGCCTATGGCGATGTCCTGTGCTTTTAGCTGGGGGTTTATAGTATCGTAGATTGGCAAGGGACATTCTAAACAGCCAGGCTCATATGAAGTGGATCGGTGATGGCATGTTGGAAGAAGCCGCCGCAAGTCATAGAGCGAATCCACGCAGTTGGGACTCGAGAAGCCAAGGGCCGACCATCAAGATCTCACATTTTAAAATGACAACCTACTTAAGGTAAGTTAGAGGTTGAGGTGGATTTCGCGGTGAGCATTCGCCATATTTGGCTCTAAAGTCGTGTGCGCCGCATCGTTTGATGGCTGTGAGCTTCGCGCAAACTTGTTTGATCTTACGTATAATATTACATTGGCGTGCGCAAGCAGGGCAGAGTTATGGCCGCTGGTTCCTAAAACGGTTATAAGTTGTACTTCGGATGAGGAGAAAAAAAAAACTCTTCCAGTTTTGCTGGAACCCATGCCATCACATGGGCCCTAGGTAGCTCAACCCAGCACCGGGAGTGCCCAGTGATATCTCAGTATACCCCGCGTCATGTTTCAGCTGGCCGTACCCGTACCCA
Source organism: Hypoxylon sp. NC0597 (assembly GCA_022432515.1). Taxonomy (NCBI): domain Eukaryota; kingdom Fungi; phylum Ascomycota; class Sordariomycetes; order Xylariales; family Hypoxylaceae; genus Hypoxylon; species Hypoxylon sp. NC0597. Next base: position 354,802 of record JAJKLA010000031.1, read on the forward strand.
ATGCAAGACAGATATGTTTTGGCTTACCCTTCACTGTCTCAGTCTCTCAAAAGCAAGCTGCTCAATCTTGATTCCATGAGTGTGCTTTTACCTGATCCTTCTTGAAAACGGCCGATACACAAGGAATCTAGTGTAGATGATGTGGGAAAAGAAAAGGGAAAAAAAGAAATACCTGCCGACAGGGTGCGGATACAGCCCACTATTTCAGGGGTAAGCGACTCAGGGGCTAGAGCCTAACATGGCCAAGCGCCAGGAACAGGTGCGTGATTGGACCGCGGAAGCTTTAATCAACCCGCATTAATAGGTCTTAGCGCGCACTGGCGGCATCAATGAGCTTGCTTGCCATGTCACGACGAGCTGTAGCGAGATAGTGCGAGATCAGAAGAGCAAGAAAAGAGATACTGTGCAGCTATGTATCTTGTATGTTGCGAATAGCTTGACAGGCTGCGAGCGAGCAAGCAGCTGAGACGCTAATTCATATATGCCCCTAAATTTTCTAGTTTTTGCTATCCTTACGCCGTTGTTAATCAGCTCCAGACAATCAAGCCTTACCACGCCGTTCGTCCTTCGGACGGTGACGCAATGAGTATTGATAGTGCCAAAATTGCTTATGCGCTAGAAGGTATTGGCCTGGAGGGTTTACTGATGGCAACTGATATGCTCAGTATCAGGTAAATAGAGCCGGTTCCCGCGGAGGGCGAACAAATCAACTCCTTCGCGATAGAATAGGGCTCCGCCTAGGACTTTCTCCTCCTTTGCTTTGATAGCAGGTATGTCTCTCATTGAAACGGGAGAAGATGTAGCATCGTAGAAATGCAGGTCTTATGATCTGGTCTACCTGTCTTCTGCGTGGACGTTTGGTTCGATGTCTGCGCCTCCTACGTACATACCTCTGCGATGAGACGGCTGGTGGGGACCGGTCAAGACGGGTGATGTGCCGTGGCTGCATGGCCTGAATAGCTGGGGCAAGACGTGTGTGGGCTTGTCTTAGTTGCTTCTTCTACGCTTGACACCCATCTAATGTATTGCATATTATCTGCTATGTAGAGCTCGGCCAATTTCAGCTAGCTAGCTATAACAACGGCGCGGACGCCACAAGCAGTAGTGTGAGATTGAAACGACCGGATTGTCCAAATAGCTCTTGGTAGCGAGCGACAAGCCCGGCCCATAGGCGGAAATGCACGGGAAATCATGCGAAGCGGTAAGAGGCTGAGATGCTGCATGTCAGCTGAATGGCACTCCCAGATGCCGTGTTACAGCCTTAAAACGCCACCGATCACCGAGTCTCGAAGTCTCGACATAAGTAATTTCCATAAGTACAAACTTAGTCTTGCGTGGCATTATGGTGTCTAGTCTGCTAGTGTAGCTTAGACAGTAATCATCAGAATGATTCAATAAATGCTACAGCCGGGATTTGATTTTCGTTTTGAGCTGAAGGGTACGTGCATGGTGGTAACAGGGATCTCAGAGCATTATGATCGCCACGTTCTAGAAAGAGCCAGTTATCAATGTACATGTATTCGGAGCTGTATCTCGTTAAATCTTGCGCTACGACATGTGCCGATTAGGCACACCTTTCCTTATAGTGTATCCAAGCCCTTACTCTATCGCTTTATAATCCTTAATGTTAAGGTCAGCTTGGAGTAGCGAAAAAGAATAGGGTAAATTATAGTCTTCGCTTATTCGACGTGTGCTATTCATTGTTAAATAGTCTTATAATGTCATCATCCTCAGTTTTGATTGTTATTTTTTCTTCTTACCCGGTTTCGCCAAGGCCTGGCCGTGATCAATAGTGTCGTGCTTCCCGTGCGTGTTGCTAGGACTACTCCCCAAGATCCCCACGATTATTACATACTATGTAGTATGTTGCTCATCAGGGGAACCGGCTTGCCCGCTGTCTCGGATCTTTGGTTGATGTCAGAACAATTTCGTCTTGTTATTACCTCATATCATATGTAGCATCGTGCCTTGCAACTATCTCCAATTAAGATTTAAGATATATATGTATAGGGTATACACTTAATGAGCCTTATCACGGGGATACGCGATCCAATGCGCTGGACAAAGTTTCTTGTCCCATCTTCCGTAAGAAGTGGATGCATGGGTATCTACCTAATTAGGGCGGGTCATCTAAGCTTAGACAAAAGCTGCGAGGTGGAGATAGACTTGTCCAATAGGTTGACAGGTTTCTAACTTAATCTGGAAAGGATCTCGAGACTCAGAAGTGACATAGGAGAGACAGTGTAATTTCCCGATGGATAACACTGGCTAATAAAGTCTAGCGGTTCACTAACTAGGTACCTAGGTACATTGTACAGCGTGGTTGTACAGCAGCGTAGCCGTCTGCCTTCACACCAGCCCACACCCTATGCAGGACCCTGTACGTTTATGCAGGGGAGGAGGGGCTACTATTCCAGGTCAAGCTCCATTTTCAACGTTTCCTTGGCGCAAATCATCCATGTTGCCCCCATTTCCACCCATTCGGTTTTCTCATTTTCGCCTTGACTCCCGTCAAGTCATTCGTTTAGTCTTGTCTGATCTAGTTCTGGTCTGGTTTGGTCCGTGTCGATTTGATGAATCTGGTCACCCTCGTCAGGTTGTCAGTCTAGTTGTCATTTCTCTTTTATTTTTTTCCTTTTCCTCGACCATTCGTTCTCTCCGTCGAACTGTTCCTCTCCTTAACAGCTTCAACTCTCGTCTCACCACAGTCACTCTTTTATCCTTAATACCAAGGCCGATTTCGAACCGATAGCACGATTGATCGATTCGAGCAATTGGAATATCTGCGCGGTCGTTAAGAATACCGCCAACGAAAGATACAAGGACAAAGTTACTCAGGACAGCAGAAGGGATATCCAAGTTATTGTTGTGATTCTCTGGCATTCGACAAAGCAACGAAAGGAGCCATTGCACGAGACCCTGCAATCATTTCCCATTCCACAACCCAGGGCTCGGATCTCGCAGATTTGCTAGTCACAGTAGGTATCGGGTTGCGGCATTCGACTGCTACCAGCCTATTCTGCTTGAACCATTGGTTTCTTGTGCGACTTCGACACTTCTCCGGTATATTCTGTTGCGAGTCACGATATCACGGCCAGAAACTCTCCTTGAATCTATTTTCATTTCTCTCGTCTTGTAGGGCTAGGCAGCTCGATTGGCTCTTTCCGAGAAAGAGAACGGATCATCTTCATTAAGCTGTGTGATCGTCGACCGGCCCATCTGCAAAATTCATGCTTGATTTCCCTTGGGCGGTCCAGGTTCCGGGTTCCCCCCATCGATCTGTGAAACACTACCGACACGAGCCCTCCCGTCCTCAGGTAAGCTCTTCCAATAATCTTCTCGAATCTCTCTTTCCAATTTTCCCTTTCCAGCAATTGTTTCTGTCATTCCAGAACACGGGGCAAATCGGTGTTTCTGCCAATCATCTTGCAGTTCACCTAGCGTAATGTGTATTTCATATCCCGGAGCACGTCTAAATCCGCTCTATCAGTGCGTGCCCCTTAACCTTACCCCCACACAACATCTCATAACACGCTGGTTGACTTGACTAACCAAACAATTCCTCGCTTGTAGGCAGAACTCACCATACACTCCTTGGCTAATCTGATTTCCAACGTCGCCTAGATCTATCCAGAGCTCACAATTCTTGGGCTAAATCTAATCGGAGTCTGTCGTTTTCGCCAGTTTCTCTTGCTTTCGTCCATGACATGCAGAGCGTGATATCTTGGTAATCCATCTAACCACTATCCGAAGTCGCTCGTTACAAAGCAATAATTAGACATTATTGCAGGAATTTATCAACCATATATCCGAGGACGGGCGCTTACCAGGACAGTATTCATGATGAATCGCTTCAGGACTAAGAAGAAGGCGAAGGACGACATCTCGGCTCCTCGGCCTTCACAGGATTCCGACTCGTCCATGGCATTCCGACCTTTCAGAAAGGGCAAGAAGACGCAAGAGCCCGAAAAGGTGGAGATCGATCTGTCGACAGCGTTGCCATCTAGCGATGAATTTCGTACGAGTTTATTGATGACTGGACTCTCCGCACGATTTTCAATGCTGCGGGAACAGGATGACCCAAACACCAAGATTGGTAAGGCTAGTGACGACAGCGTCTTGTTTCCGAAGAGACAGTCTAGGCTAGACTTTGGGGGTTTTCGTGGGTTAGGAGACATTGCTGAGGTGGAATCAATCAAGGCCGCCGCTCCTTTCGCTCGGAAGGGCTCTTATAATTCCGACGATGCGGATTCGTTAACGGGTGGCAGTGTCATGGGACGCTCTAAACCGACGGAGGGTAACAACCTATTTGGCGGGCGCCAGAAAATCTATAAAATCCCGGTTGGAGCCAACTCGTCGAAGACCCTTGGTGGAGGGATGGGTGGTCGGGCACTATACGATGATGATGTGGCGCTATCAGCTTTTCAGAAATGGAGGCAGGCCGAGAAGGATCGGAAATCGTCTGAGGACGAGAGGGAAGAAAACGAGACAAGGAATTCTGGTGAGCTGGAGGTGGATGCTCTTCGCGCAGATTCCCCAGTCCTCAGCAACTATAATCAAAAGCGAGAAACATCATCGACGACATCTTCCATTCCATCGCTGACAAGAAATTCGACCGCTGCAACTTCGATAACGTCCTCCCACCGGGCTCCGTCCTTGAAAGACTGGCAATCTTCGTCAAGTTCTGCGCCTATCTTGGAGAGAAGCGTGACCCGTACGAGACGACTGTACGAGTCTGGGCTCAACAATGATCTCCATGAGCAGCAATCCTCAGCACTATCTCGTATCGACACCCTAGCTCGACAGCGCACCTTTGGCACTCGAACACCTGATCTAGCGCAGAATTCGCCCTCGCCTACCACACTCGGATTTGCAGATCGGTTTGGGGAACGAAAGATCCTGGCGAAGTCTAGTGCACCGAACCTGCGATCAATGAGTCCCCCTGCCACTGCTTCCTCGGCTGGCACTCCAGATCTAGGCGCTCGTATCCCTAGTGCCACAGATATGCGATCTCACTTTGGTGGAGCGCCACCCCTAAGTCCCCCAATCAGTGAGACGGAAGAGAACTCAATCCTTCCAATTCACCCCAATGACCTAGGAAAGGCCACAGCTCTCGGCGTATTCCAAAAGCCTTCACAGCCGTATGACGAATCGAGGTATGCTCAGCGGCAATTACAGCGACAGCAAGGACGTGAAACGCCAACACTAAAATCTCGTGACGAGCCTACCTCGTCCTTTATAACCAATAGATCCAGTTCATCATCGTCAGCTCAAAGGAAGGAATCAATACCGAAAGTAGACGCCGCACCCGCAGTAATCGCATCGGTTTCAAACGAGGAACCTTCGACATCCTTCTTGGCCGATCCTAACGACTCGGATTGTTCTCCAGCAGTCTCACCCAAGCCATCTCCGCAAGTCTTACTTAGACGGCCATCAGACCGCGAACATCCAGCTCTTCGCGATTCTAGCATATCAACACCTTTATCGCCCACATCGAAATCTGCCGATGAACCTTCGCCAATTGGAGAGAGTCTGTCGCTTTCCCCGAATCCTAGAGGAGCCTCACCTGCGGATTCTCCTACCCTAGGCCCAGCTCCAGGTGCCGGGCTTAGTGGTATGGTACGCCAGCACCTGCGAGGTGACAGCAATGCTTCCTCAATTTACGGTGCGATACCTCCAACCTCAGGATTAGAGTCCCGCTTTCCACCAGATCCGGATGCCGCACGATCATTCCAAGAATTAGGAACAAGCACTAACCCGTGGGAGCTACCAGATACCGGTCGCGACTGGACTTTGGATTTGGATGTTAATGAGCCCATGCTAGACGTTCAATCTCGATCCTCAAATATTCCCGATTCCGAAGATATTACCATTGGCTTTGGTATCGAACTTAGTAACCAAGATGACAGAGATGAATTTGCAAGCCAACTTGCCGATGGGGCCCGCCGAGTACGTGAGCGACTAACAACGTACGTCGAAACTGATAGTCGCTCAGCCTCTCCCCAAAGGTCGGGCGAACCTATCGAGTCATTTAGGGACCAGCCTCCCCCTCCCCGGCAAACTGGATTGGGCCTTCTACGACCAAAGAGTAGTCGAGGATCGTTAATTGACCGAGGTCGAGAAGGCTCGCAATCCAAGGCTATGAAGATGCTCGGAATAGGCGCCCCAAGTAACCACCAAACAGCCAGCCCACCACGCGAGTTACAGAAGGAGGGAAATGAAAAAGAACAGATGTCGTTTGAAAATAGGACATCGGAAGACAAGGCGAATGATGGCGAGGAGTCCCATGCTGGTCTTCGTGCATTTAGGCAGGCAAGACGTGAACTTCAAAAGATGAAGGAATTAGAAACACAGGCGCGTCACCAGCAACAACCCTCGGACACCATAGCGGATGCCGATCCTATACGGGCGACACCTACTCGAGAACGTCCATCCGTACAACGGTCGCCTGAACGGGAACGAAAACCGCCTCCGATATTTTATCAACAGCGACGACCTAGCGACGACTTAAAGCAAGGTCATAATAATGGACACCGAGAACTGTTAAGGTCTGATCGTGATAGGAGTGGTTCGGACTCGAGTAACGATGGGCGATCAAGCAGCCGACAAACACGCCCCATGAATAGCTCAACGACACATGGAAATTTGCAGATAGGTCCAAATGGAGCTGCGACACGGCCCCCCATGCGGTCTCCGGGTCTACCCGGAACAGATATTAAGCATTCACCCATCATGCCTCCGCACCCGTATCCGGGATCTGCACCGGCTAGGCAACCTAGCTTCGCGCCCAATAGCAATCTTCGCGTCCAGACATCTCGCGGCTATGATTCCAGTCAACCCTCGCCTATCTCACCTATGCCCTCGCCATACTCCCGAGATCCGTCGACTCCTATTACACTTCCTTCGTCTCCTCGCCCCTCAGCTTCCCCGAACCGCGGTCCCGACAATTTCCACAAGAACGAGGGCACAAGGCGCAAGATCAAAACGAAAGACATCTCTGACCCTACTTTTGTCATGTCAACATCCCGAGTCCCAACAGTGGCCCTACCTGACGCCCCTCAAAATAGGTCTCGTAGCAACAGCCGGTCGGCACCTCCTCTGCCTCCCATTAACCCAAGACGCAGGCAAGACTTCTCCAGCACCCGAGCCGTCTTCGATAACCTGAGTCGGCGCAATGGTGAAAGTGTGGATCGAGACGAAGAGCAGAAACCTGAACGTAGACGACTCCGTACAGTAGCATCCGATGCTTCATTCGTTCAGTCGAGGATTCCTAACAACGCGCCCGCCGTCAATGTCGGCCCTCCAGCGTCGAGGCAGGTTGTGACAAAACGTCCGGGCATGGGGTTGCCAGGCGGTATGATTTGATTGTACAGACTCGAGAACGACGTGCCTGATCCTTATTCCATATCCCAATTTAATTCCGAACCATAGTGGTTGCCCTTCAGCATTCACGAAATGTAATGAGATACCAATTTCGCTTTTTTTTTCTAACACCTTACGAGATCAGTTTTTGGACGGTTATTGTATATTTTGTAAATTCTAAACCCATGCTAGGTGTAACACATGTCACATTTTCTTTTCTTTTTCGGTATACGGACTCGCATGTCGCTTGAGCATCGGGCTGGCCTCGGAGTTGAAGCAGGAGGTAGAAACTACTATCTAATTGGCAGAATGGGGCTAAGGCGCCGTCAGGACGCGGCTCTAGTTTCAAGGCATCATATATCTGGGGCATTTGTATGGAAGGTTCAAAAGGCGTCAGGCCGAAATGGCAATAAAAGTTTGGGTCTATATACCCTAGACTGCGAATAAGTGCCTCGAGGGCTGAATAGTGTTTGAGCTTGTAGTAAATCTGGGCAGAAACATAAGATGAGGCGTTGAACTTGCCTTTACGTGGGAATACATTGATTTCCCAGATTTCGTAGATCCGGTTTGGGGGTTCTATCGTGAGTCCAAGTGAAAAAAGTAGCGTGGAAATTAAAGGCATGCTATGCTTTATGATGCCCCTGCGTCTCCCATTGGGAAATACTAACATTGTGGGCTTCATTCACGATGTGGCTCACGTTGCAATGGAGTACGCAGGTAGAGATGTAATAGAGTAATGAAATCCTTCGGCCAACATCCGTCGTGGCGTACTGATTTGTAGATCGGTCGCTTCACAGCTCCATCGTCCTTCATATTGACGCACGCTGAATTTTTGCAGACAGTTCGTGGGTGGTGGAAACGCTCTACTTCGATGTCAATTCGAGAGTAATGCGTTTCGACGGGTTCTGGCGGCTAATAGACCATCTATATCCTCCTTATTAAGCTTGATAGTCCTCTCAATGACATCGACAGTCTGTAATTGGCCTCGTCAGTTGCGAAATAAGCTCCCTTGCTCGGTTGAGACTCAGAGTACTCTTTACTTGATGAGGCTCGCGCTTCGAGAAGTACTCAAGGAGGCGATGCGTCTCCATGGTCGAATATTCCCAGTTTTGGCGGAAATTATCTTGATTTGGCATCGTAATTCCAGCTTGTTTCTTAGCAGCAAGGCAGCGGAAGCTCTCTGAGTCGAAACAGAATACCGTCTCAGGAACTACTAAGGGCAATACGTGCCGGTGTCTGGTACATGTAGAAAATAGTAACAAGATTCGATACCTTCCAGCGTATTGAAGTGAAAACCAAATGAGGAGAATTATTCGCAGGAGATCAGGCTGATCCTAGCTGGTGGTTCTCTTGGTAGTAACCTAAGATGAAATAAAGAGAGAGGTATCAGAAATTAGTTCCCTGGATCCGTTATTTGAAGAGTGTGGGTTGTTTGGTGATTTGAAGTTGTTTGAGAATGGAAATTTTCCAAGCTGTAAGCCTTGGAATCTATCTCGATCGTATGCTCTCACTAATGTTTGAAATACGTTATAAATTAGGAAGTAGTAGCGTCCTACTTGTCTGACCATAAGCCTTTTAGATATTCATACGATAGCAAAAGACAGTGAAGAAACTCATTAGGATACCTAGGTAGGTATGGGGTTAAGGTTTCCTTTTGAATCGGCAGAGGCCGTTGAGAGAGTCGGAATTCGTGGGCGTAGTTTCTCGTTCCTCAGCCTCTCACAACTACTTACCCATTGAATAGATCTGTTCTTTCGGCGGTTAAGGAGGGACCATGGTGTGAGTTGAACTTCAAGATGAGGATACATAAGTGAAGGGGGAAAGGGTATCGGTAGCTTGAGCTAGCACCAACCGTCTACCATCGATGTTCATACGAGAATCAGCAGCGATTCTTTTGTCACTCGTCTTTGATTATAGCAAACACCATGTAAATAAAAGCATCGCATTCGTATGTCTGCCTCTTGGGCTCAAATAAACCCCAGACCTTCAGTCTTCGTTCCCAACAAAGCAGATTTATTCTCCCAAACTAACGGTCCTTAATCAGACTGCTCGAGGTTCTTCAGGATATCCCGTACGCATTTTAGGTGCTCTCCTGCCTTCTTCAAGGCGGCCTTCTCGTTCTTAGAACCATCCTTAGCCAGATTTCCGAGGACCTGCATTGACTCCTCCGCGTAGAAGATGACCTTACGGACATCCTCGAACGGGAGGTTCTCATCGACCTGAGAAGAAATCTCGTCGTCGTCCTCACGCGGTACGTCACCGTTGTCCGTGGTGGAGGTGGGATTGTTGTCACTAAGGGAGGCGCCGTACTTTTTGATGGTTCCCTCTACAACCGTGGTCGATACTTGATCTAGGGACATTCGATCAGATCCCGGGGCGGAGCTGCAACGAGCGACCTTAGTCAGTACAAGAGGCATGTACGGATGGGCGACTTCTACTGCAATACTCACTAGATGCCAACGACTTCAGCCTCGGCAGACTCTTTCATCGTCTTTCGTAGGGCGTGAGATGCTTTCTTGAAACATTCGTCTGCCTCTAATTTTAATACGACTTGTTCAAGCGCCTGATAGCAGGCCTGGAATATAGGACCCTGCAGAGACATTGTGGCTGGATTGGATATTAGATTAGATTCATCTGATATGTAGTAGCATACTGAATAGGTACTTACCGACTAGAAATGTATTCTCCAATGCTAGACGATGACGTATTCAAGGTGAACAAGTTTCAATAGAAGAGAAAAATTGAGTCTACAAGAAAAGTTTGTTCCCAAATAGAAGGTGTGCGTGAAGAGAGAACGATTGGATACAGTGGAAAACTTTTTGTCCTAAAGGTTGTTGGGACTTCCTAGGATAAGTATCTCCTTAGGTACGTAAGTTTCTCGGGGAAGGAAGGAAAAGAAATTAGTCATGAACTTGACCCGATAAGTTCTGGAGAGGAGGACGGGATGACGGCGTAAAGGCGAGAAGACGGCGAGAAGACGGCGAAAAGACGGGTTATTAGGTGGAAGACGACCAACGGGAGGACGACGGGGGGCATCTGTCAGCGCCTATTATTATTATATGACAATATCATTACCTAGAGGTATGGAACGAGAATTATATTGGTAACGAAGCCTCATATTGATAGGTACCTAGTTGGCTACCTAGATATGCTTTCAAATTAACAGACAGATAAGTTATAGTCAAAATGGAACTAAACTTGTCCTTTGCGTGCCTGTCAGCCATGTTTCTTTTAACAGCTTCAAAGAGTAAACGAATGATAGCTATCAAGCGTATAAGATATAATAGGTACCTAGTCTAGGAATTTGAGATTAGGTCCACCGCAGTCTGAAGTGCATTCTAGAGCTCAATAGAAATATTTCAGCACGTATAGCTTTGCTTACCTAGCTCTAACGCATATTGAAAAATGAGATTAAATGATACTTGAAAGGAGTGCGTAAAGGCCATTGATATGGCAATCACCAATAACATTTTGGAGTAACGGTACCTATAACTGAGTTTGGTAGCATTATAGACTATAAATGAGCTTTCCTATGTTAAACTACCTAGTTTAAAGCGGAGATGCTTGAAAGAGGGATTTCTTTAATTCGAGAATATACAGACATGCTCTCTCGTGTTGACACAGGAGTTCACTCATCTACTTCCTTTTAGGTTGAAACTTAACGAGCCAATATCTTGCTTTTCATTTTATGTAAAGCTTATAGTTATGCACTGATACATAGCTGTCTAAGGTTATGCAACAGTAGAGACCCAGTTATGAGACAGAAATATCTATCTTCGGTACCTGGACTAACCGGGTAGTTGATTCTCAAATGATACTGGAAATAGATATCTCTTAGTAAACAGGGCAGCCCCACGAGGTAGGATAGAGTCGTAAAAATGGCAAACACCTCTAAGTTAGTTTAGAAGGCGAGTAACGAGTCTTGTGATATGGATGTTTGTTCTTTATACCTTTGTTGCGGAGCGCTGGATTTCAGATCCATAGGTAGGTTTGCTGTTGCATACCCCTGACTTGGCACCACAACACCAGCGTTCCCATAAATACCTACCTACCTCTCAAAGTCTTAGAGGTGGAATATGTAACGCCGCGGCCCGAAAGGCTATAACGACAATCCGGGGAAGCCTTATCAATGCACCTGTTTCGCGGTTTATGTCATTGGGCCGGTCGCCGGTTTTCGTCTTCCCCTGTCTGCCAAGTGCCGCTTTACGAATTGCGTCACGGAGACTACAGTCACCTGTGCAACTAGCGCGCCGTTCCTGGGTTGCCTGAATTGGACGATCGACGACGGATGCCGGGGTCAAAATACTTTTTGAGGTAGGCGATCAGTTCTAGGCACTATGCGCGCGGCGGTTAAACGTCAATGTCCGGCTTCTTGGTCCCCGACGGTAAGAATGTGAGGTCTCATCGCGTTCTCCTAACTTGGTGAAAGCATATACAACGCGGTGGTTCCGCGCTATGCATACCATAGAAACTGTTACAATCAAATCGTATAGGTGTGTGTTGTACTGCTATAGCTGATAAGCATAATTGCATATATATGTGCAAATCACTGTCGCTGTTACTAGAGTTTTCTTGTTTCTTGGCACGATCCTAACTCCTTAAGAGTCCTGCTGGCTTAATACTTGCGTACGGTGGGCCTCTAACAATTTCGAAGTGCGATTTCAATTGTAATTAATAATTAGGTACCTAGGGATGGCCGCCTTCGCAATATTTGGGACCCTGGGGTTAATTATTTCGACGGTAGTTGCACAAAACTGCGGCGTCCTGAACCCATCAGCTCAGCTGAAGATATCGGATGGCTACACTGCTCAAGTTATTCTCAATGATCTGAAAAGGCCACGGGACCTTGTCTTTGACACCGCAGGAAATCTGCTCGTGTCCGAACAAGGCGGAGCTGGCATCAGGAGGATTGTCCTGACCGAAAGCGACGGGAACGCTTGTGTAGCTTCGAGCAGCCAGCTGATCGCTGATTCTTCACTCAACCATGGCGTCGCTCTTAGTCAAGATGGCAAGACCCTCTTCGTTTCGAACATGGCGGACGTGCACGCCTACCCATATGATGCCGAAGCTGGGACCATTGGCGCAAAGAAGACTATAATCCAGGGCATGAGAAGCGGAGGTCACACTACAAGGACGCTTCTCGCCCCCGCTAGCGCTCCAGACATCCTTTTAGTTTCTCGTGGTTCTGATGGAAATATCGACAACAGTACCACCGATATAGCCGCTGCGAAGAGCATTATTAAGATGTTCAACATCCCTGAGTTACTCGCATCGGATACCGTAACGGACTTTGCAACGGGTGGCGAGGTCCTTGGATGGGGTCTAAGGAACTCGGTTGGGCTTGGCGAGGAGCCCTTGACCGGCGGCATTGTAAATTGCGAGTTCCTTGTTTGATTCTAATACCTATTACTGATATATCTTCAGTATTCCGTCGAAAATTCAGCCGATGACATCGAGCGCAGCGGCGTCGACATACATAATGACAACCCAGCAGAGGAATTGAACTACCATGGCGTCATCAAAGACGCAGACAATCCCCTAAAGGGCAAAAATTACGGATACCCGGCTTGCTTCGCCGCATGGCAGACCACCAACATTCCCTCGAATGCTGGGATCACCATTGGATCCCAGTTTGGAGGTATAGCAGGAACGCCCTTTGAGCAGGTGACGGCCCGCGACACGATAGAAGATGTGGATGACTTCTGTCGCACTGAGCGCCAAGGACCGCGCCTAGTCTTCCCCGCTCATACGGCGCCTCTGGACATCAAGTTCAAGGAAGACGGAAGTGCTGCTTACGTGGCTTTCCATGGAAGTTGGTGAGTATCTTATTCCAATTTTAAAAGAGGTACGTTTGCTTCAATGTCACTGATAAAACTGGTTATAGGGACAGAGTGCCGCCCGACGGATTCCGCCTGGGCAAGATTAAGTTCGCCAATGGCGAGCCTGTGGCTAATGTTTCCGATACCATGGCTGTGGAATACATTCTGCAGAATCAAGACACTGCCAGATGTCCCGGAGCCTGTTTCCGTCCCGTCGGGCTCGCATTCGACGAGAAAGGCCGTCTGTTCATGACGAGCGACCAGACGGGTGAACTCTTCGTTATCACTGGTGCCTAGGAAGCCCCAGATAGGCGATTTTGGGGGTGAGAGAGGTTATTGTTTTCGTTTATGCTCTCTATCCCGGAAAGCCTTGAGGCGTTCTGCCCGGAGTACAAGTACCTAGTCGTCAAATCCGAAAACTCATAACCGTACCTGTATCTGAATTGGCGAAAAATAAAAACCCATAAAAGCTGAATCGTTTTAATAAAGCGAGGTATCGAATTTAATTCCCTACCCGGCAATCTTTTGATGGCGATATGAAGATGTTGCGCTATCTTGAAGTTGTGAGGCTTGTCTAATGCCGCATCTCTTGCGGCGCAAGTAGGTGTGCAAATCCGGTGACATACGGTGAACGCTGCCTAATTCGGAGGCTGGCTATTATTATCTCATTGCCTACATGGCTATGCTCCTCTGAGGCGCGGGTAACGTTAGAATAGTATACCCGTCGGTAGGAATATTTTAATGGGATCTTGGAGGCTGAATGGTGAGATGTTAGAGATCGAGTAGATTGGCAGCGATTGGTAAGATGGGGTTGGTAGCACGATGGTCAGATTTCATCTTGCTGTAGGTGTGTTGCCTAGTACCAATCGCTGTAGCACGCTGTAGCACGGGTCAGCACTAAAAGTCTGGTGGCTTGGACCAAATTAGAACATTTATTGTGCCACTATGGATCGCATCTAACCCCTAATGCTAGCTGTAACTAGGTACTTGATAAGCCCCCCGTCGAACAGGTATCTAAGGGACAAAGACCACTCTTCCCTCGCCTGCCAAAGACTTATCGTTCCAAGCCGCTTCTATGTCCTTGAGCGGCACCGAATTCGCAGAGAGCAGTTTCCAGCGAGCCATAGTCGGAACAAGCGTGTGCAGTTCCTTCTGCAGCGCTGCTATGCTCCAAGACCCGGCACCAGCCCCGCGAATAGTCAGATCGAAGGATCGGAGGAGGTGAGCTGGAATCTCGGCGGTTCTCTGCGCGAGACTGCCGATTTCGACATACTGAACCGGCTTCTTCGCCCGGCTCAGTGAAGATAGTAGATGTACGGTCGCATCTCCGTAGACGTAGTCCAGGATGACGTCGCAGTCCTGCACCTTAGAGAAGTCGGTCTCGGCGACAACGTCATTTAACACAATGTAATCGTCCAGACCATCGACCTTCTCTAGAGCCGCGGCGTTGCGGGCGATGCCAATGACCTTGCTCGCTCCTAAAGCCTTGGCGGAGTGCACGGCTAAACGGCCACTAGCACTAGTCGCGCCAATGATGACGGCCGTGAAATCCTTGGGCAGATTGGTGGTACGTTGAGTGATGGCCATCCAGCTACTCATGGCCGGATTGACGCTGGCGGCGAAAGAAGCAGGGTCGACATTGTCTGGGAGCGGGTAGGCAACGGACTTGTCGACGTTGATGAGTTCGGCGAATGTGCCCCCTTGGAGAGTAAAGACGTAGTAGAGCTTCCCAGTAGCCTCGTCTTTGGCAACGCAGTCGACACCAACTGTGTGCGGTAGTTGCCTAGCTGAGTAGTGTGCTCCAGAGGCGCGAGAACGGACGACCTGGTGGGCGCCTGCAGCCAAGACACGGAGTTGGACCTGATTATCTGACGGCGTAGGCGGATCGTCCACTGTAACATACTTAGGCCCCTCAGGCCAAGATTGAACTTGCGCTATATGCATTTTGCTGGCTCTAGCTCTGGCTCTTGTTACTTAATATATCAATATATTCCGTCTCTTCTCGCAACCAGAGCTGTAAGTTTATCGTTCCTAGATCTTAACAGTCTGACATGCTTGATTTATGTCTGAAGAATTGAGTCAATGGCTCCGTACAGATTATACCTAGTACATATTGAGCTGATTGGCGTACACAGCTAAATTAGTGTCCAATACTGTGTCCTACCTACGGGTCCAAAATGGATATAAGAATCTACCGGCCAGTCGAGACTATGCTACTAGGGACTATCGAGCAGAAGGATCAAGCCACAAACGTGAGAAGAACATGATGTATCAGTGGTAAGGTCAATTCGGGGGATAATAGTTGTATGAAACACCTTGTTGGTTGAATCGGTTATACCCAAAGTTTCACAAGGGCCATTATGTTCACTTGAGGATCAAACTTTTCTTATGATAGGGATTTTGTGCTGCACGTCAATTACAGTAACATCTCTTGAAGAGTGGGAAGCTTAGGAGCCTTCGAAGCAGTGAGGAAGACGGCACGTTTTGAAATTGACTGATGGCTCGGTGTCTGCAATTGGGGTCGAGAGCTCACGGGCTTTCGGAGCGGCTTATCTTTATCTTACGACTTGAAACGATCCCTGAGATGCGTCGGATTGCCCTCCAATCATAGAAGATTCCCAACTGCAAGTGACTGGTCTGATATTTCTCCTCTCGTCCCGTAGCTAGTCTGGCCGATTTGGGGGCGGAAGACGATGATCTCCATGCATTTTTCATTCATACTATGTAACTGATTATAGGTAGCTACTAAGTCTGATCGGCGGGACTGGCAGTCCAACAACCTTCCTATAGCCAATTTAACCAGAAGCTCCTGAGGCTAGTGACGTATGCATGCGACTCTGACAATCACTACCTAGTGGAAGAAGCGGTGACGCATGAAAATGTAGTCATCCAGGTGGGATGGTAGAAATATACTGTAGATGCTCGGGATAACGGCAACCTGATAATAAGAAGAGGATTATAGCGGACGTCGGTTACCTTTTTCAACTAGGGAACCCGGAGTGTGGCAGCGAATCTGCAACTTAGATGCAGTAGTAACAAAGAGAGTGGCCGAATCATGGCAGTATGGCTAGTTTCATAAGCCTCAAGATCTTCACAACTCCACAATGGAGAAAAAAGATACCTTGCTCAACTTGGGGAGCACCAAGCCCTACCAAGCCTACAAGGAGTTTAGCTGAGAATCCCATAAGTCCGTTCGAGGCATACTAGGCATCTTTATCAACATCTGTCCATTCTTTGAGTGTCTGGACAAGTCCTTCTGTGCCGCAGTCTTGCTTCTAAGCTGTAACCGAGGATTGGACCGATAACGTCTAAGGTCTGAAGTGCTCGTCTGCTGAGAACAGAATCATGAAAAATCACGAAGATGCAATGCAGGAGGTGACGCGAGACTTGGCGTGACGAAACCGAAGATGCTGCATTTGAAATAGGATAATGATATGGGATGGACTCAACTTTGGGCGAAACGTGGGAACAAAAAGGAAACATAGCCCCTCGAGTATCTTGCGCAGGTTGCGAATCCTACGAAAGCTGAAGGCGAAGGTGGCCGGGGGTGGCCGCACACGGGGCAGAACGGGGGTCTCGGTCTCTTGTCAGCAACCAAAGTGGGACGTCATATGCTTCTATTTTTTATTTACTTAACGTTACGCTGCAGCCCTGCCCGCTGTTCCTCAAGGGTACTAGGCTAGTGTGTACCGCAATGTATTATAGTTGGAGCTAATACGATTTCGGAGATAGACCGAGTAATGCCTCCACTACTAGCACTAAAATATATGTGCATAAGTGGATATGCATTCCACACATAAAAAGAGCTGGAGAACTTGACTTGTTAGACAATGAGAAGGAGGCGCAGCAATGACAGACGCCAAAAGTTTCCCCTACTAATTCCCTACTAAAATAAAAATGCACTAACAGACAACCGAGCTTCCCCTTTATCTATCAGTCCATGTACACTTAGATAGAAAAGGGTCTGCCTTGCACCTGCACGACCCCTAGAGATCCCCTACTATTTCTTGCCTCCGCAATTTTTTTTTTGGGACGAATTGTTCTAGATCCCGAGCAACACACGTATACATTCACCCGTACACTACACGTACACGTACTCCCTAACCGTAGCGCGGTTCTTTCGAAATTACAGCGAAGCATAACATATTAGAAAGAACAGACGGACGAGCTGGAGAGGAGCGGAGAATAAGCGGAAATATTATTTATTGGAAGTATTTGGGCAATCAATTGGGAAGAGACATAATAAGGAAGAGGAGGGAAAAGAAGGGAACAAAGAGAGAAGAATTGAAACTCAATCGCGCTGCGAATAACAACAACAACAATCATAATGTCGGCTTCGACAACCACATCTCGAAGTCGGAGCCCGCTAGCACCGAGCTCGAGAATATCGTCCTCTTCCGAACACACAGCGGTAACGATACACAACTGCCCCTGCGAAAAATGCGACAACTCCTCTAGTAGCAATGACAATAGCACGAAACGCTTCGACGTTCCTTTAATAGCTATTCCGAGACTATTCAACGCAATACTTGGTTTCGCGACCGTTATCCGTGTACATACAACCATCGACGCAGGCTGGTGGCCCTGGGAGCACAAAGTGTTGTTCTCTTTGTGTTGGTTAACGTTATTCTGGAACCTGGCGCATGGCGTTTGCAGCATACTCGGATACGCCTACTGGCCGTCGCCGCGGCGGACCGTCGGACTACCACCAGTTACGCTCGCGGTCAATGGGAGGACTATCTTCTCGTTCGGCGGGCCCGAAGAGGATGATGGCGCGAGGAGAAGGCGCACGAAACGTGTCCAGTTCACTATCATTGATATGCTGCTTGCCGTCCCGACATTAGGGTTCTTGATCTATTCTGCGCATATCATGTACCCCTGGTGGGGGTCTAGGTACGTCGGTTTGTGGCCGCCGACCATAGGCTTAATTGCTTCTCTTGTGTAAGTGTCGTACCTCCTATCGTTCCTACACTCGGTCGCAATTGGGGCCGTTTTCTGACAAATCTGGCAGTTCCTTCGAATTTGTCACTGCCTTCTTCCAGCTGTTCCAGTTCTTCGAGGCCAAGGTCATTGGTGTACAATTGACCATGCAGGATATATACGAGAAGGACGATCGCGCCGGCCGTCTGCAATTATAGAGCAAGCGGGCAAATCGACGGCGTGCCATTTATTCTTTTTTTTTTTTTTTTTGGAGAGCAGAGCAAAGCAAAGCGGAGCGAGAACGGAACAGAGCGAAGCGAAAATACGGTCTTTTTTTGTAATAAACATTTGGGACGGCATCAGGTGTTCGAAAGATACCAACAAGAAAAATAAGGGTGGCATTTCGCGCATATACTACATACATAGTCAACCGGCATGAGCCATGATGATACCACTACGAGATAGAAATACATTATCTCCCACTTCGAGCCCAGCGCGTTGTTTAACCTAGCCTCTGATTATGCTAGGACTGCCGGTGGTTCTCGAGAAGCATAACACAGAAATGGTGAGTATCGAGGCCACGATTGACCTGACTAACATCCCACGAGTGCAGCGTCTGATGGTTAGTACACATCCACACAAAAGGCCACCTATCTACACTAGAGCCTGCAGTATAGGTAGGTAGGTAGGTATTTAGGTAGAAGGATTTTGGTGGTGCATCCGATTCACACCCCGAACGTCTCACATCCCAAATTCTTGGTACATGTTTCGAGATCAATATTAATGATTCCGTGCCACTCCGACGTTCGAGTGTACACTGCGACGTAGATCCCAACGCCTAGATGATTGGGATGGCTAAGAGACTTAAGACACTAACAAGTTTTGAGCTTGCCACTTTCCATGGCACTGGTAACGAGCAACGAACTAATTAGGCTCATAACGCCAGTCTAGTTGTTGCGGCTGATGTGGCGTCCCGAAACGTTGTACGAATGCAATCTACGAAATGCAGCTGCGTAGTAGCGCAATTTAACAGCTACATATCTATACAATCTAATCCGTGCCATCGGTTCCCTAGGTAGCTTTGGCTGGAAAGGACGTTCATTTACAAGTTTTACAAGTTCAAGCTAGGAGTAGACTACAACTGATCGGGTCACTTTTATTGCGCCAGCCTTGACCAAATACTACGGTGTAGCATTGCGCAGTGGCTACTCTGCACAGCTTAGCTTTTGATTTTTTCTAATCATTCATAACTTGTGGTGTAACTTGACGGCTAGTACAGCTCGACAGTTGCGAGATAGTGAAACAAAGTCATTCGGGATGCAATGCCCTCTTCTATTGACTATGGCCTCTATCTATATATTACCCAAACCACCGTGTCATCGACACCGACCAACCCATGGGACAAGACCACTCTGAGCAGTCCTCTTCTAGTCTAGGTAGCTACCCTAAAACGCCCAAATGATGCAAGTTTTACAATATATATAAAAAATTCGTCTACCGCAAATATGCGGTGCCGTGGGGAGAAGTATGAGTGAGTATGTAAATGAATTAGGAAATGGTAGAATGTGTAAATATGCAGTGTAGTCGTGATAGATTTCGATTTCATATCATTCTTTTTGGGATTTTACTTTTTTTTTTCTTCGAGTTATTATTTACTCTTTCTTGGTCTTCTTCTCCTTCTTCTTGCCCTTGGGGACGCGGGTGAGCCAGTACAGGAACAGTGCACCAGCAATGTTGAAAGCGATGTACGCCCAAAGGATTCCGAAGTTGCGCCATCGATCGCCTGAAAAGCAAGTAGTGTTAGCTCCTCATCCTTGTGTTCTATATTATGTACGCGTGTCGCTAAGGTATCATGTGACTGACGGTGGCTGTGAAGGAAATGAGGGAGTGAGCAAGGGAGGAAAACTTACTATAATACGACTGGGCTTGCGCCAAGTACACGTTAGTTTCGTAGATAGTACAGAAACTGCAGTCGCTCGTGCGACCCTCGGTGCCTGGCTCGATGTAGCCACCGACGGCCATCTTGTAAGGATCCAGATACTGACTGCAGTTCATCCCCGTAGGGGGGTCGAAGTGTACGTATTCATTGCCAGCGCACTGAACGTGTGTATTCGCAACAGCTACTGATAACATAGCCGACACCAGATACGAGAACGGACTGACGCGGTACATGAAGATCCAGAAACGAGGGAAGTCGTCAGGGCTGGCAAGGACACCGCAGAAGATAAGGCAGAGGGTGAAGAGCAAATTGGCGACGTTACCTCCGGCTTCGGCTGTATCGAACGCGGCGATGATCATATCGGTAAATGTTGAGGTAAATATCAAGAAGGCCCAGAGGAGCAAGAACATCAAGGCACCACGCTCCGTAGTCTGACCCGCCTCCGCCGCGTTCCTATATAGGCCAACGGGGTAATACCAGCAGAAGTACATGAGCGCCGCCATGAGGGTGTTCCAGGGAAGCTCAACAATGATCTGAGACAGCATGAAGACCTTCCAGCCATATACCTTGGACGGGCGCTCGCGAACTTCGTACAACGATCTCTGGATGACGAAATGAGGCATTGTCTGCTGCACGAGCTGACCAAACACAGTCAACAAATTGAAGATAGCGAACATCTGATTTTGGAGACCTTGGATTGTGTTAGGGGCTCTGAAGAAGACGAAACCGATGAAGAGAGCGATAAGGACGCAGAGAGCAGCCTTGGAGTAGATGTACGAAGGAGTACGCCAGTATTGCTGGAATACACGGTGCGTGACGGCGTACAGCTGAGTGGGGAAGCTGGCAGCATGCTCACGGTAGGATTGCGCATCATGGGTAGGAGGAGGGCCAGAAGATGCATTATCCTTCAGTTGTTGCAGCTCAGCATGTACTTCCTTGCATTCTGGGCTGTCGCGCCAAGTCTGAAACCAATCGATATCAGTCGAGCTACCCGGGGCGGCACCGATAGCATCCAACATCCATTCGGCGGGATTAGCATCAGGAGGGCAAGGGGGAGCACCATTACGTTCGAAATAGCTTGTTAAGGTCTTGGAGTTCTCGCCGATGTCACCAAAATAGACAGTCTTTCCACCCTTGGCTAGGAAGAGCAGGCGATCGAAGCGCTGGAACAACATGGCGGACGGCTGATGGATAGTGCAAAGAATGGCTTGTCCGCTCTTGGTGAGCTTCTCGAGGAGATCTAGAATAGCCCAGGAGGTTTGGGAATCGAGACCAGACGTCGGCTCGTCGACGAAGAGCAGTAGGGGGGGCTTAGCGGCAAGTTCAACACCAATGGTAAGACGCTTGCGCTGTTCAACGTTAAGACCTTCACCGAGGACACCGACAACTGCATCGGCATATTCCTCCATCTCCAATAGCTTAATCACTTCATCGACGTATGCGAGCTTCTCAGCACGAGGGATGTCGGCGGGCTGACGGAGAAGGGCAGAGAAGTTGAGGGCTTCGCGGACGGTGGTAGTGGACAGATGAAGATCTTGCTGCTGGACATAGCCCGTCTTCCTCTGGAAGGAACCGTCACGGGGATGACCGTCGACAAGCATCTCGCCGGTAATAACACCCATAGTGATACGGTCAGCCAAGGCATCAAGCAGCGTCGTCTTACCAGCACCAGAGACACCCATAAGAGCAGTCAGAGTACCAGGTTTGACCCAGCCATCGACATGATCCAGAATGCGTCTCGGCTCGCCCTTGATTTTGATATCATAGCACACATCTTTCCAATGGAAAACGCTGTTCTGCTCCTGGAGGGCGGCAGCTTCCTTATTGTTGGCATTGGCGCGGCTAGCATTGGTTACGCTTGGACCAACGCGAGGACCTTCACCTTCTTCGATATCACCCTTCTTCTCCTTGAATTGGGCGGGCCTGTGGCCACGTCGGAAAACCAATACTTCACCTTTCGACTTCTTCTCGGAGACGAGCTCAGCGGCAATCATGTAGGTGATCAAGAAGAAAATCATGAAACCGATCAAGATGCCAAAGTTTCGCCAGCGGTGCGAATTGTAATATTGGAATGAGGTGCCGATGTAGGCGTCGCCGTTCACAACGGGACTTCCAGCCACACTACCGGGAGAACTGCAAGCATGGTTATTCGGGGCCACATTATCATAGCCAGGAACCGCGGGATTCGGTGTGAATCCATCACAGATGAAATCTCGGTTGTGGAATTCGTTCACCATAAGAGATTCGAATGCGTATGCAAGAGGATCGAGGTAGTTCAACCATCGGCACCACCCGAGCATGTAATCGATAGGGATGACGAAGCCGGTGAAGATGACAAGGTCGAGGATCAACAGGGCAGCAGGTACCATGGCTTGCGACAGGGTGCGAGAGGCGGATGCGATCGTACGGAAGATCATACTCATAACCATGACGGTAAAGAAGGTGATGAGCAGGAAGAAGAAAAATGCTCCGGGCTCGCGTCGCAAATTGGTTATGAAGTACAAAGTGATGTTGAAGACGATAGAGTTTGCGATCTTATAAGGCATATCGCAGAGCATAGACGCGACCGCTTCCGCCGAAGGATGATACAGAGCGTAACGACTATGCTTTTCAACGATCGGACGTTGCGCGTACAGAGTGAGAATCTAGAGACGGTCAATACTCAGCAGGTTTTAGGGAAGAACCAGTTAGAAAGACTCACTTCCAAAGCACTAGCAAAAGCATTCATGAGACAAGCGAAGAAGAGTAGAGCACCACGTTGGAAGAAGCTCGAGGTGTAATCCTGCAGATTGTAGAACACACTACCGATAATGAGGGCCATAACGAAGTTTCCAATCAGAGCACCAATGGTCAAACTCGGGTCACCAATAAGTCGTTGCCAACCGCGCCAGAGACATAGTCTAATTTGTTGCCAGTAGGATAGTGTGTAGGGGGATGAGATCCGTTGCCCCTTAGCCTGTTGCTGTTTCCTTGAAGCACGGAATGCCTCGGCATCGGGGCCGTTGAGCGGGTGTTGTCTCTTATACTCCTCGATCTCGGCCTGGAGAGCCTGGTACTCGGCGCTGTTCTTCCAGGCCGCTGCAAACTCGTCAGGAGTTCGGGGAGCCTTACCCTCGAATCCCTTCCGGACGATTCGCTCAATCGGACTCGTCATAGAGGTCAAGAAATCAGGGGTAGTCTGTCGAGCGGGGCACTCAAAGCCGAGGTTGATGAAATACTGCTTAGCGGCGTCTGCACGGCCGAAGAAAATCTGGCGACCCTCATATAGGACGAGAGCCTTGTCGAAGCAATCATAAGCCGTCTGCGGCGCTTGGTAGATCGAGACGCAAGCGGTGGTTCCGAATAGCTCGGTCTGAGTCCGCAGTGTTTTGCAGAACTCCACAGCGTTGGCGCTGTCCAAACCTCTGGTACTGTTATCCCAACATTGCAAAGGGGCGCGGCTTAGAGCGGCCTCGGAGATAGTAACGCGCTTTCTCTCACCACCAGATACACCACGCACGTACTCGTTACCAACACGCGTGTTGACGGTATGCGAGATACCGAACATAGCCATCGTGACGTCCCTTAGATGATTGGCATAAGTCTTCTTGTCGACACCAGGCGGGAGGTATCGCGGCGCACGGGCTTGCGCTGCAAAAGTCAATGTGTCGCCGACGGTCAACATGGGGAAATGAACATCAACCTCGGCTGTGTAGATAGCTTCTCCACGATGATGAGTATGCATCTCCTCAGCGGTCAAGCCTATTATCGTCAGTACTAATTTCAAAAACGTAGCTGACAAAGATGTACATACCTTGGTAGTTAAAGTAGGAATCCTTCTCGATGTAAATACCATTAGTCTCGCCGGCAATGGTCTTCAAAAACGTCGAGCAACCCGATCCCGGCGGACCTAGTACAACCAACATCTCGCCCTTGTGGACGACACCGTCGAAGTTGCGCAAGATGTCGATTTTCCTCTGACCCTTACCCATAGCCTTGCGGATAAGTCCAGCAGCTTCTAACCATACATTGGCCACGTCCTTCTGGTAATCGGTCGCTGCTCCAAAGCCATGGACGTTAAGGTTCTGGAAGCAGACACCTGCCGTTCGGAATCCATGGCCCTCGCGATCAGCCAGGTGAACAATAGCCTTGGCCCAGGCCCGCGCACTGAAATTGGGCGAATGAGGATTTAGGGGCGAGTCCTCCCCTTCATCTAAATAAGGATTGCGCCCGGTGACTCCAGTCGCATTTGACTGGGTGGTGTACCTGCGAGCAAGCTCGTGTACTATGGATTCGCGGCGCTCCAGTTCAGAATCATCCTCCACTTGAGTCGCATTGCTCGAACCCGCTGTCGTCTCTCTTTCAGTCTCATTATGCGCAGCCGTGGTAGTTTCTTTTTCCTCCATCTCCTCGCTGTGGGGGGACGACATTGGTGGCGCCCCGGAAGCTTGCGCCGTTCGGTCGTAATTGGTGAAGGCGCTGCCCATGAAGGACATTGTTAAGGGGCGGCTGAACTTCCCTCCCTATAATCGCCAATTTGCTATTCGCTATTCCCAAGTGTTCTGTCTGCTTTGTTTGTAAGTTACCTATTTCAGCTGAACAAATAGGCTTAATCTATAAGATACGCGCTAATGGCACGTCACAGCGGAATATCGCGTACAATTACAAGGGGCTTTAGGATATTAAGTAATAAGCTTATAAGGTAGTAAGTTATCAATGAAGGAAAGAAGATGCCACCCAAAGAGTATTTAAAACAGCTGGGAGACAAAAGATAAGAGACAGAGAGATCGAGACCGATGAGAGTGCCTCAAAGAGCAAACAACTCAACTGAACTAAAACGGGAACGAGAAAAAAAAACCGAAACCGGGATGGATGGCCGTTTTAATATTATGTGTCTCGTTTTCGTATTCTTAGGGGTCCTCGACTCGGCTTGTTCTAGTAAATACTACCCGGCTACCTACGTAGTAAGTTTCCATGTGGCTCCATGGGTATGTTAGGAGACTGTAGGGGTTAGGGGCGAGAAGGGTGCAGAAAACCGCATGCTTGGGACTCCCGTTTCCCGTTCGGGTGGATAACTTCAAGGTATCGTGGTATCACGTAGATGCACAGGAGTTATGCAAGCTCTCGCCATCGAGTCAATCTCCGATTAGTGAGATTAGGGGGGATTTTATGAACCCATAATTTACTATGTACCTAATGTAATGCAGCTAGGCGACCATGTACATGGAAATTACATCCATGGATGCGAACAGACAACGCGCTAGTGTTGATAAAGTTTCTGGGGCTGCTGGGTTTAGCGGTTCGCAATAGACAAATCAATAATTATGCAAGGAGGCACGCTGACTATTAGGTATCCTACAAGTACCCGACCCCCGCCGTTACCGCCCCCAGACGGACTCTATCTCGAACCCGCAACCCGTTCTACAAAAGCCCGGCCGACGGGCAATTATCAAGACCGCACACATGTCCAACAAACTTTCGAAATGTTGATTGACGCGAGAGCCTTACCTTTAGTTCATTGATACATGTCAAGAACCCAACACAGAATACTTATGACGATGGCTAGGCATGTGAACGGCAGCGTCTCAAGGCAAAAGTCTAGCTGCGGCGTTACTACAGCAATAACCATTTGCGAGGAACTCAATTTTCACCCTCTCGAGTTTTGTTACTTGCGGCAAAGATTAACAAGTGAGCACCCCACCATTTGATTTTCGAAGGCGGCTATATCAAAATGAATCACTTAATGAATCACCCATCATCATTCCGGTATGATCTCAGCATCGCTAAGTCTGACTGGCTTATACGTCCATTAGGTACCCAACGCTTGGCATTGGAGATATATGATACCATAGGTAGGTATGCACATACATGTATGTTGCTGCTTTTCGTCCCTCCCTCCCTATCAGTCTACATACCTCTATGCCCGCAATGTTTAATATACTACATAATAGGTTAAATAAGAATAAGTACATATGTAAGTATAATAATAGAATATTTAACCTATGTATGGTTTCACTGACGCCATGATAAAGTAACACTAGGTAGGTACTGTCGTGTGACGCCAATCGGCAGCAAAGTGAGCCACGAGTCAGCTATCTGAAGACTAAAACAACAACATCAGCACGAGCTTCGAGCTGACTCTCCAATGTTTGCCCCGCGCTAGTTCGGTGACACCAAAGATACTTGGATACCTGAGGTAGGTAACTTATGATTTTGGAAGGTGGGCTGCCAAGAACAGAAGTTATGAACGTTTGGATCTACGTTCGTCCAATAAGAGATCTCAGATTCATCTTAATTGGGTCTTACCTAGAATAGTATAAAGTCCGTGCAGGCCGAGAAATAGGCGAAAATTTTTATTAAGGAGCTGTAGAGCCAACACCTTCACCCGCAAACATATCTTCGGGGTCTTAGATCTGTCCGACAGCCCGGAACGAGACACTACCGATGCAGTTATGCTATACACAACCCCATTATTCAAAGAATGTGCACGAACCTAAAGACGTAATACATCCAATGAGATTTGAAACTATTACAGACGCGTTTACTCTTGATATCATTGGGTATCCATATGGATGTATAGGATACGAATAGGGATTTCAAACTGCTGGTGCTTATATAAAAAAGGTCCGAAATCATTCCGCAAACCATTTTAGACTACATATATATACTTATATATCTCCGACAAGTCTACGAGAAAATCCTGGGTACATCTCGGGTATCCTACCTACCCGCCGCCCCGAATCCGGTCTCATACACGGCGCGGTGATAACTGATTCCTTATCACGACATATCTAGGGTATCATTAAAGCATGCATAGGCACATAGCTAAGTAGGTAGGTCATCGACGTGGTAGGGATCTTAGCGTATCCCAAGATCTTCATGTTCCCAGGCACCATCCGTATTATGAGGTAAACACGCGTATCTACGGTGCAGCTCAATATCCGAGATCCGATTTATTATACAGGCTCCGCAATCCGCCCCGGAAGGACTTGTAGCCGATGCCATTTCTGTGCTGCCTACTAATTAATCGGTATTGATATTTGAATGCTGTCGTGTTTTAAATACAACGTCCTTATACTACCAGAACTTTCTATAGAGCTATCGCAGTGAGCTACGGGACCAATCATCGGCCTATGTATACGACGTATCTGCAAATCGGATCTGGTGCCTCGTACTCGGGATCCCTACATTCAAGTGTGCATTAGCAGCCAGCGCACCCTTGTAATTCGAAATGCTGCACACAATTGGATATGTAGGTAGGGGGCTTCAGCCGCAAGTATAATATGCATTTAAATCCAACGTGCTCCGGCTTCCCGAGACGAATGTAGCAGGCCATTAGTGATGAATTGTGAAGGCAAGACGACGTACCCGGATTAGGTAGGCAATGCTAATGAGTCAGATTTCCAAATTCAAGCATGCACAAGAATTTGTCAATGCCAAAGTTACCTTAGTTATGTGAAAACTGAAGTATTTCAGAATTTGGAACTCGGTAAGAGTACAATATCCGACGACTGTGAGATTGCTTCCATCTAGTGCTAAGAGAAACAAGACCCTTATGTGTCATGTGGTTCCCAAACCCTTGATACCTACCTACCTAGTTTCTCGTCAACGTTCAGTCGTTCCTCATACATCTATACCATGCTTCTTACAAGAATATTAAATGGTTGTAGGGCTACGATGTTTATGATAATGGGGGCCTCGTTTTCCCGAAGAAAAAAAAAAGGGGGAGAAGAGGAGTGGAATACCTATGCGCAAGTGTTATGACCTACATCACCATCTAGACGTACCTCACAATAATGTATCAGACCCATACTAGGGATACATTAGAGCACATAGTTTAAAAGTAGCTCAGCTTTAATAGTCCCTATCTATATTCTTTACACCATACATTAACATAGATTTCTGACAAGTCGTTTCAGTGACAGCGCCACTTGGCATCTAATATCAGTTCGGTGACACAGAGGCAAACTGACTACCCAAACACTTGAGGATCTAGCTTGTTCTAGCTTGTGCCTCGAAGATCCTATATAGCACACATAATTACTTAAGTCTACTAATTCTCTATAGACTTCGTGGAGCATGCGGGGGAGTATAGGGCCCTAGATGTATCGGATGCCAGTGTGCATGCCAATTTCCAATATGCAAGGCAAGATTAAATAGTCCTAAGATCTCACCGTTTTGGATATAAAGCCTTTTTAAGCTCTTCAACTCCTATTCAAGATACCATGTAAAGATAAATATATATTAGAATTAATGAATGCACCAATTACGTAACTGAGACCTGTTGCAATAGCCAACAATGATGAACACGATCCAATCTGATGGTGGGTATTTTCGAAGAGTGGTGCAGAATTACTGCTTCACCTAACCTCCTTTTCTCTGCCGTGCACGATAAATTTTATATCGAGTATTAACATGCTAGGGTTCTCCTTCTAGCGCGATTGACGTTGATTATTTTGCGTCGAAGGAAAGAAGGTATCAATCCTAGAATAGGACAATGCGATTTGTCAACTAATTGTGCGTGTTGGATGTCTTGATTGCTAGCGGGTGCTTCGTGTTTCCCTGTTATTTTCTCTCTATTGAATCCTAATGAACTGAGCATCTCTGATATCTCTTACTACACCGCAACACAATGAAGTATATGGCTAACACTCAATGAATGCCAATTCAAGCTATACCAGTGGGGAAAGAGCAGGGAAATGCCCGTTATGTCTCGTTACATAGGCTATGGTGTGGGTAATACATGTTGTTTGCTGTATTTTACGGGGACGAAAAAGACACGTCTACAAACACACCAACATCATTATTGGGAGTGCGCAAGTTCCGCTAATGACCAGAAGGCACATGAGAGTGGTACAATAGCAGTCTTCATATTAAGAAAGCCTTAAATTGATACTCAAGACTGAATATCTTCGAAATCTACCTACACTCTCGAGATTCTTCCCCCGGACTGCAAGTCTACCCGAGTAACCCAAGTGTATAACATCACATCAGGCAGTTAGTTATTCTCCGCCTCATGTGTCCAGCACCCTGAAATTGGGAAATGAGTGTTCCGTGCTATTTCTATGGCACAAAAGTTTCTTGCATGCATTAAGACCCTGGAAATAGGAAGAACATGCCAAATATAGGTACGTCTAGGTATCTAGTTTAACAATCAAGGTCACGCTGGATGAGTCAGCATCGCGTCCTCATGTGGTGTAACCCGCAGATACTGTAAACAGATACCGAGATAGTATCACTTGACAGCGCAATATAATTCACCATGTGGACGCGGGAAACTTTGCTTGCTAATTTCGAAGTTGTTACAGTACTCAATTTTCTCTTCTCCCAGCCAATATATGTTTTTAATGTGCCAGAGTAATCGTGATAGCTCGATGCCACGTCCCTTTCAAACGAAGCGTAGGTTGCCATTGTCGTTTCCTATGCGTTCGTCCAGCTCAATCCTACGTCGATGCCACTCTCCTCGGGTATCTCGTAATTCCGCCTCGAGGACACGCCCACCATCCACAAGACGGATGTCCCTGGCTGAAGAGCTAAAGTTCCCACCTGAGCGGCCCGGGATCTGCAGATTCTGTCCCGGGTAGATCATATCGGGATTGGCGATGTTGTTGATCCGAGCGATCTCCTCGAAGCTGCAGTTAAAGCGTCGCGCAATATCCCTCAGAGTGTCTCCTTGCTGCACAATCATGCTGTTGGAGCCGGATCCCCCTTTCGACCAGCGGAGGTGACCATCTTCGTTGCTGAGGACTTCGTTGAGGTTCAAGGTGCTCACTTGGCTGCCACCGTCACGGCGCTTGCAAGTTGCGCGAAGATCGTAGTCTCCCTCAAGGTGAATATCATGCGATGAAGACGAAAAGTTACCGGCGTAGTCTCTACCCGACAGACCTCGGTCTGAATGATCTCCCCCATGATGATGGTCAGGTGAGTGATGTGGTCCCGGGGAATAGCTTGGTGGAGGCGGTCCTGAATGTACTTGATGTTGCAGCTTCTCTTCTTCTTCCTTCTTCTCCTTGCGGTCATGAACGTAGTCTTGTAGCTTGTGGCCGGCGATAGCGCCACCGATGGCGCCGATGACTCCATGGCCCATTTTATGCCCGCCATATGCTCCGACAGCGGCACCAGCAAGGCCGCCCATTAGACCACGCTCCCCTTCTTCCCCGGGGCCTGCGTTTTGGGGCCCGGGTTGAGAGTAGGGGCCTTCATTCTGATAAGGCGAGTGACGCTGGTGAGGTTCGTTGTACCGATCTCCAGGGCTAGATTCGTATGCATTCCCGTATTGAGGGTTGGGTTGGCCGTACCCTTGAGGCCTCTCTACGTTATTCGCATAAGGGTACTTAGAGTCGGACTGGTCGCCATAGTAAGAAGCTGCCTCGCCATGCTGTCTACCGTCTCGGTAGTCCTGGTTGCCGTAACGCGGATCCATGCTCTCGTATTTCTGCGTCTTTGGTCGTTCTACTTGTCCTCGACAGGAAAAGGATATTTTCTAATTTAGCTCGTATTTAAAACCAGAAAACCTCAAGGGATCGATGGTATATATACTAATGTTTCAATAGGAGACTACCGCTTCTGGCGGTTGTTAGGTGTGGCTCATCGTCTGACGTGTGCACCCACAGCCCCTGAATTGAAACCAAGAGTAAGTCTTCTAAGTGGTTGCAGCACAGCACTGTTGGGTCTGGTCCCATGGAACCTGACTCCAGTTACACGGCACTATTTTATTTGTGGTGGATATTAGCTGGGAACTGGATTCTGGATACCGGTAGTCGGCACAGAAGGGAAATACGGATAATCGGCAGTGGAACGTGCTGGCCTTCCTACGTGCTTGGCATTTACTGATTGGATTGATGTGAAACGATTGGGCTACTTCAGCAAACCAAACTCATGAATACCTAATGCTTGATGGAAAGTGTGTATCATTGTAAAGGCTGCAATAAGAAGAAGGATTGTCCATAATGATGGCCGATCGTCCGGCCTTACCTTTGTGATAGCATCAAATCCTGCCCGAAACCTCTCAAAGCCTCGAAAACCCTTTAGAAACCCTTTGAAACCCCCTCAGAGCCTATTATAATGTGCAGAAAAGAAATCGTAGCCCGCATTGCCACGAGTAGAGTTGCCATCTCTCCTAACGTGCTTCGTGCTTCATGCTTCATTCCGTATGCTTCATTCCGTATGCTTCATTCCGTATGCTTCATTCCGTATGCTTCGTCTCCTATACTTTGTCCCCTAGGTGAATCTCGTAGGGTCCTATCTCCATCAATCCTATTCTGTTATTCGTGTTCATTGGGAACCTTAGAAGTCGAGGTTTGGCCAATCAACCCTGTCATAACGAAAGGGGGTCCAGACATAGTCGTCGACGTGTGAGTAGACATCGGTCACCCAGGGCACCATGGAGTCATCATCGAAACGTCCATCGTAGCTGTAAAGTTGACCGTCGTCTGGAATATCTCGGACTTGTGCCATTCGAAGATCCCGCCACTCCCTTCCAGCGAGAGCCTCGCGTAGGTCGTATCCATTATTATGATGCGGGGAATCTGACTTCACTTCGTAGTCGGCACCTGTACCTCTCTTGACGACGACGAGTACTTCTTTCTGTACCTCCTCATCCCTCATCATCGTCATATCCCTCATCATCATCATATTGGATTTTCGGGCGGATTGGTTACCTGGTATGCGTTGAGCAGGGACTAGTTGCTTAAAAGTTTCTCGCGTGTCTGGATAGATAGCTGCGCCGAGGCAGTCAGGTATGATAGCGCGGTATATGGTGACGGAACAATCCGGATAAGCTTCATCTCTGGACATAAGAAGGCTGTTCCAATGCGCCGGTTCAGGAAGATGATTGTAATTATAATCACCATTTTCATACACGCCCTGGCGACGGTAGCCTAGAATCCTAGACTTCTGGCTGATGTGGTGCAATTCCTTCCACCCATTACTTCCCTTGATTAACGTATTGAGCGTGGACAAGTCCTCGCCGGCATCACCAATGCCAAGAACAGTAAGGCGGTCGAGACGAAGGCCAGGGAGCAGCTCTAGAAGATCAGTAAGGTCATAAGTTAATCCGTCTCCCATTCTCTCGTAATAATCGAGCGACATCTGATTTCCACGGACACGGACGTGGCGGACCTTCGACAGTGTCTCACGGGGAATGGCAGTGAGAATATCCAGCATATCTTCAGGTTCTTCGAAATTGAAGAGAACCTTTTGAATCCATGAGTCACCAATCTCCTCTCTAATCTTTTTGCAAGTTCGGAGTAAGGCTAGAGAGCGCGAGGGTCGCTTCATTTCAACAAAGTCGGAGATTCCCTCCCCCGTTACTCTCCTTCCCCATGTTAGTCTAGTGCTGAAGAACACGAAATCATAGATGCGGGAGCGAATTTTCGGCGTGAGTTTGTCCATGAAGTTTATTCCTTCGGGGCGACGTGTCCGGTATAGAGATAGGGCGTCGCTGTTCCAGCTGTAACTGCTTTCATCACTACGACTGTCGTCAATGCTTTCGTCCATGTCGTAATCATCGTCATCGTCGTTGTCGCAATCCATAGCGTCTTCCATATCATCACCACCGCTATTGTCGTCGCTGTTATCCATGGTGTCGTCCGTGATTTCGTCCTTGATGTTGTCCGTGCCGCTGCAAGAATGAGAGTCAGTACAGGTATATCCCGGAAGCCATAACCATAACTCCCCAGCCAGCCCGCTTAGGCAGTTACAGTTCCCAATATAGATCAAAAAAAGAAGAAACGAAAGCTCAGTTTTACTTACAGGCCGCTGGGCGATTGGAGTGAATCCACGATGCTGGATGCCTCTCCCATCGTACTTCCACCCTCGTTCGCCATAATCCTTGCAACAACTCACAGATATGCGATCCTGATGAGAAGGGCCGTGGATTAATAATGGATGGAAGAACGCATTGAAGGTAGATCGAAGTAGGATTGAAAAACGATCAAAGGGTTGCGATTAATGGTTGGGATCTTGAAAAGGGACGAAATATGTGCTTAGTCGATGGAAATGGCAGTGGCAGCATCTATTATTGATGCCGTGAACCGTGAAATACAATATAGAAGTTGTCTTTGTTAGGAAAAATGGGAAAGAGGGAAGATGGAAGAGGGAAGTGATTGCGAATTCGGGCTAACCACCGAACGAGACGGGCCAAAGGAAAGATGAATCAACCCTCGAGAGTGTTGATTGCCTTATGTTCTGCACGTTGGATGAGATAAAGGTTCAAGTGCTATGGTAAGTGGCTTACCACGCAGAAGATTCCTCCAGGGTTGCAACCATGGGTACATCAGGAACAAGGCTGATTTTTGTTTTCCTAGAAGGGACCATGCTCCGAAGATTAATAGATTAAGTTACCTGCATTTCAAAACAAACAACCTGGCAGAATACTACGGCTTAAGCGGGGCATTAGGGCCACCAGCCCCGGCCAAACCGGACGGCAATGTGCCCGGACCTAGCGGCGTAGTATAAAGTCTTCGGTGTAGAACTCCGGACGGCGTGCGGCATGTATGGGCCCACATTGAGTAGGTCTCCCTGTTAGTACCTATACGTTCACCAGTTGCACCCCAGAAGCTCTACTTGTGAATATCGAACACTATCCACGTTGGATGAACCATCTAGATACGCTTGGGTGAATATATATGTACCTAGGAGGTAGTTATGTTCACGAGTCTACCTAAGTAGAGTCTTTTGTACCTTGATATATCCATCCACGCTCTTGTATTTCTCCCTATTGCCAAGTTTACCTCTAACCCCGTCTGCTTCCCGCCCTATAATTGTAGATTATTTAGCTAGCTTATTGCCTACTATAACTTAGTTTTGTCAATATAGATATCTATTATTCATTAGACATGTCTTACTATGCTACATTTTGCTTTGGTGTTACTAATAGTTGCTCATGTGGTTTATACAGAATTCCATATGTACCCTGAAGGATGACGCTGAGGCCTAGAAGATGAGTGCTGTCCTCATACGTACAAGTGCATGAGCGGACATGATTACCACGGTTTTATCGTGAATCATTCAAGAGCCCATGATACAGAAGTACCTTTATATGAGAAACAAAGACGAAAGTATCAGAACGTGGGAATTTTCGTGTATTCTCTTATCACAGCATGCATATGAACACCTAGCTTTATTTAATAAGTCATAATTCAAGACTTGATCTCTACAATTTTCACTAACAGGTCCGCGCTCCAGCTCGTATGTTCTCAATTCCCATTGAGCTGGCCTAGAACTGTTTGAGCTAGACTTATGTCTATGATTGATTCAGCAGATTGGGTAAAACGCTCTTTCCCAGATATTTTCCCCTCTAAACCGCCACCTGCACTGTCACACAAGTTGAAGCTGTAGACATATTCTCAGATAGAGACCATATCCCGCCGGTGTTGAAGAATGACCGTTTTACGTACCTTCTAATAGGTACCGCCACTATGATCCGGATTCTGCAAGGAGGAGATAAAGAACTGAAATAGAGGCATTCGTAATATATATAGCGCACTTTCCCCTTCTACCCCTTATTTAAGGTAATTTTCAGTTAACTCTACAATATGTACTTCTAATCCTTCTACTGGGAAAACACATGCCATCGGTTTAATTTCGGGGCTCTTCGCAGTAACGGTTAGTTACCTGTACGTGCACTTGTACGACCCCGGGATTGTATACCGATCCTGATGCTGACGTGCCCATCTGACGTTTCAATAACGCTCGCTTGTCAGGCTTCCCACTAGGTGCTATGGGGGCCGAGTCAATCAGCGTAATGCTAGCTGGCACTGCAGCCGGCCCAACCTTTTCTTTGACTGATGTCCGCAACATATCGAGATCAAGGTCCCTGCCACCTCTGGCCACAGTGATAAAAGCAGCCGCAGCCTCGCCTGTCTTCTCATCTGGCACGCTCACGACATACGCTGCGTCTACTTTTGGGTGTGATGCGAGCGCATTCTCGATTGCCCCGGCATAGTACACATTGGCGTTAATAATCACTATATCCCGCGCCCGCCCGGTCAGGTATAAGAAGCCATTGCCATCGAGAGAGCCTAGGTCTCTTGTCCATACCCAGCCTTTTGTATCGAGAACACCAGACGCATCCTCGTTGGTGTAACTACTGAAACCGCTTGGGCTACGTACCCACACATGCCCGACCGTGCCCACAGAAACTTCGACGCCAGCATCGTCGCGTACTTGCACCTCGACACCTGTCCAGGGTCGCCCAACAGCATCTATAGCCTCGGGATGTGTCACGACATCCGCAGTGGAAAGCAGACACGCCAACCCCGTTTCAGACATGCCATAACCGTTATATATAACATCACCAAGACCGCTTATTGCAGCGCGTAGTCTCTGGCGGGAGAGTGGCGAGCCCGAGACAACGATAGAGCGGAGATGACTTAAGTCGACATTAGATACGCTCGCCTTGAGTACATCAAGGACATGGTACAATCGGGGTACGGTGAAGAGCACCGCAGAGATTTTCAGGTCCGCGAGGACATCCGGAAATTTGAGAAGTGGCAAAGGCGTGGTTGGGATGACGGCCGTGCCGCCGCCTGTGAGACACAAGCCTAGGTGTTCGAACATCACGGTGCTAGCGAGCGTGCCGAAGAGCATGAAGCGGCCATATTTCGCAGCCATCCGTTCCGTATCGGCGGTCCAGCTGGAGCGTTGCCATGCCCAAGACGCAGTCATGGCTTTGTAGGTGTATTCAACACCCTTGGGACCTCCCATTGTGCCGCTAGTATACAGAACTAGGGCGATATCTTCCAGACATCCCCGTGGTGTTATTTCACCAGCACCAACAGCTAAATCGTCAAGTTGTATTAATGTCGGTGTAATTGATGGAATGGACTCTATCTCAGGATGGGTAACTTTATCAACGACGAATAACTTTGCGTCGGCGACAAGAGTGGGCAAGTCTGCTGTAGCCATCCCGGGCTTGAGACCGATGACCCGGAGTCCTAATACATGTGCGGCTATTTGCACGGCGAAGCCTTCAGGCGTAACGCCGGTGTATATCACGATACTGTCGCCAGGCTCTACTGTGGCGTCAACAGCACGAAGCCCTCCGACATAACGGGAAACGAGGTCAACAACCTCACCTCGTCTAACTATACGCGGGCCATGTTCGAAAGCCGGCACGTCTGATGAATCCCTGAAGGAATTCAGTAACGAATACGGGAATACCTCGGCCATAATAGCTCTGACCCGGCCGACTACATAATCCCAAGTACGGGAGAAAAAGTGGGCGGTTAAGTGCTAGATCTACATATTATATTCCATAGCCCGCTTCGGTGAATCTGGGAACAAGGAGAATCTGAGTTAATCCAGGCTCTTTGGAGAAGTGGTAAGTCGCCCGAAGGAGCGAAGTGGCGTTGGTAAGCACTTACTCAATCCGTTCTGGTTTGGAACTGATGCTGCAGAGTTCGGATAATTGGTAGCAGGGGTTGGTCAGATCGAAGTCCTATATCAGTGAGTTAGCCAAGTGACTGCTTCCTATCCTTGTCTCATGTGAGATCGAGTCCGTCCAGACAAGTCTTTAGCTTCTTGCTGCCAAGATAAGCATAACATGCGAATCACGTATCTGATGGCTACCTAGGATCATGGTTATTTGGATTGAGAGAAGTGTCCTGTCACATTGAATTTCACAGAAATCGTATCTTCGCGCCAATGTAGACCCTATAATCCTTCATATGAAAAGCACCTACCTGCCTAGGTAGGTACCTATACTTTGTACTCCTCGGATAGTCAGAGATGGATACAGCCGATACGACTCTTCTAAATAGCAAGTTCGAGGGGGGAGTCATGCATACCACTATGCTAGTTCTTATCTTTCTATTAAAGCCGAACCATGCGAACCTCAGCTCCGTATCGAGGTTGATATCTTTCAACATATCTGGAACGGAATGGTGAGTCCCGGCACCTATCAATAGGTAAACAAAACATGGTTCACCTAGCGGGCTCCTTCAAGGCCAATGCGACGCCTTAATGAGAGTGCGACTGTCAATGGTTTGAGGGCGATTACAAACTGTTTGTAAGCCTTGACCCAAAAGAGGAAGTTAGTTCATTTTAAGGACTGCGTTACCCGAGTCCTGCATGTAAAAAGGATCAGATGCGGAGAATAGATCGTGAATAGACTCCCCGGATTGGTCCCTAGTCCGGGGGGACCAATTAGGGCAGAGAATAATCACAGATTTACGGTTGGTAGCGCGTCATGTCAGCAAGGAGGAGCCGGTCTAGAATTTGGTACGTGCAGCACGTATAATCCGGGGGCTGAATAGACAGCCTACTTCGTCTATTGGCTGATACATTATCAACATACTATGTACATGCCTGATAGACTGCATATAGAGGACTAGAGTAAGATGAGATACTCCGTTCCTTAAAATTACTAAATGGGACTGCTGTGCCGCAGATGCAAGTCCTAGGACCAAAGGAGTTTGGAGGGGTTGATCTCGAGACACTCTGGTATTTACTTATATCAAGGTCAACCCAATAGGCCCTCGGGGCGGCGTACGAGTTGAGTTTCTTGATCTCTTCCTGAGATCCTTCAGTCTTGGGATAGACTTATCTGTGCTTTGTCCTCGTACTCGTAAGTCGTCGTCCGTTTCCAGCAACATGCGTGTAGCAGTCATAGGTGCCGGCCCCTCGGGTTTGGTGACGTTGAAATATCTCAAGACAGCTCACCACTTCTTCCCCGGCAAACCCGTTGAGGCTGTGCTGTTTGAATCGGAATCCGAAGTAGGCGGTACTTTCGCACAGCGCACGTATGAGGATGCCGAGGTCTGTATCGGTAACACTATTATAGTATAGACAAGTCGCTAACGGAGAAAACTCTAGCTGGTCTCTTCCAAGTTCCTCACAGCCTTCTCTGACTTTAGAGTCCACGAAAACGACCCTGACTTCCTCTCTGCCGAGAGGTACGTACAGTACCTGAACCACTACTGTGACCACTTCAACCTTTGGCCCGAGATCAATCTCAAGACTAAGGTTGTGGCTATCAAGCGACGTCCTGGTGGCGGCCACGTCGTCCACTATCGTAAGGCTGATGATGTCGACGCGGAGGTCACGACTTACGAATGCGATGCTGTCGCGGTCTGCACTGGATTACACGTAACTCCCAACATCCCCAACCTTCCTGGAATCGAGAACGTACCGGTCGTCAAACACTCATCGGAATTCAAGAAACGTGAGGAGTTCGGCCACGATAAGACCGTTGTCATTCTCGGTTCTGGAGAAACAGGTATCGACATTGCCCACCTTGCCGTTACCTCGCCGACTCGACGCGTGGTTCTTACCCATCGTGATGGTTTCCTCGGGGCTCCGAAGGTCATTCCCAACCCTGTCTGGTTCCCCATCTTCGGGCGCAGGGCCGACCCTAACCGCAGAGAGCTTCCAGTCGATGTCAGTTGGCAGGCGCCGCTGTTCGACTCAATGTACCTACACCCTCTGATCCGGGACACACTCTTCACGTGGAATGTATACGACTGGGGTGTTAAGGCAACAAACTGGCTCGTGTCTGGTACCACAGCTGGCATTGACCAGTGGGTCGGGGGTATCTCCAAGGAGCGGTACCATGTTTCCAAGCTCTTCTTCAATAAGGGTGCCCCAAAGGCTCTGCCTTACATCAGTGCCCCCTACCGCCCAAACAATGCAAATATCATTGAGCGTATCCGCCGCTCAATTCTCCAAGCGCCCGTCGATGAGGTCCCCGCTGGTCGCACCATCGAGCTAGCCCCATGGCCATCGCATATCGACGCCTCGGGAACAATCCATTTTAAGAACAATGGGCGGCCCGAGTACAGTCGCATGCAATCCCTCGGCCCCACCAAGCCTGACGTGCTTGTCTTCGCCACGGGCTACCGCCAGGAATTCCCCTTCTTCCAGACCCAGGACAGGTACCCCGTGCCAGGCGATGCCGACGTCAGGTCCATATGGAGTCGCAACGATCCTAGCATCGGCTTTGTCGGTTTCATACGCCCCGGATACGGTGCCATCCCACCGCTGGCCGAGTTGCAGGCGCAATTATGGCTCCTAAACCTGATGGCGCCCGAACGCACCGCTAATCTGAGCGAAAAGGACGACCACCACTTCCGTCTACGGTCCAGCCAAGGGGCGCGCATCAACTATGGAGTTGACCACGAGACGTACGCATACCAGCTGGCTCTCGACATTGGCGCCGCTCCGGGATTCTGGGATGCCGTGAGGGCTGGATGGGCCGCGTCGAAATACCATGCTGGTCTGTGGTACCGCATCCCTATCATCTGGGCCGCAGGAGCACAGCTCAATGCCAAATTCCGCATCAAGGGCCCGTACTTCTGGGATGGGGCCGTGCATGTGCTGGGCGGCGAGCTGTGGCAGACGATCTCGCGACGACATGGCATGTTTGGTAGGTTTCCTCCATCCCTCTATCAGTTCCTCTCCCTCGGACATTTGCTGACGGGTCTATCCAGGTAACTTCCTCTTAGCTGTGGTTCCCATTACTTTCCTGGGTATTTTCAGCATCTTCTTGTACCTCTTTGGGCTTATCCTTCTACTGCTGAAGGTAGTGACATGGCCCATCACTGCACCTTTCCGTCGTAGCTCCCACGGTGCCGTTAGGCTTGAGGAGCAACACAAGTACAGTAAGACGATGGAATGTTAGGCGAAAGGAGAAGCAGACACGTATATTAAGCATGTTGAGTGGTAGTGTCCCTACATTTTCAGCTTTGGGTGCCAATAAGCTATTCGCCCTTGAAGCTAGGTAGCTTTCTGTACCTCTAACATGGACTTCTGGCTCCAAGGCTTGTACACGCAAACCCAAGTTACATCCCTGTAATAGTTAGCTGAAGCCTAGCGAGATCCTGTGCAATGTGATTAAGCATAAGATTGGCCTAAATTCCAGGATAAGGTGCTTCTGCTAGTCGTTGCCGACCACACGCCTAACAAACATTAACCTAGATCGTTTACCTTTAGGTACCTCCGAGCATATAGTGTACGTCGAGAAAGGGGGCTAGAATGCAGATATCAGTCGGTCCGGCTAATATGATGTAGCAACACGTTATTGACCTCCCACGTCACGGTAGCTCGAATCCCACTCTGATCGGCCAAGTAGGAAGCACAAATAGTGTTAAATCCATGTTGGCGTATCCAAATCGAAACGAATAGCCTATCCAGTAATCCTATTTGGCGAGATACTAAGCCTCTCGGTAATACAGTTAAGAAGCTTGTTTCAACATTGGTACTAAAGTTGCAAAAGTTTAGGAATGGGAATTGTGAATTGAGTCAAAGCAAACTGAATCTGACTAATGAATCGAGTTATGTAATCCCGAATGCCGAATGCCGTGCCCCACGCGCACCAGAAACCGCTCATTAGTCATCTTGTACACCCATACCTTAGGTACCTACATAGGTAATCATTCTTGACCATTGTTCAGTATCTGGATTAAGCTTCTTCATCTTTTTACGAACACTGAATATTGGTGCAATAACGACGTATATACAAGAAAAGAACATCCTCCTTCTGTCCCGACCTGCCCGTCATACAGCTCACGGCAGGATCCACGTCGTAACACTCTTGGCAAGGAGCTTGCCACTCCACTTCTGACCACTAGTGGTGTTCAGCGTAAGGTAGATATCGTTACCGAAAGTGTTCTCCATAACCACCGTCCGTGTGCCATCGGGGTTCTTCGAGGCGACGGACTGGATGCCAGAGTACCCGTCGTAGCTGTAGCTTCCAGTCCCGCTGAGGATAGTCGCTCCCTTGGGAATATACTTGGAAAACTGGGCCAACATATAATAATCGACCGTGTATTGATACGTGCCCGCGTTCTTGTCCACGACAAACAAACCGCGGCACGTGGAGCATCCGCCTTGGATATAGGGCCCGAAGGTGCCGTCCGCGGCCTGGGTCCATGTGCCCAGCGTCCACATCAATGAGCCCTGGGCCCAGTTCTGTAGCGGGCCTACCGTGTTCTTCGAGGACTGGTACCACGAGGTCTGTGGCGACGTCCAGCATTCAGTCATATATTGAGCCTTGCCAGGGTTCGCGTTGTGGAAGTTGGTGAGGACGGTCCAGTCGAGATTCCCTGCGTAACAATGCCATGCGGTCGCTTGGACGTATTGGCTGGCCGCATTGATGACGGTCTGCGGGTAGCTGGGCTGGTCCGTGTTGTGGTCATAGGCCCAGATCTGCGTGTTCAGGTTCGCAGAGCGTAGGGCGGGTCCGATATAGTCGCGAGTCACTCTCGCGGCCTCGTCGGCGCTCTGATACATAGTAACGTGGCCGCCGCCTTGATTATTAAGGGGCTCATTTTGAATGGTGATGGCGTCAACCGTTACGCCTAGTTTCGCGTACGCTTGAAGATACTTCACAAAATACTGGGCGTATTGGCTGTAGTATTGCGAGTCGAGCCAGTTATTATTGGCGTTACCAGTAAGAACCTAAACAGCGGACGTAAGCTTAGACGGGCCTAGAAAATGGAATTAGAAGCACTCACCCTGTTGAGCTTCATCCAACCTGGAGCGCTCCACGGACTTCCGAAGATGGTGAGATCAGAGCGGATGCCCTTCATCTCCTTCAGTAAGTTCGCCATAGCCGTACCGCGATCTCCCAGATTGAAGTTGACAAGGTTGGGGTCTGCATTACCGTTGCTGTCGTCATAAGTGTACGCCGGTGGTCCTGACAAATCGGATGCTGCGATAGTATGGCGTAGCAAGCTGAGATTGGCTCCATCCGAAGTCAATAATTCTCTCAGAAGTTGAGACCGCTTAGCGGACGGAAGGGCATTAACTACGGTAACTGTGGCATCCGTTACCGAGCCGCCAAAGCCAGTGATCTTCTGCTTATACCCAGCTGCGGTATCATCGATGCTTAAGCTCCATGTTGACGAGCTTCCAGGATTTCCGGCTCCGGATACAGGTGCGTCAATAGCGCTGAGTTTGTATTTGAGGTCCGAGGTGGTAGTATATGCCTGGGGCGACGCTCTGGCGGATAACAGCGAAGGAGCGGCCAAGGCCTGGCTAGCCAGAAGAGTAAGGACTGAGAACAACATGGTTCCAGGTATGCCCACTAGACATCAAACTACTTGCTGGTGAAGGATCGACAAGTCGTCTACCAGATGTATTCCCTAAGAAAAGAGTACGAGGACGGCAGCTTTAAGTAGATCACTTACCCTTTTCCTGGTAGTTCGTCTGAACCAGAACAGTGAGACGTCATCCTAGAGATGTAACCTTACAGAGCCCAACAACAGATACTGTAGAGTGTTTCCTTGGCATATGCTGTGGAGCAAGGAAGCTTCCTCTCTGCATATCATATCATTTGACAACTGGGCATTAAAGGTGTCAGGGGCTAAGGCTTAGTCCAATAACAATGCGGGGAAGCTTTTGGCCAGATCTGGTAGGTGGATATCGAGATCCTGGAAATCTATTGAGATTGAGCTCGGTTATCGAAACAGTCGATGTAATTGTTGATTAAATGCAACTTTGGCCTGCGGAAGCTAATGTGACCTGGAGACTTACCTACCTAGGTAGGTATATCACACAGTTTAGAGCCAATGTGTTAGGGAGGTTGGCGCGATTCAACTTTTCACTGCTCTTATTCTGTATCGCATCAGACCATAAGCTATGAGGCTGAGGGAGGAATCGGTATTACAGAACTAAAAATAGTATGGTACTTCATAAAGGGGGTTCGTTCCGGCCCTATGCAGCCGGGGGATCCCGGCAAGCTGAGTCAGCTTTCGGAGAACAAGCGATATCTTCATGGTACAATTATCATCAATTACCTTACACATCAATTTGCTTGACAGTCAGCACCTGCAACTACATAGTATCTACAATTTCGCCATTATCGCTTTTGGAAGGTCGAGGGTCGTACGAACATCATCGTATGAACTGATCCGACAATAACTAAGTGAAAGAATACAAACTAACATGTCTTCTAGTCGACATAAGGTTCACACGATACCACTCTGCAACTACGTGGTACGCTGTCCGGGCCGACTACCAATGGGACCTAATAGGTAATGTCATGGCCGCTGACCTGCCGAACTCCACAACCCCAGACCACGTCGTTCCATCATACTGGATAGGACAAAAATGGCTTTACTTCCAAGACCAGCCCAAAATCGTGCTCGGGATGCTGATTCGCCGGTTCGTATACTAACAATGCCTGTTCGGCCCAAAACTCAAAGAGGTAATTCCACTTGAAACAGCATCGCAAGCTTTTCCGCCTTAAATCCAATTATATATTACCTGTTTTGAGAAATCCTTATTGGATATTAGCGAAAGATACTGCGAGATATCTCTTAAGTCGATGTGCACCCGACCTCTTCTTACGAGGACGAAGCGAATCCGTAATCCTAGGCATGTTTACACCCGCAGACTGTTACCCCTTCCATTCTACGGTACTAGTGTATTCTGAATTAATAATTAGTTTCTTCCGTCAGTCCGTCCTCAGTTCTTAGGTAGTTCAGCTACGGTCGTTAACAAAATGGAGAACCCAACGTTCTAACTCACTCTGTACCAACATTGTAAGCGGCAAATGGACTAAAAGGTCATTCTGTTGTGCTCACGACTTTCCAAATCATTACTTGTCCTACTCGGACATGAGATACCAATCTCGCCCCGTATAATAGGATACTGGAGGTTATCTCACAAGTTAGTAGAATAGTCCAGGGCTTAAATAAGTGACTGACAGCAGATTATATTTCCGTATCTAGTAATTGGTATGAAATCGGCCGTTACGAGCTTGGAACTTGATGTAGTGAGTTAGCGAATACCTCAGGCAAACTTATGCTAACACTGGAAGAGCTTTAGGTACCTATTTCATGATAGGATCGAGTATTAAGACCTTGATTTTGGGCGCGGAATGCCTACCTACCTAGGTAGGCTAAACCTGGTATGCCATTAGAAGTGGTCAATACCTTAGGTAGAATCAAGATAGATGATGGTTCAGGACTATGAAAGGTCATTGCGTTTCCTTCACGTTTTAACATTTCTACAATGATCCGAACTGACTCATCTAAATATGATTCATGCGATTTAAGATCATGGCAGCAATTGAGGCTATAAGAGTTTTCAATTTCGGTACCTACCTAGGTAGGTAGGCAGTTTAGGTTTAGACACCACGCTTACTGCCTATGAATAGCCCCTTTTCTTTGTTTTAACCACTTTCTTGACTCCTTATACTCCCTAAAACAGACATTCGATGCCCTCTAGAAACAAACATGCTAAACAGCCCCAAGAATAAAAAACGCCGAGAATATGCGAGAGACAAATATCAATAAATACACTAGTAATGACGATTACTTCGAGCCATCGTAGTGATAACTCCAAATGGTTAACCCCTTGCTGCTTCGGTCCATCTAAAATGGGTAGCGTCGTCTCCTGGGTAGCCTCCGAGCGTAGCCCCCGCCGTAGGCAATTAATCTATACTGATTTCCGGCTACATCTGGAACAATAGGTTCGTCCGGAGCGACAGGTGCAACAGGGACAATTGGCTCCTCTTCTTCATATTCTTCATCTTCAAATCCTTCAAATTCTTCGCCTTCTTCATGTTCTGGTTCAGGTGTTGGGGGGGCAACCGGAGCAGGTGGAAGAACATGAGGAAATGGAGCAACAGGTTCCTCTGCTGCCGATTTTGAGACTACCGCGGTTACTTCTGGTTCCGAGGGTGGTGTAGATGCTTTTTTCATGGGTGAATCTTCCTTGAGTGTCTCCTTGGGTGCCGCCTTGGGTGCCACCTTGGGTGCCACCTTGGGTTCCTTTATGGTCTTTTTCGATACTCGGACATGCGATTCATAGATGCGAATGAGATTCTGTATCTCGACCCTCGTTTCACGTAAGTAAAGTTGTAATGCTGCGTAATTCTCCGCCCTTTGGTGGAACTCGGCGCACTGTCGATCGTATTCATATAAGCCAAGTATGGCCCTGTC
This sequence comes from Hypoxylon sp. NC0597, assembly GCA_022432515.1. Lineage (NCBI taxonomy): Eukaryota > Fungi > Ascomycota > Sordariomycetes > Xylariales > Hypoxylaceae > Hypoxylon > Hypoxylon sp. NC0597. The sequence goes on from JAJKLA010000031.1 coordinate 399,711, forward strand.
TATGGTAGCCCAGCCGGGATGCTCTTCCTCATCGTCTACCTCTACTTCCGTTTCCAGTAAGAATTCGTGTTCTGCTATTAGGGCATTCTCAATTTCTAGGATTTGGTCAATGATACGTTGAACCCATTGTGGAGCGTCCCTGTGGTCGTTACGAAGCTTCTCCATGGTGTAACGGTGCTTTGTCAATTTTCTATGATAATAATGCGTTCCTATCCAAGTATGGTGATTTTGCTACGTCGCCGAGGAGCTGTGTGCGATGAGGCTGGAATATAAATCATTTCGTGGAGTTAGATTTATCATAAACATACACCAATATATCTTCATCGGGAATAATGTTGTTGTTTTCAAAGTAGATGAATTGCTTTCTAATTGTTTCCCGATTCCGAACAAGATTCCGAACAAGGTTATGGCCAAAGATATCACTAAGTTCAACCAGTTTATGATGAGGCTTTTACTCAAAAACTTCGAGGTCTCAATAAAGACGAACAAGGTCCTTTGTTGAGGCCACAGCTCGCATTACACTCCCTTAATTAGCAAACAGACACTGGTAAAATACATCGTGATAAGGATATGTGACAGAAACGAATACGATATCCATGTTCCAGAGCACTAACGCGTGTATTCTGGGTTGCCGGCAGTCCTGTTTAGACTGAATCGATACACCGGGTACTGGCCTGTATCGTCTTCGGGGCTATTTGTCCCAGTTTGGGAACTTATAATGAATTTGATGAGTTCCTAAAAGGGGTCAATTCGTGAGATCTGTTGTCAACTTCCAAATGGAAAGAACTTGACTACAATGCCATACGGTACAGATTAGAAAAATTAGAAAATATCAAGATTATGTACCTATTAGTAGTATGTATAACGGTATAGCGAGCCCAAGGTATAGTCTTCATGTGTCGTCATGTCCAATCATCACTCATGAAAGCCATTCCATCGCTGGAAGGCTTGATTCTAAAATTAATTACCCCTCCCCATCTCCTAATCACTCGACCCTCACCTATTCCTCCTTGACACCATCTTCTTCCTCATCTTCCTCCAGTCCCCAGTCCCTGAACCCCGCGCCTCTAACCCAACTAACGCCCTTTCGGACATGACTCTCCCTGAGGGCCTTTGCATCTCTCTCGTATACTGCTCCGGTGATAGCTAGCGCTAATACGAACACCCACACATCGCCGCCCTTCATAGCACGCCACCAGCGGCGCTTGACGCCAACCTTCCACAGCGAGTCCACACTTGTCCGTGCGCTGTATAGGAACACGCTGCGTCCTTCCTTGCGGTCGATCCAGGCCCACAGGCCAGCCAAGAAGCCACCGAGGAAGAAGCGCTGTGTCGGAAGGAACGTGCGTGGAAACCACGTCTGGAAGAAGCAGATGCTAGCCCAGGCTGTCGAGATAGCGCCCGTCGCAAATGTAGACATGCGGAGTACCCTGGAGAGTAGGCGGTTTAAGAGGTATAGCGGTGAGTTATATAGGAGTTTGTAGCGTGGTAGCATGAGTACTGAGTAGAAGAGCAGAAAGAAGCGACCCATTCGCGGGAACGAACGCACCCAAAAGGTGAGATAGGTGCGTAGGCACGAAGGGTCCGACGGATGCAGCGTGGCGCAGCTTAGGGACGTGATGAGAGGGTGAGCTCGCGAGGTGAGAGGTGCAACTGCGCTAAGAGATGAAGGTAGAGTTTCCTGGTCGGGGAATAAGGTGGGTGAGACAAACGGCCTGCAGAACTGTCAGTATCTTTCATTAGGCAGTGAGAGAGGTTACTACATACGGCCAATTAAGCTTAGCCATCCGAGCCAAGTTGTCAGCAATCTCCCACGCGTTGGGCCATTTCATGCCAGCGGGGAGATCTTTCGGAACCCCATGGAGGTAGGTACTGGAGCTCTTCCAGACGAAGTCGGCGAAAGTAACTGGTGAAGACTCTCGATCAAACACGGTGGCGTGTAGGATCTGTCCAAAAGCAAAGGGCTGAAGCATCCAGCTTCCCCACCACCAAGGACGTTCTCTTTTCACCATCCCCTTTCCGCCCGCCCGGGCCTTCCAACCCCAGATTAATCCTTCATCTTCGCAGAGGTTCCAGCCGAATTCGAGCGCGCGGAAGATGGCTGCGATAGCCACTGTCACACGAAGCTGTTGGGAAGGGTATATGCCGAGAGCTAGACCTGCCAAACTGGCTCCCACTGCTGGCGCATATGGGGACGTGAGGGCCTGGGAGGTCCTAGGATTGCGGTTACGGAAGGGCGCCGCCGACTGATCTAGTAGGTGGGCTCGCAATCGACTCAGAAAGCGAAATAAGAGGCGATAGAGTAGTAGAATCGTGGATAGAGATAGCGATAGTCGGAGACCCGAGGACTTATAAAATGGCTGCTTTTTCTGCGGCACGCTGGCCCTAAGGACTTGTTAGCATCCAAGACACCTTTACTTCCAGATTGAGTATTAGGTGTCCTTACTCTTTTTGTGCCTTTAACCTAGCTAGCACCGTCTCGTACGCCCTCATTCCTAAACCGGTTGCGATGAATACGCGCAAAGCATCCCTAATGGCACGCGCATTATAGGTGTCTCCTCTGCTGCCGTTTCCATCGGTTGCTTTCTCTTTTCCCTTGCCCTTACCCGAATCTCTGTCTGATATAGATCCTCTCCTAGTATTACCTCCGTCCATATACCTTTCAACGGTATTCACGCTTGGCATCCTTTTCCTCAGCAGACGTGATCGCGACAGGACGTATTTGTGGAGCGTTTCGTATTCCCGAGCCGAGATAGTATACCTTAATGCATTGCGAAGAACAGGATCGACGGCGGACTTCGGCTTGGATTTCGAGTTGGCTCTGGGCCGCGATACAATATCAGGCTGGCTCGGAATGTCGAGCGGCGTGAGGGCGGGCAGCCTCGAGGACCCAGCTTCGGATGCCATAGCGCGATGCGGTGAATCGATACGGAATCGATAGGTTTCGCGGTCTTTGTCTGATATTGTTGCCCGACGAGATCTTCCGGTAAGAATGGACTGGATAGAAGAAGTTGCAGAGATTGATCACTTGTTATTTGTGCCTATCTAAGAAAGCGCGCAAATGATAGTGCTAACTCAGAGTAGGGATTGCTGAATCATGTCAATTCAGCCGCAGCAATACGACGTCGTACCCGGCGGACTGGTGCTCTTAGTAAGGTATCGATCGATAGTAGCCTCGTAGTGGTAGAGGAATATGCCACGGCACGAATGAGACAAACAAACATTTAGGGATAGTTGCGCGGTAGAAATTATTAGAGTAAGGTAGGACTGTATGATGAAGCGATTTTGGGGGGGTTTGGTATACGGAAGATACAAAGAGGGTGGATTAGGTTAGGAGGGATAGTCGCGTCCAAGTCTGGGTCTGGGTCTGGCATGAAGAGCTGCAGCGTAATAAGATTAATTAACACTTTACCTGTGCAGAGAACCCTATTTTGTCCTAATCTGTCCCACTACGTAAGATTAGGTACTAACAGTACATGCCTCGGCTCAGCTAGCATGTGAGCTACATGTACTACTGGTAGGTATTGTGGGGTAAACGGCTAACCGTTTGGGGACATCTGCCCACGTGTAATACAGACAATTATTGGTCCGGCATTCTTTCAATTTCCCCAATTTCCCTATCCAATGCTATCATCTATCGTCTTCGTCATTTCCGTTGTTCGATACTACACTGCATTTCGTATCCGGTCGAATTGGTAAAAAAAACCAGAATAGGGTAAGATATGTACTCTGTACCTATCTCTCTCATAAGCATACGGGTGTACTTGATTAACTGCTGTAGCACATGTAAGGATAGTCCTTGTTATGAAGCTGACATTTTAAGACAAAGCCAGGAACAAATTCGATACCATTGGTATGCCAAGGCATCGTGAGACACAGCTTCTACAGAAAAACAGAAAAAGACATAGCTACCTAGGTACTATTCACAGTTTATTGGTTCATTCAATGTTCTAGTAATCAAATAGTTGATGCAATTCCATGAGCTACATGTATGCATATACATCTACAGATCAAGTGGGTGCGTACGTTAGGTATGTATGTATAGGTATATGTTAGGTATACATGTATGTACTTAATATTTTGATGTACGATATTACGCCTATGTAAGCCAATCAAACTGCTTTAGGTATCCAAAACCCCGAAAAAGCCCCCCACGCTCAGCTCTTCTACGCCAAAGCAGCCTTGGTTATCGAATCAGATTCGGTAACTGGCTCTAATACAGCTTCTACGCCCTCAACCGGTCCCTTCTCCAATCCTTCGAACACAACAAGTGGCCCCTTGTAGTTCTTGCGGCCGTCGAATATCCAAGTAACCACGGCAATTAGCAAGATAACGCCGAAAGCTACAATACAGTAGTTCATGTTCTCGCTCGTGACGGGAATTTCCGGAGGGAAGACAAATAGCACCGTCGTCAGGATCGTCCAGGCTATGCCGACCAGGTTCATTGTCCAGCCTACCGCTCCAGACAACTTGAACGCGCGGTTCGGAGGCAGCATCTTACGGCCGCGCAGCACATTGATGGTTGGTGGAATTGCGTATGTGACTCCCAAAGCGACGACCGACGCCGATGTGATGGCGTTGAACGTGCTCGTGGACCCGAGGAAAATGCACCCGAACACGACGACCCACGCTGCTGTCCAGATCAGCGCGTTGAGCGGCACATCTAGCCCAGGGTGGACTCGCGCAAAGATGTAACTGAATGGTAGTCCGCGGTCGCGCGCAAATGCGTAAGACATCCGACTGCTTGTCGTCATGAGCGTTGTCGACGTAAACAGCATGCACACAAGCGGGAACATGAGTAGACACACACTGCCTGCCGGGTTCTTGGTGGCGTCCATGAAGATCTGCAGCAGGGGGCCGGCGCTGGACTCGAGCACTTCGTCAATGTTGTTGACACAAAAGAGCAGAGAGGACAAGAAGACGAAGCCTGTGATCATGCCTATGCCAATGCAGTACAGCATAATGCGCGGACCCCTAATCTGCGGCTGCGGAATCTCCTCGATCATATGTGCAACGGCATCGAAGCCCGTGAGAGCGAACGCGCCCTGCAACAAACCCAGCAGCCACGCGAGGCCATCTGGCCATCCAACTTCATTAATGAACTTTCCGTACACAAATTCCCCGCTTTGGTAGTTTGGTGACGCGCATGCTAGGATCGTAATACTAATGATGACGAACCCGGTCAAACTCCAGAAGAAAGCAGCCTTGGTGAACAGGGGAAGTAGTCTTGTCGAGAAGGCATTAATAAAGAGCGAGATGAGGGTGAAAGCGATATAGATTAGAAACTGGTGCCAGGACTCGGCCTCGTAGTCGGGATGCAGAAGCGAGATGATGTTGATGATGAATGTGCTGCCCAAAAGCCCTCCAGTCGCCGTCAGCGCGACCCACCCGCTCACATTGATCCAGCCCGTTATATAGCTTATGCTCCTGCTCCACTTCTTCCATGAGACGATAGCAGCCCAGTGGTACTGCCCTCCGGCCGTCGGGTAGGCAGATAGGAACTCGGCGAGCGATGCGGCGAGGCATAGGTTGCAGACACCGGCGACGATAAGTCCCCACACGACCGAACTGGGACCGCCGGACGGTAGCGCAAGGGTGATGGAGGCGGCGAGGGCGGTCCAGGTATTGAGAATGGCGAAGGCGAGTCCCAACATGGAGATCATGGAGAAGTTACGCTTGAGCTCCTGCTTATGCCCTAGGTGCTCCAGCGCCACGGCATCTTCTTGAGCAATGATGCTCTGACGCGCGCTGTTGCGCCGCCGAGGTTGTTCTTCGAGCTCGCCCATTATGTTCGATAGATTTTACAATACCATCTGCTCGTTGTGTCTGTCTTCGGGATTGGACAAATGCGAGATCTTTCGAGCAAAGAACCCCGGGTGTAGAGTCGGTCCGGGGTGTCTGAGTAATCGCACGATGGAGGCGACGGTAAACCCCGAGTTATAGCGAAGCTATAATATGAGCAGGGCAGGGCGTATTAGTTGTGCTGACGAAAAAGATGGAAGGATGAGAGGAGAAGGAGAAGAAGAAAATCCGGCAAAGACGATGAAGTAATATAAGCAATAAGTAATAACACAAGTCCCTTAAACCACCCCTGACTAAAACCTGTAAAGTTTAGCTATTTCTTATCTTCAACAGCTATTCTATTACATTATTCTCTTTGTCCGTTCGTTCACCGAAGTGGTGGGTCCCCCATATCCGCTATTATACATAGTATTGTTTAGATTCGCGTCAACGCGGGGAAAAGCTTGAAATTTCGGAGCCTCCGTTTTGGCCAAAGGGGAGAAAGCTTAGCCCACATAACCCTAGTACCTAGTAGAGGGGGTGCTGTCTTCCTTCCGCCTGCCCGCATTGGTTGACGAAAATCGGAAGCGTTGGGACCCGACGTCATTGATCTAGAACTTTTAACTATAAATCCTTAGGGGTCTTTTCAGCTTCCCCGCGCAGGGCTTGCACTAGCGGTAGAGGGAAGGGCTGCATATATACATTAAGGCGGGAAAGAAACATTTTATAAGAGTATCCAATAGTAAATTAGGTACATATAATCCATAGAGAACTTGCAGCATTGATGTTCAATGTTTTATTAAGATAGGTATGCTATAACATACAATATAATATTATCAAAGGCTATGATACGCCGTTAGAACTGGTATATCTTATCTCTCGGCATGATCGTAGTCTAGTGATTCGTCCGACTGATAATCTAATTCCACATCCCCCCTGGTACCTAGCTTCCCTACCTAGACATGTTCCGAACCAACCCGCTAAGCCAAGCCGAAACATCAAAGCGTCGCCTGGACTTGCCTGCTATAGACTAGTTACTCTTCGCGGGATTTCTAAATCGCTAAGTATAGAACCACCTTACCATTAAGAGTTTATCTATCGAATGCTATTAAGTGTAAGGATACCTATTTGATTTGGTTATACTTGCTCATATCGATGTCATGTGTGTACAGCCCCGTAATAGATATCAGAGGTCGTTATCATTCGTATTCACTACAGCATATGGGGTATTCCCCCCCTTTTTTTTTTTTCATCACAGGTAATAACACAGATAGGCTCGATAGAAAAACACTTTTGGTGAAATTTGAGGTTATCCGAAGATAAGCCTTCAGTGAGACCATCTTTCAGCCCTCTCCGATTTATCCTTAATCCGCCATCCTCCTTAGGCCATGCTCAAGTAACCCCTGGACATATCAGTCGTGATCCTTTACCCTAAGTGCAAGTTCTATGAATCAAACTCGAACCAGTAATTCCACCAGAGGGAAACATATGTGAATCTACACGCAATCCCTTCAAACGCCGGGCCTCGCGACTCAATGCTTAAGAAATAAAACAGAACTGCAGCAACATTCGTCTGCAATAGGTGGGGGGATAAGGGGTATTATGCGAGAATGCAAAATGGTGTTGGTCAACCCTATGCCTGCCATCATGACCCCTCTGTACCGTCTAACATGACTCTTTTTTTTTTCCCGTCTCATTGCTGCCTGTATTCGCAGGACGTTCGTGACTAACTTAATTGGCCGAGGGTTGTTCTCGAAAGGAAACTTTAATATGCCGTTTGGACCAAGGCGGGGAGGAGTTATACGGTATGCTTTGCATTTGAACACCGCGCCATGGTCCTCGGTCCGTTCTTGATCAACTATGTCCATGAAAAAAAAGGGGGGGATGATACACCAACAAACGCCGAACGCAATGCCGACAAAGGACCAAACCGAGAAAAGTCACTGTCACAATCATTATGCCATGTAACGTAGGACATCTTGTTCCTCCGTACTAATCAACGTAGCCGTTCAATGACGGGCCCATCGTGGAATATCCCAATCAGTCAGCTAGACCATGGAATCGCGAGTGTCGAACGGCTGCCGCTGCGTCTGCTGTTGCGGTGCCTCCGGAGTAACGGCAAATTGAGGAACCCACGTGCGCACTATTCGAGGGACATCCGCACCTCTTGGCTGGATGACGACCTCTTGCCAGTTCAAGACGTCCCATGGTTCGACAATGGCATAGCGACGTTGTGCCGACAACCGTTGCTGGATCTCTTGTGGATTGGGGACTGCTCCCGTACGGACTGCTTCAACTGCCCGTAAACGTCGCGCTTCTCTCTCAGCAATAATGTCGGCAATTACATGGTATCTGGCTTGGGCAGTGTGCATGCCCGGGGCACCATCATTCTGGGAAGTGAGGACCTTGCGAAGCTCGTTAAAGGGTAGGTTTAGTAATATGCGAGAAAGGATAGGTGAACTATCATCAGGACCACGTGGAGGCGCAGCACCATCCTCCGGATAAGCTGGAGGGAGATCCCCAAACTTAATGCTCGTCAAACGATTAGATTGTCCACGATTGCGCATATTAGTACCTCGCGCGATGGTAGGCGACGTATTATGTGTCGGCGGAGGTGTGAGAGCTGCCGCAGCTGCCGGAATGCGTGCGTACTTGGGAGGATCAGTAACAGAGGGGTCGAATTCAAAGCCGCTGGGAAATGCATTGATGATGAAGGTTCTAATGGCTTCCTGAAGGAGTCCAACCTCGGCACCATATGCATACTCTAGCTCAACGTTTTGATCATTGTCATAGTCAATATGTCGCTGTACGGTTCCCTCAAAGACGAATCCTAAAGCTTTCTCAACTGTGTTCCAGTTGAGGAAATCGGCAGCCATTTGTAAGCCACGGATATAAACATCGTGCATGTTTAATAAATGGCCAGCCGCAGCATAACCTAGGGAGAACTCAAACCGATCGGTCTTATCATCGGCGAAGTGCAAGCCGTGAGCCGCATTGTCCAGCATGGCAGGAGTGAGCAATGGGTATAGGTACAATCGTCTTACGGCACTCCACCAAGCGTCGGATCGCAAATACGGATCGTCAGACTCGATTGTAATAGTGTGAGAGCCGAGGTCATTGGCACGAGCAGCCATGATGTGCTGCTTTAGTGCCGGGCTACGAGCAAAGATGAGCTTATGACCGTTAATCTTCACGGGATGATGCAAGTGTTTGCTGGAGACTAGCTCAAGCCCACAGTCGGTAAGTTCTCCGCGGTCGAACTGGTCCTGGAAGTATATAATACTGTCTCTGAGACCCTCGTCGGCGAGGTTAGGGTAGCGAGAGAAAGGATCAAGAGGCAGGAAGGGCGGAAAAGCACCTGGATGGGGATGGCCGGGAGGATGGTCATGATGAGTGTGAGCACCATAGTGGAGACCGCTCGGGTGATAGGGAGGTAAGGCCCCGTTCTCAATTCCATTATGTTCGCCAGAGGTATGAGATCCGTGGAAACTATGAGGTGTCTCAAGACCGTAACGGCCGACACCAGGCGAAAATGGGTCAAAGGGTGGCGGCCGCACGGAAGCGGGAACTTGTCCGTAGGTATCAATACTGGAGAGGGGTAGCGTGTCGGGCCGGAACTGGGTGTTGATCGATCCGGGAAAGCCGTTACTACCAGAATGGGAATGATGGCCATTTGGTCGTGAATGAATCCCATTCTCACCATTAACAGGCATAGGCTGTAGTGGGGGCGGCATGAAAGCATCCGGAGGAAGCACCGGCGAAGGAGTATGCGAATCAGCAAAACCGCCAAAAACTACGGCCCCACCATTGCTCATACGGGAGTGATGTTGGTAGTGATGCATGTGGGGCGGCGGTCCGCGAAGGTTCGCATGTTCTGGTAGCTGATCGGGGATCTGGTCGGTTGACAACTGGTGTTGGAGAGGGTGGGTCGGCGCATGAGGGTGTTGGAAAGGCGGATGTTGGTTAGATAGAAGAGTAGACGAGCTGTTGGATCGAGACAGCGGGATATGTCGAACGGCATCGCGGGCGCCTATTAGATATAAGATTCTATCCTCTACTTGAGAATATGTTGACTGAGATTGCTCGTTACCTTGACTACTTTCATTCGCCGAAGCGGAAGGAGATCCAGATCCGGATCCAGATTCAACAGACGTGGCATGTGCTGCCAAACCAATAGATGTTTGATGCAGTCCATTGACTGTACCATTCACTCCGTTCGCCAGCGCAGGACCATCAGAAATCGTCTTGTCGTTGGTGCCATTCTGTGCACCGTTGGAAGTGTTGGGAGGGTTGGTGGCGTATCCGGCCTTCTCCACACTTGAGCCGTTAACATCATGACGAGACACCTTGGGGCGCTGAAAAGACTTTGTACCATCAGGGACTGCGACATTATCACCATGGCCAGCGAGAGCAGCCTCGAGAGAAGAAGCTGGGAAACCGTTGGTAGAAGAAGTGGTCGGAGGATGCTTGTTCGATTCCTTAGGTTTAGAGATCAAGGTAAGAGGAATCGCTGGTAGCACAACGGGTCGAGATGGCGCGACAGGAGCAGACTGTTTCTTCGCATGACCGGATGGGGCCTTTCCAGGTTTAGCCTGGCCCTTGTGAGGTGCCATGGCGAGGCGATCAACTCGATTGTTGTTGACCTTATTCACGTACAGTTATCACTAAGCGCAAGGGGCACTCGGAAAGAGACGCAAACGGGAGAATAAAAGGTACAAGGAAGACGGAGCTAGAGAGCGCAAGAGATCCGGGATGTGCGCGGGTATGATGGACAGAATGTCAGACATTCGACCGTGACCATGGACCAGATCGAGAAAACGGCGATTCAGCCGGAGCTTCAGGACGTTATAAGGAGTGAGTTAGACCATACCAGAATCAAGGAAGATAGAAGATGGATTCCAGGTACTGGCGGAGTAGATCTGTAGGTACCACACGAGAGGGATGGATGGATGGATATTAGAAGTAATGCGTTAAGGTGAGAAGGGTAATTACAGAAATTGAGGAGGAAGCCGTCGCACAACTGTCGAAAGGTCGCACCGTCAGTTCTTCGTTGTTAGAGTAAAGGAATAACGGCGATGATTCCTACCTTAGAATTAGGTCGGCAGGTAATCTAAGGATGGACGACGGACGATGGTGGAGGAAGTTTGGGGGCAGCTCCAGTAGAGACAGGAGCTTTTGGCGGGGGACGAAAAGTCCGAGAATTTTTTTTATTTTTCTTCTTCTCCGAATTGAGATTGGTCCATCTTGTTTGACTGACACCTGTCGGCGGCCGCTAACTATGTAGATCTTTGTGGGACCCAGGTACCAAAGGTTACCTGCGCTGCCCCGCGCTTTGTGTGCTTATGTACCTAGGTACCTAGGTACGTAACATATGTACATTAGGTATTTACTTCGTTAAGAACAGCGTCAAAAAGCTGACATCAACTAAATGGCCCATATACTAGGTATGATATCCAGTATGCAATCTTGCATAATATTTCACGCACATGGGCCATTTAGTTTCTGACGTCCTTCCGCATGGTAACACCTTGCAGTGACCTCATACTTGTACCAAATAACATTCGGTACCTAACCCCATCAGACCGGTAGTTAACTCAACCCCCTCCTCGGCACAAGGATTCTTAGATGTTTTGTAAGCAACAGATCAAATGTGAGGCTCTTGTTTTAGGTACCTAGCTAACCTCACGTCATCATTCATTGTTTCCTTAATAAAACTCGAGATCAAAGATGTATAAAACGTATCTCTATGTGGATTCGAATGACAACGTAACAAAGAAAAGTACTTCCGAAGCAGCTAGGTGATGATTCTGAAACCAAAAATCATAGGTACCCAGCATATGGTACATATGGTCTATGTAGCAAGGGCAGTACCATCTATATAGAAATAAAGTGTAAACCGAACAATGAGAAAATATAGTACGAAAAGGCAGGCATCACTAATGAATCTATACATACCTAGGTAGGCACCTAATCCTATGTGGGTATATACTATTTATCGGAGCCGTATGGAGTTTCGGATACTCCGTTTAGCTGTACGAGTAGATTAGAGAGAAACATCTATTACTTCTCAAATCTTAGATCTTCCTCCACAATGACCAGCTCTAACAATTATCAGAAAAGAGTTTGCCTGTACCGTAGTAGTGACGTTAGTCAAGAGACCGAAGAGCACAGATGACAGCGCTGTGGAACTGCAGTTTGTACAACAAGGTGTCAGGAGGGACTTGTATCCAAAAGATGTAAACTAACAACTTACCTAACTTGAATAACATTTCCAGAAAATATGACTAACGTGGAAGATAGAAACGATATGATGACTACCTAGGTAACTAAGGTACTGAGGTGGAAACTAGGTGTCAAATAGGCACAATTTGAGACTTAAGACAACACCCGTATAGCAGGTAGGTAAGCTACCTCATACTAGGACTATGTATACAAAGTCCTCCCAGGCAATGTGGTTCCACATTTGCTTCCATTGGCACAAAGGCTCCCAAGAGCTAAGACGAAACTACTCTAAAAATGACCACACCTAGAGCCCATTTCCGCCTAGCCTCCATTTCCAACTCATTCACGACCCATTCATGAAAATTAGGTGTACAATCTAGTCCTTAGCCTATGTAGCTTCATTGTACAATCACTGGGGTCGGATGCAAGGGATGTGAGGAGCAAAGTATCTACTTTTGTATGTTAAGTATTTTTCGGAACTCCTCCCAAGATAGAGTTCGAGCATTCAATACTCCCAAACTTATAATCTTTATCTACGATTTTCTACCTCTCTCACTTAACTAAAGTATCGTCGACTTGGAATCTATTAACCATGAAGCTCGTAATTGGGGGTTCAACAGGGGTAGTCGGGGCAGAGCTCATCCGTCAGGCCCTCTCCCATCCATGGATCACGACTATTGTTGCCATCAGCAGACGCGAAACACCAATCCCACCTGAATCGATCGGCAATGAGACAAAGTTAAAATTATTTATCTGCAACAATTTTGAAAGCTATCCTGATGATTTGAAGAAAGAGTTTGGGACCGCCGACGCTTGTATTTGGTATATGTGCCCGCAGCGCTATCTCGACACGGTTTAAATGTGCTTACCAAATCAAATAATAGGACAATAGCTGTAACTCCGACGAAGATGAAATCGATACCGTGGGGCGAGACAGTTAAGATTTGCGGCGACTACCCCCTCGCAGCCATCAAAGCTTTGGCGGGCCCTTCCCGTCAACGCCGTGAGAACGGCCCAGGGCCGGCCCGCTTCATTTATATTAGCGGCCAATTTACACCACACAGCCAATCCGAGATCGTGAAGTCTCCGAATGGCCGCGGCTTAACAGACTTGGCCGTATTAGAGGTGGGTCAGAAAATCTTTTATTTTCTTGTGCTCATGCTGACGATGCGTTGTACTCTCATTTAGAGTGAACTTGAGGCACGATTATACGCTTTTGCGGACAAGTCCAACGGAGCAGTAGTTCCATGCATCGCCAAACCCGGAATGATCATAGGTCTAGGCAGGGATCCACCAGTTGCTCCCGATTTGCCAAAGATTGAGCTGCGTGATATTGCTGCAGCACTTTTAGACCAAGCCGTCCATGGGTTAGAGAAAGATACCTTGTCTAACGATGACATGGTCCGAATTGGGCGGAGCGCTTTAAGCAAGCAGTACGAAATATTTTAGATAAATTCGGGTAAAAGGCAACTACCTAGGTACTTAGGTGTAGAAGTAGTTGAATATATTTTCTTCTAAGATAACCGGCTATGAGTGTAGAGTCTATTACGACAAGAGAAGGCGGTCGTGAGGCAGCCATCGTGGCCGTCGGGATGCTCCGCCCATCATCTAATTTCGCTAAGGTTTAAGTAAGTAGTCTTTTTAGTGACAATTTGTTCTATATTTTCTTTATTGCCTTCCTCCGCCTTTATATTACCTAGGCCAATGTCAACCTAAGTAGCTGAATAAATCGATGCGATTTCGGCTGAATAACTAAGACCTGATCCAAGGGATGGAACTAATGGGCAAGGGGTAGAGCTATTGTTGTTTGCTTCGGTTTACAAATATGTGCTCGAGCATAAAGCTGCGCATTAATACGTACGTAGGGTTAATAACATTGACTCTAAGGGGTTTCTTATTCCGACCAACCCAAAATCCTTTGATATTCTAAAATGATGCCCGAATCTACATGAATTGTACATTCCATAAGGACATAGTTGAAACGGGGCGGCCAGCTTTTCCTTGGTTTCGGGATGGAGAGGGAAGAGTTGTGCCATCTCAGGCCATCCACCAATCAGATTAAACCTAACCAAATTTTGAATAATCACGACACTGCTAATAGGCCCTAACTAATCATGGATCTCTGTTTGAGCTTAGAGCTTCTAAAGGTTTAACATGGCTATCAGCAGCGTGGGTAGCTCAGACTCAGAGTCGCCCAGCCATAGTTCGTATCTGCAAGATAACGACCCGGCCTGCCGTGTTAGGTGCTTCGTTTTGCATTTCAATATGAATTTGGTGAGTTTAATTATGTCTCAGGCAGACTCCTCAGCGAGTTAGCAGCGATATCTACTCCTAATTTAGAAGTTGAAGGGGGAATGCAAGCAATGTTGGATCGATCGTAAATGATACCATATCCAATATGATGCTCTTCGAAATAAAACAAGGTATACTATAAGGACTTGCGTCTGTGGTAAATTGGTACCATCTCTAACTCTAAAATTCCTCAAACATTAATTATACAGTAGTGTTAAAAGGGAGTATAAGCCCATGATATAAGTTATATATAAAGTGAAAACAATAAATATTTCCTTATAATTAAGCTAAAACTAAGTAAATAATAAATAATAATAACTTTTAACGTTTACTTTTTTATAACTTATAAATATAATATATTTTTTATATATATATAACTTTATTTTTATATTTTAATAAAATTTTTTTTTATA